>JBBWUH010000017.1:0-233707 GCA_038380885.1 Phyllosticta citrichinensis | reverse complement strand
TAGATAGACCTATTAGCTCCTATTAAGGTTAATAAGGTTCATACTATACTAGATAATTTAACTATTTTCTTTAATATATTTTAATTCCTTATTCTATTCTCTATATACTAATAAAATCTCCTTAGATAGGTTAGTAGTCTCTATAAATAAATAGGATATTTATTACTATTAGGGGGAGTATTATACCTATAGGAAGACTACTATAAGTAGATAAAGCCTAGGGGGCTAAGACTAATAATAATAATTAGACCTACCTAATTAGCTATAGTACTATCCTACTTACTAAGAAGGGTATAGTAGGTACAGGGTCCTATCCTGTATTTTAGTAGCTAGGCCATCCATTAATTAATAATCTATTCATCATTGCCAAGTTACAACACGTCTTGGCTCTTCAGGGTCTTCGCAACGTGTGTCGCCTTTACTACTGGTACCACCTGCTCCTTCCTACCTACCCAGCCGTCCCGTATCCTCCCGAAGCGATCGCCCACCGTGCATCTCGATACACAGGCGCCGAATCAAATCAGTGGGACGACATACTTGGCTGCGGCCGGCTGATTGGCTGATGATGCGCGGCGGAGCGGAGTGGAGTAGAGAGCGACGAGCGACGACTGATGAGTGGAGAAGCGACGGGAATCAGGAGTGAAAGGAGGAGCGCAGCGCGGTTTAGCGGGCCAGTATACAGGGACTCGGATGAGCTGTGGGCGTGGCCTAGTGAGGGAGCATCAGGAACGATCCATTCGTTGGAATGGGGTCCGTCGTGGTGGTGGTGGTGGTCGTCCTTATTCCGTATGATGGTGCCCCCTTCCCCTCTCCACCAGGGGTAATTCAATCCGCAAGGAACCTCGCCTGAATCCACCTGGCCAGGTAGGTATGCCTGAATCCCATCTTGCTTTGTTTCGTCTCGTCTCAGGCAGTACGTAGTTAGGTATCCCACACTTGCCGTGGGGTAGTTCTTCTTCGCGTGCCATCGGACCAGAGCAACAGCAATGCCCACTCGCAGAATCGCTTTCCTGACACCTTGCCTCACGCAGCCAGCAAGCGGGCTTCAGCAGTATGTTGGTCCGAGAGACACATACATACAGGTAGTCGAAACCGCCCCCACCTAGGCGCACACAGGGGCCAATGGATACACAGGCGCCCCACGTGCCGGCCCCACCCAGCCCACTTCACCCATCACCGACCGGGCCAAGCAGAGCGAACAGAGCGCTCGACCAACGGCGTCATCCGTCGTTACGGATGCTGTACGAGTTGAGTTGAGTTGAGTTGATGACATGCATCCCCCTCTCTGCCTCTTTTTGTGTCGCTGCCCTCCCTGCCTGCACGGCATGCACAGCACAAATTGTCATGATGGAATGAGCGATGCATGCATGCATGCATGTACGTATGCACGCTCCTAACACAAGGTATGCACGCTTTGCTTTGTGCGCATACGATGTCGTCTTTGTGCCGAGAGACCGAGCGAGCGAGTGGGTTGGCCGGCTTTGTGCCATGCATGCATGCATGCATCCCACATGTGCTGAGAGCCAGAGCAGCCGATCGAGGGGTCAGGTCGTCGACCCGAAAGAGGAAGTGTGTTTTTTGTGCCCCTCCATCACGTGCCGTTGCTGGGGTAAGGTCCGGTTTCCATCTGTCAGGTGGGCTGGACAAAGACGAGGAAACGGCGGGACCAACAGTGTCAAATATACATGTCAAGATGAGAACCAATCGCACGCACCGAACGACGAATTGAATCAAACGGATGCGAAAATTCGAAGGGAGCGTCGCATGATGATGTTGCGATTGCGGCATCGCGCCGACGTCGGACAACACCACGTACCCCGCGCGTACAGCAAGCAGGAAAATAGCAGGAAAAAGGCACATGTCAAACGTTCGTGGCGGCATTTCAGCAGTCTATTTACAATGAAACCATGCTTCTCGTCTGTCTGGATATCTTCATTATCGCTTCACCAGGAAGCCCTCTAAACAACGCGCTCTTGTTGAATATCCCCCCGCGGGAACGGAAAGAAACTTTTCTCGTAGAAAGGATAGTCTCCGCATTTCGGAGCGGCCCCCCCCCTTAAGCAATCGAGGTGCCGGCCTCGCGCGACTCCTCGGGCCAGACGTTGTAGCCAAAGGTGTCCTTCATGTTGACGAAGCGCGTGTGGCGGCCCTCGGCGACCTTGTTGACGGCCTCAAAGTCCTCGTCCGACAGGTTGGGGATCTGGAAGTTGCTCTCGATGCGCGAGGGGGTGGAGCTCTTTGGGAGGACGACGTAGCCGCGGCGCAGGCCCCAGGCGAGCAGGACCTGGGCGAGGGTGTGGCCGCTGCGGTCGGCAACCTCGTTGAGCGTCTTGTTGGTGCGGACCTTTTCGCCGGTAGTGGGAACCTGGTCCTGCGAGCCAAGAGGAGAGTAGGCGGCGGGCAGGACGTCGTTCTCCTGGCAGAACTTGACCAGAGCCTCGTTGGGGAGGAAGGGGTGGATTTCGACCTGTGGCTCGGGTCAGAATTTTGTCAAGAACAACCGCGGAACAGTGAAAAAAAAAAAAAAAAATTTACCTGGTTGACGGTAGGCTTGACCTTGGCAATCTTGAACAGCTGCTGGAGGCCGGGAATGGTCCAGTTGGAGACACCAATGGCCTTGGCCTTGCCGGAGTTGTAAATCTCCTCCATGGCGCGCCAGGTGGGCTCGGGGTTCTCGGTCAGGTCCTTCTTGAGGATGTACTTGCCATCGGGGCCAATCTTGGGCATGTAGTCCTCATTCTTCTCGGCGGCAATGGGCCAGTGGACGAGGAAGAGGTCAACGTAGTCGAGGCCAAAGTTCTTGAGCGAGTTCTCAAAGGACCACTTGACCTCCTCGGGCTCGTGCAGGTGGTTCCAGACCTTGGTGGTGATGAAGATGTCCTCGCGCTTGACCGAGGGGTTCTCCTTGAGGAAGTCGCGGACGGCCTGGCCAACCTCCTCCTCGTTCTTGTAGAACCAGGCGCAGTCGAGGTGCCTGTAACCGACCTTCAGGGCGGCGACGACGGCATTGTAGGACTCGCCCTTGGAGCCCTCGTTGGCAAAGGTGCCGAAGCCGAGACCCGGGATCTTGACGCCGTTGTTGAGGGTGAAGGTGGTCTTGTTTGAGACGTCCTTGAGCTGAGTGAAGGGCATGGTGGAGCAGAAGGATCTGACAGGGATGTTGGAGAGTTGAAAGCGTGCAGAAGATGGAACAGCGGTCAGGATGCGGTGGGAGTCAAAACGGGCAAAATGGGACGAGAGCAGACGGGCACGAGGCAGCGCCATGGCTGATATAGCAGGCAGGCCGATGAGGGCAGCGGCGGGCGGCGGATCGGGTAGCAAGGCGCAGAGTACGGAGAATGGTTGGCCTCCATCATGTTGAGCTTGAGCACCCACCAACAACCGATTGTCTGCACAAGCGACGCGACGCCCGGACAATGGGGCGACCAGGGGAGGATGATGATGTCACCGGGTGGATCGCTCCGAAATGCTGGCGGCAGGAAGCCCGCTTTTCATGGATGAATGGTGGTGGTGACGTGACGTAGGAGGGATGCGAGTCAGAGCAGAGGGAGGGAGTGAAGAGAGACGGAGAGGCAGAGAGGAAGAGAGGAAGAGGGGAAGAGAGGAAGAGAGGTGGTTTGGTCGCGTACTGGGCAATCCTCGGCAGGGATAGGCGCCACCACCGCGTCCATCCCATCCCATCCCATCCCGTTGCAACACCACAACCGCACCTTGCTCGTCCTCTGCTCTGCATGCCGTGCGGACCCTCTTCGGCCCCCCTACGTCAGCCTCCCATCGCCCGCTGGAGCTCATGCACACTAGTCATGGCGAAGCGTCCACCGCCCCGCCCCTCAGGGACCTGGTTCTGCCCAGGACCAACCACCGCTCCGCTGTTGGTCCCGCTTTTGGCTGACCAAGGCCCTCCGGCGAGGACCCTTTCTCGTGATACGGCACGATGATGTCGCTGGTGGGCCATGGCTCCAAACACTGCCGGAGCTGTACGGAACCGCCCGTTGTCCCTCGAGACTACACTCGACTGTCAATATATACCTCGTCCGCGCCTTCTCTGCCGTCCATCTTCTCCACCTGACGTCTTCCTGCACACCACCTCGTCTCTTCTCCTCTCCACCTCACCACACTCACCACCACCTTCACCATGCCTGCCGAGGAGCAAAAGACCGCCAACGGCGAGAGCCACCTCGCCATCCCTGGTGAGAACAACGATGGCCCCATCGAAGTCCCTGCCACCAGGTCCTCCATCTCAGAGGCCTCCAAGTACATGCACACCCTCAGCGCCGCTCCCTCCATGAAGGACAGGAGAGGCTCGCGCAACTCTTTCGGTGCCTCGCTCCCCATTCCCAGATCCAAGAGGCAGTCGAGGCTGTCCTCTGTCCACTACCCCGATGGCGAGCGTCCCGCCAGGCCTGGCATGCCCGTCATCCAGCCTTCGCGCGACCTCCTCGCCTCACAGGTCCAGTCTCTGTCGCTCGACAAGGTCAACAAGGCCAAGAACATGGCCTTTGCCTTTGACATTGACGGTGTCCTGGTCCACGGTGACCGTCTGATTCCCGAGGGAAAGCGTGCCCTCGAGATTCTCAACGGCGACAACGAGCTCGGCATCAAGATCCCCCACATTTTCCTCACCAACGGCTCCGGAAAGCCCGAGAAGGCCCGTTGCGACCAGCTCACCAAGATTCTCAAGAATCCCGTCTCCATCGACCAGTTCATCCAGTCCCACACGCCCATGCGTGCCCTGGCCGAGTACTACAACACTGTCCTCGTCGTCGGTGGTGAGGGCTACCGCTGCCGCGAGGTCGCCGAGGAGTACGGCTTCAAGGACATTGTCGTCCCCAACGACATCGTCGCCTGGGACCCCACCATCGCCCCCTACCGCGTTTTCACCGACGAGGAGCGTGCCACCTCGAGGCCCCGCGACTTCTCCAAGGTCAACATCGAGGCCATTCTCGTCTTCTCCGACTCGCGCGACTACGCCACCGACATGCAAATCATCATGGATCTGCTCCGCAGCGAGAACGGCCGCCTGACCACCCTCGCCAAGGATCCCGTCTCGCAGCGCATCCCCATCTACTTCTCCCAGGGCGACTTGCTCTGCCCCAGCGAGCACTGGTACCCCCGCATGTCGCAGGGTGCCTTCCGCGTCGGTTTCGAAGCCATGTACAAGGCCCTCACCGGCGTCGACCTCGAGCGTGTCGTCTACGGCAAGCCCGAATTGGCCACGTACAAGTACGCCGACGAGGTCATGACCTCGTGGATGGAGCAGCTGCACGGCGAGGAGAAGCTGCCCCAGAACATCTACATGGTCGGCGACAACCCCGCGTCCGACATCATCGGCGGCAACATGTACGGCTGGAACACGTGCCTTGTCCGCACCGGTGTCTTCCAGGGCGGCGAGAACGACGAGGAGAACCCGGCCTCGTTTGGCGTCTTCGTCAACGTGCTCGAGGCCGTCAAGACGGCTCTGCGCAAGCAGCTTGGTGACGACTTCAAGTTCGAGTTCGACGAGAAGAGCATCAACCCTGTCCTTCACGCCGAGAAGGCCGCCGCCTCTGCCATCGAGTAAGCAAAAAAAAAAAAAAAAAAAAAAAGCCTTCGTCTCGGCTTTGCACCCGTTTGGTAGTGGCGCGCACCGCTGCGCGGTTTTGCCGCTTTCTTGGCTTCTCCTTTCGATACCCAGCTTCCTTGTTGGTCGTTGCTCTCTCCCTCTCTCCCTCTCCCGCTGCCGGGCTGAGCCTGGCACTCCAACCGCACACCCACACCTCTTCTCAATAATGTCGCGCCGCCGCCACCACCTCGACCACGCGCAAGCATTAGACGAACCACGAAAAAAGAAACAGGATCGACACAACGGAAAAACTTTTTGTTTCGGTTTTATCATCATTGTCATGATTGGCTGTTGCTACTCCTGTTGTTGTCACGACACGCAGCAGCAGCAGCAGAGGGAGGGGGTCAACTCAAAAGAAAATGCATTCTAGACTGATAGACTGTGTTTGGCGTTGTCGTTTTTTTGGTCAATGTCTTTCCGGCTTTTTTGGTTTTTTTTTTTTTGGTTTTTTTTCTTTCATCTATACCACGCACACGCCGTCTCGGTTTTGGGGCAGTAGAGCCAAAGTCTTGTTCGGAGGGACTATACTTATCTAGATAGAATTGGAATCAGAGATGGTCTCTCGAGTAATTGTGTCGTGTTATCTTGGATTGTCTGTGCTGTCCTCCTCCCTTGACTTGACCACTCATACACCACTGCTCTGAATACCTTAGGTTGCTGTCTGTCTCTCACCTACCTCTGTCTTCATCTCTTCTCAGAAGCTCGACGCGCGCCGCGCTGTTTGAAAATAGAGACTCGTCTACCGGCCGCCTTTGGCTCTTTGTTGACATTGATTGACGCACTAATGGACTGATGGAGGAATGGACCAATCACAGCGTTTGGTGTAGACGTCTCGTCAGGCGGGCCTGATCTGGTCCGGTCTGGTCTGGGCGAGAGGAGAGAGGGAGAGGGAGAGAGTAACTTGGTCGTTTGGACACAACTTGCAGACTACGGTGTGACGGTGGCCGTGTATTGTATTCTGCCTGTCTGCCTGCCCGTCTCTAGGTATGGTGCGTTGACGGGAGCGGAACTCATCTCGACTCATCTCAACGCGCCTCACCACCACACGCTCATCTCATTCCCCCCATCCAATCAATCAATCAATCGGTCAATCAATGAAGCATTCTCCCGCCACTCCCATACCACTCTGCGCTACCTTCATCATCGCATATCAAGCCCCTCCCCTCTCCGTCTCTCGCTGAATCAACTATCCTCATTCTCACGTGTCCTATGCTGTTCTGTCCCATTTCCTCACCATACATACATGCATGACGGCCCCGCTTTCCATCATTCTGCAGATGGGTGACTGGGTCCACTGCCCACTCAGCCGCCCTTGTGCCGTGTGCTTTACGAATGACGGGCGACGCGAACGCAAGACTGACGGCGCGGAGCGGGTTGAGTTGACCGCGTTGCGACCGCGACTATCGTTGCTGTTGCTGTTGAGTACATGGCGCGTCCATCCGTCCGTCCGTCCGTCTCCTTCAGACACACTAGTCCTTGATCGTCTCGTCTGTGCGTCGTCGTCGTTCGGTGGACGCGCTGTCGTGCCAGAGGCCAAAGACGACAGCAAGGCGACGAAGCCGACGAGGGAAGTCGTCAACGACCGCACACATGCGCGCAAGGCGGCGTCCGGTTAGATGCAACGGGCGGACAGATCAGAAGCCCGGCATTGCCGCCCGCGCCCCCTCAGACCATCAAAACGAGAGCAGACATTCTCGACACACAGTCTGGCGGCCAGACGACACACAACACACCATCAAGCGGCGTGATGGGCGTGACGTGACAATGGCGTCAGAGAGAAAAAGAAAGAGAGAGAAAAAAAGGGAATATAATAGAATTTGGTTTTCCTGATTCACTCACTGCCATACTGCCCATCACCAACCAAATGAACAACAAGAGAGGAAGGAAAGGGGGACGGGGAGGGAAAAAGGGGGGGAAAGGGGGGAGGAAAGACAAGAGAGCATGAAATAAAACAAAAACGCCGGGTGGATGTTTGGAGTCCGGATGCATCGCTTTCAAGAGGGACCAGAGAGAACCTTTGTTGTTGTTGGTGTTGCTGCTGCTGTGATTCATGACTCGGGCAACGACGGTGTGATGGTGACGGTGACGGGGTGGGGGGTTTGAGGGGGGATATTTTGACTTCGCAGTCAGTTGGGGGGATGAATAGTCTTGGGAGGGAAAAAAAAAAAAAAAGTCAAACGAGGCAGGGCAGGCAGGCGGGCAGGCAGGCAGGCAGGCAGGCAGGCAGGGCGGACCCCGTGGCCTGGCTGGCTTGTGATCGTGCAGGTTGTAATTGATTGAATTCGAACATGATCGCTTGCGCTGATTCTGAAGGCGTGCTCAATTTGCACTCGGACGGGGGGTCTCAAGCGGATGGATCGGACCCGTTTTATGCGACGGGCGGCTGTTGGTGGCCGTTGATGAGGTTCTGGCGCTCGACGGCGAGAAGATCCGCCTGGTAAACCGCCCCCTGCACGACCTGCTGCTCCTCCTGGTTGAGGTCCTTGGTCAGGGTCTCGTACAGCTGAGGCTGCTCCTGTTGAAGTCCTGTCCATTGCTTAGCCTAATTGTCTCCCAGTTGCAGGAAAAAACTCACTTTGAAGAGTGCCCTTGAACAGGCCGTATGGCTCGAGCTTGTCAAGCGGCGTCTCCAGCAGACTTTCCTCCTCCAGCTCGTCATCGTCGTCTTCGTCAACGATATTGAACTTATTGGCCTGCATTGTGGTCAACTGTGCTCTCGTGGGGCGAGTCATGGTTTTGCTTGGTACCTCCTCGTTGAGGAATTCGAGGTAGGCGGTGCTCTCGTCCTTGACGTCCTCTGCCTCTTCGCCCTCATTGTTCCAGTCGCCCTCGCCTTCCCACTCTTCGTCCTCTTCCTCGTCATAGTCTTGCGTGAAAGAAAAGTCCTCCTCGCGCTTGGCCTCTTCACGGTCTGCTGGGCGTTAGCGGAGAATCGCAATGCATCTCGTTTTGACTTACTCTTCATGGCGGCTGGCAGCGTCTGGAACAGCCTGACAATGCCATTGAGCAGGCGAGCCCAGCCAGGTTGCACACTGACCGGCACTTCTTGTGCGTTGAGACTAAGCAGAGCAGTGATGGCAGCGATGGAGAGCTTCTTGTCGTGGACACGGGTGAAGCTGTCAATGCTGGAGAACCACAGCGAGAAGAACTTGTTTGTCCAGCCATTGGTCTCCATGACGTGCAGCGACAGGCGCGGGTTGTAGTAAATGGTGTTGATGACCATTTCCATCAGGTGGATGCGGTACGACTTGACCTTGGGCTCGTCATTCAGCAGGACGGCCATTGGCAGCGTCACGAACTCGGGGACAAATTCGTCAATGTGGCCGCGGAGGGTCAGCATCAGAATCTCGGCCAGCTTACAACCGCAGATGCGGTCCACTCCGCCAACCTTGTCGTCCTTGAAAATGGTGCGGATCATGTCGACTATGGCCTCGAGGTAGGCTCTCTGGGTGATGAGCGCTTCGTAGCCGTAGGTGACGAAGTTTTCGAGCGCCGGAAGCATATCTTTGGTGTATAAGTATTTGTATGGTTCATCCGGCTCTGGCACATTGATGCCTGCAAACATACCTTCAAGGTACAGCTCAGCGCCAGCCTTGAATGTTCTGTGAATCAGCTCAAAGGCTTGCCACATTGTGGGAGAAATGCTCTTGGCGGCGAATGTGCAGCTGTCGATGATTTCAAAGACCTCGTTGTACAAGTCTAAATGTGTGTCAGCTCTGCTTGTAGTCAACTAATCGGGGCTAGGTTTACCGTAGAGCTTGTTCTCGAGGGTGATGGAAATGACGGGCATAAGGATGGTTTCCAAATGAAGCAGGAGCTCCGGCGTGCTCTCCAGAGTCAGGATCAGAGTGCCAATGGTCTGCAACACACCAAGAGCAGTAATACTCTTATCGTCCAAATAGTCGCCGTACGTGTCGTCATCATCCTTTTGCTGGTTGCGCTCCAGGAGCTCGCGGACAATGCGGAGGTAGGTGTCTCTGAGCTGCTCGCTAAGCGCAACGGCAAAGGGTGTCAACTCGGCCGCAAAGACTTCCACAAAGTCTTCCATTACATTTGCCAGCGCATCCACGTCGACCTCGTTGGCGAGCTTGAGCAGCTGCTGCATGACCTGAGGAATGTTCTGTTGCATCCGGGTGCGAATGACTTCGTGACGGATCAAAGGCTGAAGGGCGAGTGCGGCCTCGACACGGACGGGAAGTGCAGAATCAGCCATGGATTCCAAAATGTTGGAGTAAATGACTATCAGGTTGTTTTGGTCCTTGAAGTTGAGCTGCTCAAACTTCTCCAGGGTGTCGCAAGCACGGGCCCTCAAGAAGCCATGCGGACTGCGGAATTCGGGGAAGACGTGGCGGACGAAAAAGTACTCGACTTGATCCGCGATAGGGCTCTTCTTGCCCAAAATCACATTCGCAAGCGTACCAATCATGCGCAAAGCTCCCTCCTTCAGACGCGGGTTCTTTTGGTCATCCGGCGCCGACTCGTACTGGCTGACGATGCCGTTGATGTAGTTCAGAATCACAAACGTCTGCTTTCGGCGCGCCTTGGTGAGAGTGACGAGGAAGTTTGTTGCCGCAACATCAGGCGACGAGACTTCTTCGTAAAAGTTGAGCTTGCGGTGGAGGTACTCTTGCGGGTCCGTCTCGAACAACTCGATGTCCTCGTCCGATTGGCACAGAACCGGGAAGATGAGATGCGAAATGAGTCCTTCGATGTGGGGCTTGAGGTGGTTCCACATAGACTTTGGCCGCACGCACTCGTCCAAGAAGGCCAGGGTATACGAGAGACACGCCTTGCTTAACCACGTCGTCTTGGCGACCCATTTCTCAACCTGCTGGAGATAGCCCTTGAGGATTTCTGGCGCAAAATTCTCGAGGAAGGTTTTGGCGACAGCAGAGTAGTCGACCTCGGCGCTCTTGCTCAGCGTTTGCGGGTTGCCGTACCTGGTGGCATTTGTTAGAGCGGGGATGCGCATCGCGCAAATGGGGCCATACCTAACGAAGAGCCTGTTTAGATTAGCGTAAGCCCACTTCTTTGCCTTCCACCAATGGTTTGTCTCGCGCTCTTCCAGATCTTCGGGCAGCGCGCACAGCGGCGCTTCCTTGGCGACCACGTTCAAAAAGAGCGTGCACCATCCGACCATGGTCTGCTGGTCGCGCAGCGGGGTGGGTAGCTCGAACTGCGGAGAAGGGTCAGAGATGTACAAGTGATCCAGATGACGGGAACTGTGCTCACGTAAATGGCGTGCTTGTAGACCTTGAGAATGGTTCTCAGCATCTCGCCAGCCTCCAAGCTAGTTTCGCCGACCAATCTAGTACCAATGTTCAAAAGCTGGGGGAACGTGACCTGGACGATGCCGTCAAACTCTTGCCGATCCTCGGTGGCCTTGAAGCGATATATCCTGCAAATGGCGAGTAGACATTGTATGCCGGCGAAGACGGAGTTTGCGTCTCCGGCGTTGAGGAGCTGCTGGGTGATGTCGAGGAATTCGGGCCATTTGCTCGGAAAGTCGTAGGATAGGATTTTCTGCAGGGTGGGGATGAGTTGAGCGCGAATGGGCGGGGCCGAGGTGGCGAGGACGGGGACGAGGCGTTTGCGAAAGTTTGCCTTTTCGTCCTCCGGTATGGGCTTCGCGTTTGTCTGCGAGTACTCCTCGGAGACGGACCAGCCCTTGGTTATGCGATTCTTCAGGTAGACGACGGCTGGCATGGTCAGCGCGGAGGGGCAAACAGAGCGGGGAGGACGTACTGGAGAGGCGCACGCCAGCCTCTTGCTCGGCTTCGAGGATGTCGAGGAGGGCGTCTGGAAAGCCGGGCTGGTCTTCTGCCTGGGAGGTGTTGGTACTCAAATTTTCGCCGGAGCGGGCGGTGCGGAGATTTTTGGGGGGGAGCATACATATTTGAGGTCGATTTCAGCCTGGCGACGGGCATCGGCGTTGCTCTCTAGAGTCGCGGCGATGCGACTTCTTAGTCCAGCGACATCCATGGTGTTGAAATTCTTTTGGGGATGGTTGCCGGGATGGAGGGATTCGTCGGCGGCCCAAAGGCAGGGCAGGGCAGGGCAGGGCAGGGCGGATGCAAGACGCAGCGCGGGCTAACCAGAGCAGGTGGGAGCAGCCCGGCGGGACGTGACGGACGAGGCGAGGGAGCACCGAAGACTCGAGATGAGGTGCAGGACAGGACAAGGCACAAGACGCGCGTGTGCGTGTACGTGGGCGTGGGCGTGGGCGTGGGCGTGGGCGTGAGCTTGGGCGAGCGTGGGCTGGGCTTGGCTGGGCTGGGCTGGGCTGGGCTGGGCGGGTGCTGTGCGGTGCTGTGCTGTGCGGTGCGGTGCGGTGCGGTGCGGCGCCCTCGCTCTTGCCCTCGCCGTGCGCTGTGGGGAGGGGTGGTTCTGCCTGCCTTGTGCGGGCGGTGAGAGGCAGAAAGGGTGGCTTGTGATTGGACGACACACGAGACCACATGTGTAGATGAATTATTTGTTTATTTTTTATTCCCCTTACTGCTAACTTCCCAGTAGCTAGACTCCCACTACAAGTACAAGCTCGCCGCATTGCAAATGTCCCGCTTAATCAGCTCCTGGCACGTCTGCATCTTCGTGTACAGCGTCGGGTCGCCAATGATGCGCGCCGCATTCTTCACCTCGCGGCACGTCTCGTCCAACCGCGTAATGACGCGCACAATCGTCCCCTCCATGACATCCGTCAAGTCCGTAATGCGGTTGAATGACATGCCCCTAGCCCACTCGTAGACCACCTCCACCATGCCGAACCGCGGCCGGCTGACAAAGTCGTTCGAGTCCTCGGCCGACAAAATCACCTGGTGAAGCGTCTGCATGTGGTTGACCTTTTCCGAAATCTCCACAATCTTGGCCTGCCCTTCTTCCAGCCGGGGCGTTAGCGTTGGCGTCACGTCCGTCTTTTCCTGGAAAACAAACGCCGACAGCAGCGCCGCAATCTCCTCTGGCTCAAAGTCTGCCAGCACGTTTTCCAGGATGAGCTCCGTCAAGACCAATTCGTCCGCCGAGTGAATCTAACATCGTCAGTGTCTGCTACCCCCGATAAACTCAAAGCCATCTACTTGCCTCGCATGCGACCTTGCCCTTGAGCTCGACCCGCGACTTGTCGTCAATGAACCCAAGGTCCTTCAACACCGAAATGCGCTGCTCATAGTCCGGCAGCAGCTGAAGATTCTGGTCCGACATCAGCTGACGCAATTGTGCAATGTTTTCCTTGATGAGCCATTCGTCGTGCTGCATGGCAAACTGCAAAGGTTGTCAGCGACAAGAACGCCGCAGCGAGGCGTCACAACTCACGTGCTGAAGAAACTTGGGGCAGTCGAGGCATTTTCGATGCTGTACCGTTTCTGCCTGCTTCTTCCGCTCCTCGAGCACCTGTCTAGACGCCAAATCCTTGACGAATTTGTTCAGATTAATTTCCTCCCAGTCCTCAAAGGACCAAGAATCGCACAACGGCTGGAACTCTTCCCGAGCCAAAGTGAGAGCGTCTAAGTCACTCTTGAGCACTTCAGCCAAATCAACCTGGGGGACAGCATGTTAACGTTACCTCTTTTTACTACACTGACAAGTTGATGATAAGAAATTTTAGGGGCGGGTTGATTGACCTTGATGTGGGCAACTGTGATGCTCTCCACGTCGCTGAGTGGGACGGTAGTCGCCTTCAGATTCATGTCGGATGCTTTTTGCGGCAGTGGCGCAAAGAAGCGCGTAAACTCCGTGAGGTACGGCAGCAAGTCACTCGGCTGCCGCTTGACGTTTGTACCAATCTCGAGAACTGACACGGTCGGCTCGTGGCCCTTGCTGATGCCGTATCGAAGCAGCATACCGGCGGTACGTATGCCATCCTAGCAGAGGTTAGTTTTTCAAGGCAAAAACGGTGTTGCGTGCTCACCTTGGTCTTGTAGACGATAAGACGACGAGGGTCAAAGAGTTGCTTGCCAACAGGAGTGGCCAGCAGAGCCAAGTAAATCTCCGTCGTGAGTCTTTGGTAATTCATGCAAGCTTGATGGCATATTTCAAGATCGACATCGCATGTATCGCAAGGCTCGCGTTTGATCTTTTCCAAGTCTGCTTCGGACAGCTTGACAGCCTTCTCATGTTCAGGAAGCAGAGCTTGCGTGGCGTTTTCGCTGAAGCTCCGTTTGATCATCTCTTCAATCTTGAGTGCTTCCACTCTCAGCAAGTTGAGAATCATGTTGTATGTCAACCTGAACTGAGAACGCAGCTTGGTCGGTTCTCCCAAGATCATTTGGCGTAGGCGTGCAGCAGGAGGCGCTTCATCTGCTCCCGGCGTCACGATAATGACTGATCCTACTGGATCAAGACCTCTACGGCCAGCGCGACCAGCCATCTGTGTGTATTCTCCAGGCAAGAGGTCTCGGAATTGTCTGCCGTCATGCTTGCGGTAGCCCGAGAAGACCACGGTTCTCGTGGGCAGATTCAGCCCCATGGCAAAAGTCTCGGTCGCAAAGAGAATCTTGACAAGAGTCTTCGCAAAGAGAATCTCGACCACCTCCTTGACGATGGGGAGCATTCCGCCGTGGTGGACAGCAATGCCGCGACTGAGGAGTTCTCGCAGACGTCGGATCTGAGGGAGGATTCTGTCCTCGGGCTTGAGTCGGGCAATGGACTTTTCAATATTCATGTGGATTGCGCTCTTCTCAGAGGCTGTGCAGAAATCGAGGTTGGACAGGGCATCGGCATTCTCTTCGCACCGCTTCTTTGAGAATACAAAGATGCAAGCGGGGAGCAGATTCTCCTTGCGAAGGTGTTGGACGAGATGGACCCAGATGTTCTTGTCCTGGGCAGCTGTGGTTCGTCCTCCACCACGTCCAGTGCGAGCAATATTTCCCCGTCCACGTTGTGCTGGTGCGCCACCTCTGCCGCCTTGCTGGCCTCCACGTTGAGCACCACCGCGCTGTCCACCTCTGCCGCCGCGCTGGTCCTGGCCGCGTCCGCCCCTTGAACTGCCGCCTCGGGGTGCGTTGGATTCTTGAGATTTCGACGCTTGCTTGACCTTGTCCTTGCCTGAAAGTATGTCGTTTGCGTCTTTCCAGCCCTTTTCGATGAAACGTTTCTCCGAGTCGACAATTTTGTGCATGGCCTTGTTCGACCACAAGTAGTGCTCGAGGGGCACTGGACGCTTGGGGGTCGATATGACGTAAATGTTCTTCTTCTTGGTGCGTCCCACCCACGACGCAAATTCATATGTGTTGGGAACTGTTGCCGACAGCAGGATGAGGGTGACGTGCTCCGGTAGCATGATGATCACTTCCTCCCAGACGACACCACGCTCCAAGTCATTCACATAGTGGACCTCGTCGAAAATCACAAATTCGACGTCGCGAATGAGGTCGGCACCGCGATAAAGCATGCTTCGGAGAATTTCCGTCGTCATGATGAGGCAGCTAGCCTCTGGACGGATCTGCAC
Organism: Phyllosticta citrichinensis; assembly: GCA_038380885.1. Taxonomy (NCBI): domain Eukaryota; kingdom Fungi; phylum Ascomycota; class Dothideomycetes; order Botryosphaeriales; family Phyllostictaceae; genus Phyllosticta; species Phyllosticta citrichinensis. The sequence continues at coordinate 218,663 of JBBWUH010000017.1, read as the reverse complement.
ATCGCCCGTCAGGATGCCCACGTCGTCAAATTCAGTCTTGAAGTCTCTGAACTTTTGGTTACTCAGAGCCTTGATGGGAGACGTGTAAATAGCTTTGGTCATGTGCTTAGCTGCTAGAGCAATGGCGTACTCGGCCACGACCGTCTTTCCAGCTGATGTGTGAGCCGCGACAAACACAGAGTCTCCGTTTTCCAGGTGGTAGATGGCTTCCTTTTGAAAAGTGTCTGGCTCGAAAGGCCACTCGCGAGCCATGTCTGGCACCAATTCTCTAAAGTTTGGCATGTCTCTGTTGACATCGACCATATGCGCCCATTCCTTGCCGCTTCTCTTGTTGGCAGCAACTGAAAGAGAACCCCGCGGTGCTAATGCTGGGAATTCGACAGGCAGAAGCGCGTCAATGTCCTCTTCCTCCTCCGAAACGTCGTCACTGTCATCACTAGCATTCGGGGGCTTTTCGTCATTGTCAGGAGTCGCAGTGCCGTCAATCTTTGGAGCAGGCGATGCTTCTTCGCCGAGCGCCTTCTCCACTTCATCGGCATTCTGACCGTCTGAGAATGGTTTCTTGCTGAAGTCTAGACCACGGTTGAAGCCCGGTGCAACCTCGAGCAGGCCTCCTTCGACGCCAAATTGGATAACCCGGTCAAGGCCACCTTGTTTATTCACCCTGTCCAATTGTTGTCCTTGCAAATATTCGTCTTCGGCGGCGGCGACAGCCTCGACACCGTCCAAACCTCCAGGCGCGAACGGGAAAAAGCCCGCGGCTCCTCGAACGAAGTTGGCTCTGTTGGCAGGCTTCCGGAGTAGTGAAGTCGAATTCTTTGCAGTCGCACTACTTGCAGGCACCGTTATCTCTTGATATCCCGTGACGCGTCCTTCAAGACCCTCGCGGGTGAAACGAGTGATGGTGCGCGTTTGGGTCGGGGCAAGCTCGAACAAGTCGGCATAGTTGGTGGGCGCATCCCATCTCTGTTGTACGTCATTCAGCCAGCGAGTGTTGAATGAAGTTGACGGCGTCAAGAATTCCTCTTCAAGCTCTTGCTTCAGTTCGTCTTTGGATCTTCGTGAGCGCTTCCGGGGGCGTCGCGCATCGAGAACTGCGTCAATCTCAGCGTCACCCAGTGCGCTGGCAGCGAGGCTGACTCGCTCAAAGGATTGGACCAGCGACTCCATGTCGGGCGTGCGGAGGGAGTCTTGGGCGTTGTCGCAAGTGCTGGGTTGTCAACAGAGGGAAGTTGTTCGTGGATCATGTCTGCTGGCGTCATCTCGCCGACCGCCGACAGACGGGCTTATCGCTTATCGAATGGCACGCGCTCGTTGGCTGGATCAAGCGAGTGCCAACGCCCAATCACCGTGGCACCTTAACCCAAGCCTCTTAGAGCATCCCAGCCCGGTCGCTGTTTGGCTGGATTGGGATTGGCATTGCTAAATGCCGTTCCTCATTCTACCACTGCCGACATGCTGTTCTGCAGGGAAGAACAGGAACCAGCCGCTGCATCGCACGTTTCGCGCCACGCGGGACCTGACAGGCACAAGAATGGGATATCCCTTATCCTAGGTGGAACGAAACCCTAGCGTCGAGATGTGCATGAGAATTGAAACAACCTCGGGCACTACCACTCCTCCAACCCTCTTATGGCTTCCATCTCATCGGCAAACTCGTCATCCTGGTCGGGCTGCATATCCCGCTTTTCGACTGCGGGTTCCTGCGGCCTGATTGGTGCCACTCCGCTCTCCTCCGCTGCGAAAAGGGCATCTAGCTCATCCTCGTCAGGCTCGTCAGGCTTGGGAGAGCTTGGTGGGCGGGGTTGATAGTCTCCGCCGACTTCTTCGCTTGCCTCCCCAGCCATGAGAACGTCCAAATCATCCTGGTCAAGCTCTATACCTCCCAATCCAGGCGATTTGTTTGCGTTTTGGTGTGAAGCAGACTGAGATGCAGGGTGCCTGTCATCTCGCTGGGATTCCATTGTCCGATCCTCCACGTCCTCGTGCGCACCACTCTCCGGCGTGCTGGCCTTTGTTGTTTCATGATTTTGCGCTGGCTCGGCTGGTTCCGTCTCCTCCTCGACTGTCGGTTTCGGCTTGCTTTCGTCGATCCAAGCTTTCCGCATTATTTGCATGCGTTTCTTGTGTCCAAGTTTCTCGATAATGGCTAGTCCATCGGCGAATTTAGCGCGGGGATACAAATCGTCCAGCCAAAGTTGATACATGTTGAGGAGTCGTGCGACATCTGAAAACTGTGACATCGGATTAACGAGTTATCCTAATCGCAGACATGGAGTCTATACCTCATGTCCTTTGCCCCTGAACCGAAGCTTCTCCTTGCTTATCCTGCGCAGTTTCGGTATTCCGGCCGAGGAGAGAAGTCTGCAATCACAGAGGTTGAGTCAAATCAGCCCACCGGAGACATTGGGAGAGGACATACCGTTCTTGATCGAGTTTGGGAATTGGGGTCCGCTTTTTTGCGATTGTAACTTCATCGTCGATGTTGATGTCGATGCCAGGTCTGGAATTCCTCTGCTGGGTGGCTGTTGCTGGCCTTTCGTCTCTTGCGGGCCTCTCTTCTACATTATCAAACACGTCTTGCATCTCCGAGTCGTTGCCAAAGAGGTCGTCGAGGTCATCGCGTTGACGTGGTGGTTGCTGTGCGGCCGGCGAAGGCATTGTTTACAGGAAACAGCCGAATGTAGAATGTTTGGTAGATTCGTGGCCTGATGAAGCGGTTCTGATGATGGATCCAAGTCAGAAAAAGCTTGGTTGGTGTGCAGACGCAATGTTTGGAACGTGAAGTAAGACGCGCAGTTGGGGAGACGCGCACCGCGTCTCGCTTAGCGGTTGCGGCGGTGGCCCGGGCGTAAAGCTTGATTCCGCCTCGCCGTCTGGAAACCTTCAGGACGACGACAACATCTTATCCGTACATCACAACAAAGAAAGCTGGATCAGTCAACGACTGCGCCCAATCCGCTTGGATCGACTCTCGCTCAACGCTCGGTTGTCTACCAGTCGCCCGCTCGCATTTTTATCGACTCTCTGGCCAGGCGCAAACTTGACCCGGCATCATCTTCAGCACCAAACGACACCCCCTGCCAACCAAGCTTCGTCACGAGACTGTCCATTCGACGCCGACCTTTTTCCGTCTGAAGCCTTGAGTCTCTGATCTTCCCCGGGTACCCTCTCCCAGGGCTTGCTCAATTCTGGCTGGTTGCAATGGCGTTTCCCGTGGTAGAGTCGGTCGAAGCCGTGACTGCTCGCTTCAAACACCTCCTCCAGCAAGCCCGTCAGATAAAGCCCAGTGATACCATTGAGCCGCCCATCTCGGTAGCGGATCTTCTCAAAGAAGAGTCGCTTTTGCTGAGCGAAAACATTCAGAATCAAAGCTCTCATAATACTGTGGCCGAGACGGCCGCCAAAAGCTTACTGCATCACCTTGTCGTACGCGTGCCATAGCGTCCAACGCCGTTCTTAAGCTGATTCTGTGCAGGCCACTACGACCATTGATGATCCGGAATTCGTCCAAGTCTGGAATCTGCTTGACATTGTCCTGATCTGCATCGAGCGCGGCCAATGTGACGGGCTCCTCATTTTCTATCTCGCGGAAGAGCTTTTAGATAGCCAGAGCATAGACGGCTGCCGAAAGGTGTTTGACTACCTCGAATCCAGAAGAGAACGACTTGTTGCAGTAAGTTCAAGGAAGTCTCCATGTGACACAGTTGAGCTTACACTACTTAGGGCGATTTCCTTCAAGGAAAAGGGGCGAGCAAGCGCATCGTAGTGTTGAGATTTTGCAACGAATTGCTCCGCAGGCTTTCAAGAGCAGAGGATGCGGTCTTCTGCGGTCGCGTCTTCATCTTCTTATTCCAGACGTTCCCGCTCGGTGACAAGAGTTCGGTAAACTCGCGGGGAGAGTTTCATGTTGAGAATGTCACCGTCTTTGAGGAACAAATGCCATCCCAGGAAGAGAAGCCGGATGATATGGAGGTTGACACGGAAAATCAAGACCCAGACTCCGAGGAAGCTACGACTGCGCTGGAAAGCAAAAAACAGGCCACTGAGAAGGAGAAAGAATTCAAGGTGCTCGATACAGAGACCCTGTACCCCATGTTCTGGACGTTGCAGCAAGCTTTTTCCAACCCGCCGAGGCTCTTCACAGAAACACACCTGGCCGAGTTCAAGACTGGAGTTGACCAGACCCTTGCTAAATTCAAGGATGTCCCCAAAGTCATCCAGGCCAAATCCGGCGAGGGCCATCGCAATGCAAAGAGAAAACATGACGATGTGGAAGGCCAGTTCGTCAGCAACTACAATCCAAAGTACCTGACCAGTCGGGACTTGTTCGAGCTGGAGGTAGGTTCTCTTCCCGTCCCGCACATGTGTTTTCCGTTGACATCCGTACTAGCTGAGCGACCTTGCCTTTCAAAGACACATACTCGTACAAGCATTAATATTGGTCGACTTTCTGCTATCCTTGACCGAAAAGTCAAAAGAAAGGACGCAAAAATGGCTCGCCCAAGTCACATCGGCAAATCGCGCTGTGCAATACAACTACACGTTGAGCACGCAGGACGCGGAGTGGGCAGTCAACGTCAAGAATGTGATAGCAAACTATCTACAAGAGCTTCCAGATGGCAAGTTCTACTACAGGATGGTTGACACGGTCTTGTCCAGGGACAAAAACTGGGTGCGGTGGAAGATGGAGAACTGTCCTCCTATCATTCAACCGCCCATCTCGCCTCCAGATTTTCTTGGGGCAAAGTCAGGAGCGCAGAAGGCATGTGCCAACAAGCGGCTCCGAGCCACACCCATGGGCTCGCTTGACCTGTCATTCCTAAACGATTCGGCTACGAACAGCGGGGTGGACAGCTTGAAGGACCCCGACAGGTAAGGACGCGTCATGCGGAGCACGTCTTGGCGCGACACTAACATGGGACAGGTACACGTTCCCGACGGCCGAGAACCTCTACAACGCGGCTCAGGAAGACGATCACAAGGCGGAGGAGGCTGGAGAGGGCGAAGATGCAGCGAGCGCACTGCGCGAGGCCCGTGCAAGTAAGACTTGGAGAGCGCTCCGGATTGCGTCAAAGGACAGGATAAGCATGTTCGACAAGATCGACGATTACAAGCAGCTGGGAGCATTGTTCCAGCCCGAGGCGGGCGAAGAAGGAGGAAAGGATGAGCGGGCTGGGGTTACGGAGACGGCGGAGGGCAAGGGTGAAGCGGCAGCAACAGGACCAGCAGCGGCAGCAACATCGCAGGCGGATGGACAGGAGGAAAAACGGCCCGAGCAAGAGAATCAGATGACGGGGTAGGGCACGGCCAAGTACTTCCGATCGGCTCAGGCATGCAGACAAAAGGCAACCGAAACGATGGAGTTTGGAGGGCGATCCAGTGTGGTGGATGAGGTGTGTGTTTGCAGTGTTTTCTCTGGACAGGGGCACGGAGCTGTGGCTGACACGAGTCAACAACCGTGAGGATGAGCGAGCGGAATGGCGACAGGATGGCGGATCATCTCGACGACCTAAGAGAGAAGTGGTCGACATCCCCAATCGGCGAGCATGTCTCAGCCCAGTGCGGGCGGCGAAGGAGGGCCAGGCCGTGGCTTCTGCAGCCTGCACTGCGATGCGCTGCGCTGCGCTGCGCTCTGCAATGCTCTGCACCCAACAACTTCGACGTCGTCCCGGCGGATGGCAAGGCCGTGGTGTGCTGCAAGCTTCCGCGTCCACGAGTCCACTGGCACTGCAACTAATTAGTCGAGCTCGCCAGTCGTTGCTGCACGCATCCGACATGAAACAGCAGAGGCAGAGGGCGCGCGCACCCGCAGCACACCTCTCAGCCCAACCGAGGCCTATCCCAGAGCACATCAAACCACGGCGCAGCGACCCTGGAATAATTTCCGCAGGCGGAGAAGAGGCTCCTTGATTATTTCCCAAGACTCTCAACTCTTCCATTTTCTATTTTTCGATTTTTTCTCTCTCCTTCTCAGTCGTCGCGCCCAAGTCGTTGGATTAGGCCACGGCAACCTTAAAGTCCTGGCCGCTCGGCCCGCTGCTTCGGTCTCTGAGCACGTCGAGCTCAGGTCACCCCGGAACGTCGTCCGCCTTCAATGTTTTTGGCCCACCTTGCTTGGCCGGCGAAACAGCCAGCGTAAGAGTCTCTTCTGCACCCACCGATCACTTCGTCTCTGGCTGTGCTGTCACGCCTGTCATTGTCCTGTCGGAACTGCCCTGTGCCTGGCATACATCGTACATAGCCGTTCCCTGTCAATACGTACCTGGGCTCACCGTGTCCAGCCTCGTCCAAATTCGTCTTGGTTCGTTTCTCCCCGGACCTCGTCAGGCATGCCGCACGGCCGCCCATTACAACCACCGCTACCTTACCAAGCTGGCTCCCCTCCCCCCTCCAAGCATCGGGCCCTGGCCGCGGATCAGCTGCCAAGTTCCAGCTCCCACCCCTCTCCCCGTCGCCATTCTGACTTACCGCCATCATCTGCAGCGATCATGGTCCGGAGCAGGTGGATCGCTGCTGCGTCAGGGCGCGTTGGACAGGTATCCGCCTTGAATTGCACACGTGCCCGCCAAGGCTCCCCTTCGCAGCGTTCCCTCGTCTCCTCCTGCTTGAAGGCGAGATGACGGCTCGTTTCGTGGGAGACAGGGCGTGGGGGCCGTCGTGTGCTGTTGTTCGTTCTTCTCCCTGTGCGTTGGTTCCGGCTCGCATGCAAACTCTCAAAACACGCCGTGGCGGCCCGGGAGTGCCCCAACCGCTAAGATCTGTCGACAAGATCTGTGAGCCGCCAACATTACGGCAGGTCTAGCCTCTCCCAGCACAGAGAATTCCGTTTGGCAGGGGTAGGCTTCCAAGAGGCTTCAGGGCTTATGCACGGGTTTCTTGTTCCTGACGCAATCTCTCGCGCTGCAGCTCTTTTTGCATTTTGGACGGAGAGGTTCCGAGCACCGAGAGCGAACCAGTTTAGATGGCACGCATCAGCAACAGCAGCAGCAGCATCAACATCATCACTCGTGCCTCTGTGCATGTGCGCCCAGGTGTGGGTGTGGCCAGCCGGGGCGGCATCCATGACCATGTCAATGACCATGACCTTGACCACCATCAGAGGAAGACCCCGCAACATGCGTTGCCGAGCTCTGCTTGAACCCAGCGGGTCCCACGGAGCTCTTGTGTCCTCCTTGGGCCAATGATGCGCTGCACGCCACGGATCACCTGTGCTCTTCGGCGCATCCCGTCAACCACCCTGCCCGAGTGCCTGTCTTGGGCCCGTTCTCTGCGCTGCTTGGCCTCCCAAGCATCTGTCGATTCCTTGAGCCTGTCATTCACGGGCTGCTCTGCTTATGCGTCACTCCCCTTCCTCTAGGAGCCCGTCCCGAGGAACCGCGTGCTCGCCGCCGTGCCGCCTTTTCCTTCACCACCGGGACATGCTCCCTCTAGGCCGACTGCTCCAATGTTCCTGCGCCGTGTAACGCCCGCTCCTACCATTCGTCCAGCCAGCCTTTCTTTTGTGAGGTTTGTTTTTTCCCTGGCAGTGCCTCCAACGGCTAGTCGTCCGATCGTTGTCTGTTCTAAGACCTCCTGCTGGTGCAGCTTCTACGCTGGTGACTGGATTTACCCGGCAAGCCACTTGGTCGACCCGTTCTGCCACTGCCGCCGAACGTTCTGTACGTAGCCACCCTTCCCGCTTGTCGTCAGTCCGCAGAGTTAGCCGCCGCTGATGTTTCGCTCCCCGCTGCCTCAGGCTCCCTTTCGTCGCTGGACAACCCTGACCCACCGAGACTCGAGCCGCTCGATTAAGATATCTAGTCTCCTTAGCACCGGTCCTCACTGTTTTCTTTGATTTGGAGCTACTGCAAACCTAACCCTCCACCTGGCCTGTCAATTTGACACTTCTACCTCGACTCTCTTGACAGCAGATCCTGTTGCATACAGGGAATCTCGTCTCTTCCTTCCCTCCCGAAGGAACATCGGTGTTCCACGTCGAGAGAACGCCGACTTTTAATTCCACAAACCACACGGCCACCCTGCCGAGGAAAGAGCGCCGTTGGAAACGTAACAGGCGTGGAACAGGACTCAACGCCACGACATTGACCTCACACAAACACTTCCCGGACACGCCCCGTCCACGAGGAGACCATCCCACTTTGGGACTTGTCTTTTGTTGCTTTTTTGCTGTGCATTCTGGGCTTCGTCTGCATACTGCAAAGGCTTGCGCGCCTCGGGGCACACTGCACGATATCTGCGACCTACAAAGGTTGCCAAGAACGCCTCTAGCCGCTCCCGCCTGCTATCCTTGTTGGTTGGTCATTCGATCTTGACCACCCCGGAGTCTGTCCTCCAGACAGCTTGTGTGTCTTTCTCGGTTTGGAGGGGGGCACTTAATCCTTCTGGATTATCTGACCTGCAGGCCTCTGGTCAGCTCTGCCGAACCACGACCAACAACAAACATCAAGACAATTGGATTCCAGATTGGGGTTGCCAATGATTGACGGAAGCCGTTCCGTACCGCTCTCTCCACCCAGCTCGCCGCGAATGTCTGCGTACACCGCGACCCACCCCGACCCTGAATGGCATAGCCAACCCGTTAAGCCAAGTGGAGGAGTGCGTGCTCCCTCCGAAACCTCTGGAATGGGCCTCTTACACAATGCTGTTACCACTACCCAGTTTGACATCAAAGATCGACCTCCGCTACATACACACAAGAGTTATCCGTACGCTCTGAACTCAGTCAGCCACTCTCAACATGATCACCACATTTTACCGCTTGGCCAACGGGACAGAGGGAGCATCGGAAACACGGAGCCATCGGATTCAGCATCTTTCAGCGTCAGTTATGGGGCATCCGCTCCGGCCAGTCCATCTTCAAGGCTGACGCCCGCTTCGCCCGGAAGCGGTGTCAAGCATGAACGGGACGATGATTTGAATGATCAAAACCTCTCTGGTAGTGCTGAAGAAGGAGATCAGGACAAGCCAATGACGGCTGCTGAGCTGAGAGCGCAGAAACGAAAGATGAAGAGGTTTAGGTATGCCTTACACAACACCATCAAGGTTAAGGACTCTAGAGCTAGGACACCGAGTTGACACTTGCAGGCTTACCCACAATCAAACCCGGTTTTTGATGAGCGAATTCGCTCGACAAGCTCATCCTGACGCGGCCCACCGTGAACGTCTTGCGCGAGAGATTCCTGGCTTGAGTCCACGACAAGTGCAGGTTTGGTTTCAAAATAGGTTCGCGCTGCCCATATCGACATGAATTTGATTGTCCTGCTTATACTGACTTGCATCTGTTAGACGAGCAAAACTCAAACGCCTTACTAGCGACGACCGCGAACGGATGATGAGGTCCAGAGCGCTTCCTGATGACTTTGACATGACGCAGGCTCTTCATTCTCCTTTTGGAACCGCTGGACACCACAGCGTTGGAGGAACTCCAATGGCGTCTCCTGCAACATACTCTCCCAGTTTTCCTGAAGGCAACATGGTTCGACCGTTATCCGTGGACACTTTTCGACGCTTTCCTGACGGCGCTCAAATCCCGCCTGGCGGAGTCAATCCTCCTTTTGGAAGCTTCTCCTTCACGCCGCCGCAGTCTGCCACTGATACGTCGTCTCCTGTGTCCGCAACCGGTGACGCCAACGCGTTTCCCTTTTCCTCTCAAGGCCAAGGCATCGACAGCGCCAATCCAAGGAGATCTAACCCTTTCATCGGAGGTACTGGGCCAGCTGCTTCAAGCTTCTCATCTTACTCGCCAGTGCCCCGTGTGCAGCTCGATCGCATGGGTCGAAGCAGGGCAGAATCACTTTGCTCACCTCTCAGGACCAGTATGTCATACAGCAATGATGGAAGCCTGAGCCAATCCACCGCACAGCCTGGAGCAACTCCCGAAGGTCCTGGGATTGGAGATCGCCAAATTCCTCAATCGACCGTGGCCGGCGGCAGTCTCCCTGGAGTGACTTCTGGGAACGTGCCCTATGGATTGGGCTATTCATGTGAGTTTTGCAGTGTCGCTTGATGATGCCCTATTGACCATGCGGTAGACAATCAGATGCCTGGGTTTGAATCTTCGCGGATGCGCTCGATGAGCTCCACCCTGCCCCGTCGGATAGAACTGAGTCAACAAAGCGCACACTATAATGCCAGCCGCACTGCCCCCACTAATCCACAATCGGCTACTCTTCCTAATTACCAGACTTCGCCGCTGGGAACACCGAGTTCGTACCCAAATCCTTCGATGATGAGCACTCCACACAGCGTTGGCTCTTTCAACGGCTCTCCGTCTTTTACCGAGCCAAACTACAACGCTCCGTCTGCGCCACAGGGCGACCCGTACGCGATAGGGAATGTACTGGGTGACGAGATTGCCGACCCTCAGCATGCTGAACCCAAGGGCCCTGCCGGTGTACAGATTCCTCAGCATTACTAGATGAGCGAGGGTCAGCACGCCTTTGCAACTCGAGTCGAGCACCAAATACGAGCAAACACGACAGGAGTCCCCTCGGTCTCTTTCGACCCAACCCTCCGGACGACGTCTCTGTTTTTGCTTGTACGAACCCTTGGCCACGACTAAACGAGGTTCACACCTTGTCCGCCATCGATATATCCAAAAGCATTGTTTTCAGGACATATATACGTTTCGAATCGAATACCGTGTACAAACCTCGGCCTTTTCAAGCATACACAGGAGCATCACCAGCAAAACCCCTGTACAACATCCGCCTCCGGGCATGAGTACATCCATTGAGCTGGAACTCTTGTCCGCTGTGGTGGCTTACCATCTTCGATCGGGTGGAATCTGGACACTTGTGACAATCTCCCGGATTCTTCTATGCCTGTCCGTTTTTCTCCGAACAACCTCTTTCTGGCGGCAGACTTTTTTTATCCTTCGACTTCGAAATCCCTTTCTCGACTCGCTCTTCCCTCTGCTTGCCGTGTACAACTAGCTTGTCCTTCTCCCTTGATTTAGCCGTTTCCCCTCGTCTTCAACTCTTACTTTCGGCGCGGAGCGTCATATCCCTTTATCCTCCTCGCCAAACTCCTTGTTTGAATTGGGGACTTTTCCGACGCTCCGCTCCTGGTCTTTTCTGGTTTCGAGCGCCTCAGTGTCCATCGTCGTTTGTTTCGGGCTTTACTTTTGGCCCTGTTATCATTTCCTGTTTGGTTGTTTATTGCAGTGAGCGGACTCCTCCCTATGTGAATTGGATTGTTTCTTCTCTCGGCCTATAGTCCCTAGTGCACATACTACGGTATTATATTTGTTTTTGGCAGGCCGAGCTGTATTTAGGTACAAAACTACAACAACAACACGCGATGACACCTTGTATTGGATTGGATTGCTTGCGACTTTCAACCCACTGAAAATAGCGAGTTGCGAACAGCAACGAGGCAAACGCCTTTATCAACAATGTCTCGGCTGTCCGGCCCCGCTCGAGTTGGTTACAGTGACATTCCTTGAAAACCTTCGCGGGTATAACTCACTAACGTCGTGCCGCTGCCGCTGCCGCCTCCCAAATAAGCGTAACTTTTTGGCTATTCGCAGTCTAAAAAAGCAGATGCTGAACACGTAGCTTAGGTACGTCCCGCCGCCGTCCGGCAGCGCTCCCGAATCCGAGTACATCTCCCGCCGTCAACCTTTCGCACGTCTTCTCTTGTCGACTTGACTCGTCCTCCCGCGAGATATTAGCTCGACTCGCTCACCACACCACTCGCTCCCTCCGTGCAACGTCGTCGTCTCTGCGGAGCGATCCTCCCACCAACCCACCAGCCAACTCAACCCATGCCAGTATTCCAGCAGTTCAGCAACCAAGCAGACAGGCCACCCATCCCATACCATGTCGACGGCCTCACAGCGCGCACGCACCACGCCTTGACTCTTCCATGCCGCCACCGCCGCCCGGCTTATTTTTTCCCTGCCTGGTTGTCCAGTGTGTCCGCCTTGTTCATTTCTCGCCCCCTATTCTTTTTTTTTTTCTCCCACTCTTTCTTCCTTTCGTTCTCGTGCTTCTTCGGCCGTTGCCGCTCGCATCAGTCACATCACACAGACACAGACGACGGATTGACCGCACGAGCCCGGCGCCCGCCGCCCGCGCACGCGCGCGTTTCGAGCGCGTCTTCCCTATCCTCGACTGCATATTTGTCTCTCCCCTTCTCATTCCGTGGAGGGCTCTTTTCCGCAACGCCGCCCCCCGCGCCACCGGCGAACCGTGTTCCTTTCCTTCCTTCCTTCCATCCGTGCTTCTTTCGATCACGTACGGCGCCCCGCCAGCACCAGGCAACCCTGCTGCTGGTTAGTCAGTTGTTGGCAGCAGTCCAGTCCTTGATTCTGGCTCTTCAAGGCACGCTGTCGTCATTGTCACGCTACGCGCCCACTCGGCGCGCGGCGGCGGTGGCGGCGCGCTGGTCGCATGTGGGTGTTGATTGCCTGCTGCCGCTGGCGCTGGTCCTTCTGGTCAGGTCCCCATCATGCTATACTTAGCTCCGGATGTCTCTTGTACCTGCAGTAGTGGCTGCCACTTGACTCGGCCGCTCACGACCGCTGAGTAGCCTTGGAGCACCAGCACGGCATGGAAGACTCGTAGCAGACAGCCAGCTAGTCAGACCGCTCGCTCCCGGCCCAACAAACCGTACATCACGGCCTCTCTATCGTTGCCGTCGTGGCCGCGCGTATCCACCTGCCATTTTAAACACGGATCGAGCTAGAGGAAGGACGTTTGCTCGTCCGCACGTCCGTCCTTCGTCTCCTGCCTCTTCAGGTTTTTGCGTGATCCTCCCCGGGAACGTGAACGCTTTGATCCGACGTCGGTTCACGAAGGAGGACCCTCGCCTTCCCCTTTTCCTTCTCTCTCTGTCTCTGTCTGTCTCTCACCAGGGTTCCTCGATAACGCCAGAACGTCTTCCCAGCTCCGCCCTGACCACCCGCCACATGCTTGATGCGCCAGAGGTACCTTTGTCGAGATTGCTGACGGGCAGGACGGGGGACAGACGATGAGACGGCGACGATGCTGCTGTGCGGGCGGCAGGCTGCCTAGCATCCTGAAGCCCAAGCTCGTCCGCGGCATCGTTGCTCTCCATCCGCCGCCGGTTGCAGGGTGGTTGGGTTGTTGGGAACGAGAGAACGGTCGTATGTACTACGTTGGCTGGTCGTCGGTCAATGAGAAGGGAGGGAACGGATGTCTATGTCTCGCAGCCACGGAACCAGACTGTGGAGTCTTTGGTCGCCATCGGCGGTGTGAGTGAATACTGAGGGCTGTGATGGCGAGTGAGAGTGGCAGCGGAAGTCGGCGGGATGGGGCGTGCTGGCTGGCTGGTTGGTGGAGTGGTGGCGGTATCAAAGACCATCACGGCGAGTCGACTGGCTACTCTACGCTGCATTGGCGTGGTTCAGTAAGCATGGATGAGATTCACGATCGTGGCGAGCGCTCTCGTGTGCAAGTCCAGTTGCTGAAAGGTGAGACAGCTTGAACTGTGCAGACTAGAAGACGAATCACGGCGAAAAGACTGACACGCTTCTCTTCCTTTGTTTTGGATTTCTGTGTGCTTCCATTATTATCCATGTCTTCTCCTTATCCAGAGCAGAGAAGCCAACAGAAAGACATTAGTCGGCGTGGGTTAGAATACATTCGCATATCCTTGAGAAGTAGCATCAAGACTAGTAATCACGATATGCCAACACTCAAAGCCCGCCTCTTCATGATAGCCCAATTGATAGCACCACACCAAAATAACAACCCATAACTCTATGTTACTTTTCCATTCTCTTCCTCCCCACCTCTCAGTCCTTCCCTTCCCTCCCCCGTCTCCTATCGCGGATGAACACCGGGATACCAGCACCAAGCACCCAAGCTCGCAGACACGAGGTGGCCTGTTTGGCGCGAGAAAAAGCACTTTAACTCATTTTGACTACATCCACATCCACACATCTCGACAGTGCGTGCGGTGTGGAGACAGCGGAGGGAGGGTGTCTAGCTATCTCGACTGGCTGAGACTACTACCAGAGGAGCAGACAAAGGGGCAAAGACGACAAGTCAAAATGCAGAGGCGAGCACCCATGCAGCTATCCCGCGGCCCTCCGCAGACGCAGTGGCCGCTGGCGCGGCGAACCGCTTCGAGATGCTGTACTTGAGGGAAGGAGAGAGCGTGATGAGCGTGGACGTGGCGTAGAGCAGGGACCGTTGGCGCCAGACAGCCAGACAGACAGATAGACAGACGGGAAGGTAGACAAGGAGGTAGACAGACAGACAGGGAGGTAGATAGACAGACAAACAGGCAAGCAGGTCGTTGGTAGACAGCAGGGATGCCTCTTCCTCGAAAGAACTTCGGCTTTTCTAGAAACTTGTTTTTTGCCTTTTCTTGCGTGCGTTGCTTGTTCTTCTCCTACGCTGAGGGGGGGAAGGAACGTGTGGCGCAATAGACAGACGGCCTGATGGCTGCCTGCGTACATGCACGCATGCATGTATGGCACGAGCAGCAGCGAGCGCGAGCGCTTCGTGACGTGGGAGAAGAGTGGCTGCGTCTGATCTACTCCTGGGAAGGATCCGAGCGAGGTGGTGGTAGGGCAAGTGATGGTAGGCGTGGTTGATGGAATGATGGACAGGAAGTGCCGGCACATGTGAACTTGTTGGATTGGACGGTCTCAAGCAAAACTCGATACTCAGATGTCGTTGTTGTCGTTTTCTTGACTGTGATCGCTCAGCTTCTCTCTGTACAGAGCCAGTGTAGATACGAAAGTGTCTTCCTTTTTCCAACTGACGCCGCGGAAAGCGAGCCATGTGATTGGATGTAGACTAGGCGAATCCTACATATGCCATCCGGCGTACCAGTCACATTTCCTCCAAAGATCAACGCAAAACCCAGAACGAGGGGCGGGTACCTTACAGCCCGTCCGCATTGCAGCTGCGCCTAAGAAGCGCTACTGTGTAGAATGCAAGGCGACGAGTTTTCCCCTTGCTTGATGGCATTCCCAGGGCAACAACCGCTCGATCTGGCGTGCCAACCCAACCCCGGGAGCGTGACAATATGCGTCCCGCGGCGGTCGAATAGGCAGTAGGCTAAGCATTTGCCGCCGTGGGGTTTGCGGGAGGGTTGCTGTCAATTAGGGTTCGGTAAGTAGATTAATGGGTTCCCCACGCGGAGACCTCGACGCGATTCGGCTGCGCTGCATTGCGTCAGCGGCGCAAACAGGTACCGTACGGAAACACTTCTTTTTCGAAGGGATAGGAATGGAGGGAGGGGATGTGATAGACGCTCGGGACAAGCGTTGAGAGAGCAGTGGGTCTGTTCGTGATGTGAAATGCAAAGGGATCGTGGCGCTCGCAACAGCGCAAGCAATTGGAAGCGAGGTTTCCGGGCGCACTGGCGTAGGGCTGGACAGCTTGACTTTGGTGGCTGCTTGGTCGTGGCGACGCGCAGGATGTGGGTGTACAGGCAGTGCTTCCCGTACGACACAGACGAAAAAGGGGGCGTTGTTCTCGAAGGCGCCGGGAAGCACTTGGCCTTGTTCTCCGTCTCTACGGGCTGTCGTTATCGCGCTCGGTGCTTTCTTTTGTCATGCATGCTCCGGGGTGGTTGATGAACGCTGGAATAGGCGCCCAATGGTGTTCTTTTTCTCGCTTGTTGGTTTCGCGCGTAGACGTTGTTTCTCTTCACCTCTGATTCCTTGCTTCTCTGCGCCGTTGCTTTTGGCTCTTCGAAACGGCGTCACAGTGGGCGACGAAGGAAATTACGAATCCGGAGTTTGCCTGGTAAGTTATATGAAGCTGCCCTTTAGTTGACTAATTTATTTTCTATATTCATCTTATTCCTAAGATCTTTCTGATATAGATAGGCTCCTATTTTGGCCTAACTTTGGCTGTCGTGGTGGTGGAACTGAGTGAAAAGGGCATTAGAGCTGTTGAAGTTCTTTCGTCACCCACTGCGGCGTGATGCTTGAGCCGACAATTGACCATAATCGTTTTCTTTGCTCGCTGTGCTCGCTTCGATATGCGTCGTGGTGAGACAGACCTACGTATTTGACCAGGCGAGGTGTGAACGACCTTGGCTGCATTGATTATCTTGAAGGCGTGCTGTAGCGACCGACTCACAACCTGACTGTCATGGAGCACGGTGCTGAAGTCCAAACAGTCCTTTTCCGGATACTCGAAGGGCTGAAGTGCCAGGTTCGAGCTGCGCTGTGCTGGGGAAAACCGGAACGCTTCGCGTGTCATCACGTGCATCAGGCACGCATCAGCCAGTCGGGCGACTGCACGCTTGCGCTAGAGTTCGACCTTGAATTGCCTTTTGGATGGTGTTGCAAGTACGGCATTGCGGTCTCGGGGCTTTGGCCCAAATAGGCAGCGCGACTTGGGTTTGGCCGAGACTTTTTCACTTTCTACCGTTTTTATTTTTTATTTTTGTCGAGCTGCTTACCTCGTATGGCGTCGACAACACGGGTGGCTTGAGTTTGGTCGGACATTGCGGTTTGTCTTCTTATAGAGAGACTCTTCAAGCACAGCGGCGGGAGCACAAAAGGGCAGGACGGCCACGCGAAACACGACAAACTTGCTGTTGTGCCAGCGAGGAACGCAGCGCTAGTTGCATCGCCCCAGGCGGCAACGAAATGCAGTGCAGGCCCGTATCCAAATATCCCTTGTTCTGGAATTCTTTCACTCTTTGAGACGACAGCACCGCCCCTTGGTCGCACAAAAATTGGAGCTGTGCAAGCTTGCAAAGTAAGCACTCGAGGGCTGCGCAAAATGCTTGTCGCGAACAGCGCGTTTTCAGCGGCGAGGCGTTGGCGCGCCCATGGCCAAGGAGCGGGTCGGAAGGGCCGGCGGCAGGGCGCAGAAGCGTGGGGATAATTGACGGGAAAGTAATGGAAGCTTGCCCGGATTGTCAGTAAGCTGTTCAGCCAAAAGGGCGGCGGTCCAGCCTAGACTTGGTTAGCCAGGCGTTGGAAGGGCGGGGATATTCGCTGGGAGGGAGAGCCACGGCAGGAAAATTGCAAGAATTTTTTTGCAGCGGCGGGCAAAGCTTGGCTCTCAGCGAGCAGGCAAAGAGTGAGTGGTACGGTAGAGAGAGAAGCTGGTGCATGGAGCGAGTCGATGGGATGATGTAAGCACCGGCAGACTGGGTGCATGTGCGTCTTGGAGACGGTTGGAACTGGAGCCTCATGGGTTGACGTCAACCGCATGGGGTGTTGACGTCCGCCATAAAACCGCGTGCATCTCAGCCATCAGCCTGCCCTGGTACTCGTACGGCGCAGGTCGGGCACATGTACTGCAAGCAGGCCGTGACTCATGTAATGGTACTGGGTGATGGTGCCCAGTGAGGCGGCCAAGACTGGGGTCGAGAGGGGTGTTGGGTAGTCGGTGGCGAGTCGAGAGTGGGAGAGTGGAGATGGGGTCTGCTGTCGACGTTTTGTTTCGAGCATGATGAAGAAAGGAAGAAGCCAACGCATGAGCAGCGCGGCGCGGGGACAATGCCTCAAAGGCAGCGCGAGACGAGACGAGACGGGATAAAAGTCAACGGTGATTAGCAGAGAGTAAGAAGGTATTGTACCGGGATGGCGGGAGAGAGAGAGAGCCGTTGCGAGCGAGTGTGGGTGAGGCGGGGAGAGTACCAACGAGGGAGGGCATTGTTGAATCAAGGAGAGAAGGAGATGATGGAAGTAGACGATGCTTGCTGGAGAATAAGGGCCGTGGTTCATGGTGGTGAAGAGAGGTCTGGTGGTGCTGCCCCGGCGGGCCTCTGCTGCGTCGTCTGATGAGCCCAGGTGGGTGCTAGCCGAGAAGCCGGAGATGCTCAAAAACTTTCGTCGACCGAACGCCCTTTCATCATCACCACCCTCTTCATTCTACGAAGAACCCAACCTCCCTCTCCTCGCCGCGACGGTCCTTCTGCCTCTGCACGAAGAGACCGCCCCAGACATTTCGATCAGCCCTTCGTCTGTCGAAATCGTCCCTCCGCCACTTCGGCAGTCCGCGCGCTGAGCACGTCGCCCGCGTCCCACACACGTCGGTCCAGCTCGTTCGTGCGCTCCGAATTTCCATCAGGTGTCGACCAAGATCCGCACCCGTCCCTCTCTTCATCGTCCGTTTAGCGCCCTGCTTTTCGTCGCTCCCCTCGCCGCTCCGCTGAGACGGCCTTCGCTCCTCGCTGCCGCTGGTTCGACCGCATTTTTGCGCATTCGACCCGATCCTCGCCCTCAACCTCACCTCACCTCGTCACCACCTCGCACCTCGACCACTCCTCTCTCCCCGCAACAATCGCCAAACGGATAAATGACAAGCCCTAATCCAAAGACGGTTCCCACAAACAACGCCGCGCAGACCGCCAACGCCGCTTCCAACACCCCTTCCGGAACGACGTCGCCCTCTGTCGCTGGCGCCGCTCAACCCATCGCCAAGTCCTACGCAAGTGCTGCGACAAAGAAGGCCGCTTCGCCTCCCGCGATCGCTTCTAGCAGTCCTCAGGTGGCGGTGGGTAGCAATGCGGCAAACGTGAACGGCAAGGCTCAGAACCCGTCTGCCGGTCCCCCGCCCATCGCCAATGGAGCACCGTCCCACGGACGCAAATCCTCAACCATGACCATCAGCGCCGCTGGTGCCACGGGTCCTATGTCCAACAATGGCAACGCTCGCCCCAACATTGCATTCGGTGCCATCAATGCTGGCAGCTCCCCAGCCATCGCTCACAGCGCCCCCCACGCTCCTCAAAACAACGCGACTACTCCTAACCCGAGGATCACATCTCCTGCGACATCCCCCTCGCCCATCCCTCAACCTGCTGCCAGTGGTGGCCGTCCTCCCTCCGGCTTGCAAGGCCAAGGAAACGGTCTGAGCTTCGGTTCAATGGGCGGTGAAAACGTTGGCGCAAACGTAAGTCGCAACCCTCTCTTTTTTTCTTGCAGCCTCGCTCGTGTAATCGCACACGCTGACACCCAATCCTCTCGCAGCCTCGACCCGTCTCAATGCCCCCGCAGGGCCCTCCTATCCCGCAACCGAACCACTTGCGCCGCGAGTCTTCGCAGTCTGCTCACAGTGACATGAGTAACGCAGCTAGAAACTTTGTTCCTCAAGCTGGCCGTGGACGAGGCTACAGCCAGGGCTACAACGCACCTTCGCCTGGCCCACGGTTCAGTCAACCGATGCGCGGCCCCATGCCTGGCCAGTTCCAGAGCGGTGGTCCCATGGGATCACCCTACCGTCAGAACCGCAGTCCTGCCATGACTCCGGCAACCATGACGTCTCAGGCCCAGTATGCCAACCAGCCGCAAATGCCGCATCCTTATTACCCAGGACAGTTCCAGCCAAATGTAACTATGCCACTTTCCTCAAACGTCTCTGAAGTCAGCGTTTCTCAAGCCGCCGTCAATTCGACGCCGGCTAGTCACCAGTCTCAAAACTCAACCATTTCAACTTCAAGTCTTTCAGCAAAGTCAGCTTCCTTCAACTCAAGTCAACGTCAAAACCAACTTGAGCAAGAGCTTTCGACTCGACTTGATTCTGTTCCCGACTTTTCTCCAGAAAACGGCGGTTTCGAAGACTTTCTGACAGTGTTAAAGGCGCAGAACTACTACGGTATGCACCCGCCAGCGCATCTTGACCCGACGTCGTTCGGCCCCTACTATCAAGGCGGCTACACCATGCACCCGGGCATGGCCTACCCAGGCGCTCCCGCTCCTCCCAGCCCGCGTCCGATGAACCACCCGACGCCCCACGGGCAGCCGTTTGTCCCCGGCGCCCAGTACGCGCCGCCGCCGCCGCCGCACGCACCCGTCATGTCTCGCAACAGCTCGCAGGTTTCTGAACGCCCTCCTTCGACTCTTGGCCAGCCTCAGACGCCCTCGATGGCGCCCGCCAGCCACTCATCGCACACTCCGACTCATAGCTCTTCCTCCCCCGCACCCTCTTCCTCGAACTTTACGATACCCGCGCGGACCAAGAGCAAGGGGATTGTCATCAAGAACCCCGAAGGTGAGGTTGTGACGTTTGAGAAGAAGACTTCATCTCCTGCACCTCCGGCTCCGTCCAAGTCGCCCGTCGTCGTTTCTTCCACCCCAACTCCTCCGCCGCGCGCCCCTAGCGCCTCCGACTCAAGCAAGTCTCAGCAAAAGACTGAGGCGGAGAGGCGGGCCGAATTCCAAAAGGGCTTCCAAGAGCAAATGCGCAAGACGATGGTCGCCGACGAGGCAGCGGAGAAGGCCGAAAAGGCCAAGGCCGAAGCCGAGACGGCAAAGGCCACCAAGGAGAAGGAAGAGGCCGATGCAAAGGCCGCTCAGGAGGCCAAGGACAAGGAGGCCGCTGAGACGGCTGCAAAGGAGGCCGCTGCAAAGGAGGCTGCAGCAAAGGAAGAGGCCAAGAAGGCCGAGGAGGAGCAGAAGAAGAAGAAGCAGCAGCAGGAAGAGGAGAAGAAGCAAGCCGAAGAGAAGGTCAAGGAGGAGGAGTCCAAGAAGGCTGCTGACGACAAGGCCGCCGAAGATGAGAAGGCCGAGGAAGAGCGTAAAGCCAAGGAGGAGGAAGAGCGCTGGATTGCAGAGCTCGAGGCCGCCGAGCGCGCAGAGGAGGAGCGTGAGAAGGCGTACCAGGAGAAGAAGAAGAAGGCAGCCGAGGAGGCCAAGGCAAAGGAGGCTGAAAAGGCCGCCATGGCCGACGAGGAAATGAAGCGTCTCGAGCGCGAGGCCGAAGAGCGCGAACTCGCCAAAGAAAAAGGCACCGCATCCAAGGACGAAGAGGAGGCCAAGGCCGAGGCGCAAAAGCTGTTTGCCTCCCTCAAGAAGCCATCTCTCGGTCCCGCAGCCGATGCTGCTGCTGCCGCCGCCGCCGCCGCCGCCACCGAGTCGCAGACAGCCACTCCTTTGTCTGAGACATCTTCCATGCCACCTCCAGCCCAGCCTGCGTCAAAGGTGGCTGCCGCCATCAAGTCTAAGCCTGCTGCCCTCAAGCTCGAGACCCGCAAGCCCATTGAACCCCCTGCGCCAACTCCAGGTATGCAGGCTCTCAAGTCCGCTCGCTTTTTGCAGGTCCAGGGCCAGGATATCAAGTACCCCGATGGAATCAAGTCTCCTAACCCGGCTCTGAACCAGAGCATCAAGGGCGGCCGCGGCTTGAAGTACGACAAGGACTTTTTGCTCCAATTCCAGGAGGTGTTCAAGGAGAAGCCCTCGGTCGACTGGGACAGCAAAGTCAGGGAAACGGTCGGCGACGGCTCCGACTCGGCCCGTCCTCAGTCTGCGCGCACCCCCTCCGGCATGGGCGGCAGGGCAAACTCTCGCCCCATGGGCATGCCCTCTGGTCTTGGAGGACCTATGGGCAGCTTTGCACAGGGAGGTCGCACTCTTCCACCGGGCACCTCCTCGCAGCAGCGGTTCGAAATGTCTCAGGGCATGGGAACTTCTCGTCCGCCTGCTGTTGCCAACCCTCTTGCCGGCTTTCCTGGCCGTCCTGGAAACTTCCCCATGGGTGGCCCCGTGCGCTCTGCATCTTCATACAACCCTGCAGCTAGCTCGCCTCGGTCTGGAAGCGGCCGTAAGAACGCCAGTCGCGCGGGCGGTCGTGGCCCGAGCAGGCGCGACGAAGAGCAAGCCGCAAAGAACATGCCGCTCACTGCTGGTATGGATCTGAAGCCTCTGCAGAGGTCCCAGTCTGGCTGGGTGCCAACTAGCCTTACGCAGCCCAACACCACCACAGTCAACCCCGGAAACTTGGCTCCTGATGTTGTCCAGAGGAAGGTCAAGGCTGCTTTGAACAAGATGACGCCTGAGAAGTTCGACAAGATCGCCGACCAAATTCTTGAGATTGCAAAGCAATCTGAGAATGAGAGCGACGGCCGTACGCTGCGTCAAGTCATTCAGTTAACCTTTGAGAAGGCCTGTGACGAAGCGCACTGGGCATCCATGTACGCCAAATTCTGCAAGCGCATGTTGGAGACCATGTCTTCCAACATCAAGGACGAGAATGTCCGCGACAAGAATGGTAACCCCGTCGTCGGCGGCAACCTGTTCCGCAAGTACCTCTTGAACAGGTGCCAGGAAGACTTTGAGCAGGGTTGGGAGTCCAATCTGCCCATGAACAAGAAGGAGGGCGAGACAGAAGAGGTCGCCATGCTCAGCGACGAGTACTACGTTGCTGCCGCTGCCAAGAGAAAGGGTCTCGGTCTCATCCAGTTCATCGGTGAACTCTACAAGCTTGGCATGCTTACTGTCAGGATCATGCACGAGTGTGTCATGAGACTTCTCAACTTTGAAGGCATGCCCGACGAGTCCAACGTCGAGTCTCTTGTCAAGCTGCTGAAGACTGTCGGTGCCAACATGGAGGCCAACGAAGCTGGTTCACAGATGATCCGCGCCTACTTTGAGCGCATCGAAAAGGTCAAGGACATGTCTGGCCTGCCCAGCCGTCTTCACTTCATGTTGCTCGACCTTGTTGAATTGCGGAGGAAGGGCTGGAGATCGAAGGACGACGCCAAGGGCCCGAAGACGCTCCAGGAGATTCACGCAGAGGCCGTGGCCGCTCAGCACGCTGCCGAGCTGGAAAGGATGCGCAACCCCCCGCGTGGCGGCGGCCGCCCTCCTGTTGGCCGCGGCGATGCTCGTTCGTTCTCGGGCGCTGGCAACATGCCTCCGCCGGACTACAAGCACAACACCCTCGGCATGGACGATCTGAAGAAGCTGACCAGGAATGCTTCTGGCCGCACTGCCAGCTCCGGTCCCAGCTCCTTTGGCCCGTCCTCTTTGTTTGCCGGCCGTAGCAGCAGCGGTCGCAGGAATCTGGGCCCTGGTGGTGGACTCAACAGGACTGGCGATGAATCTGGTGGCTCCTCCCGTACCGGAACTCCTCCTGTGAAGGACAAGGAACCCGCTTCCACGCACCACGTCAACTCGTTCAGGTAAGCTTGACACCATTCACATTTCCAACAGATTGCTGACATGTCAATAGTGCGCTCGCAGCTCTCGAAGGTGGTGAAGATGTCGCCAACGAAGCCGCCTCTCCGGAGCCAGCCAAGGTCCAGTTGGCGACCGATGCTGAGAAGAAGGAAGCTGGCCAGGCTTCCGCCAACCAGTCTTAAGTTCTTCATTCGATTCAGCATCCGCTCTTCTACGGAACGGCGGCATTCGTGTCTGGTAACTCGATTCCCTATTCTGTTGCATAGACCGGCTTGCGCATCTGACGGGCTGCATTTCCTGGGGTCTCCTTCACTTCGATGTGTTTCCAAGAAAAAGTTTCTTCCTTTTTTTTTTTTTTTTTCGGCACGGGCTGGGGTAAAAAGATTGGTCGCTGGTTTTCTACACCTTTCATGCACCTTTTTTTCTCTCTCTTCCTCTCTGCGATGAATTCATGTACGATGGGCTCCTTGGGGGCGTTAATGGCGGGTTGGTTTCTCTGCAGCTTCTTTTCTCTAAACTCCTTTGCCAATAATCATGGTTTCTGATTGATTTTGCTTGCTTGCTTGCTTGCCTGTTTTTTTCTTCTCGTCATGCAGAGGTGCGCAGTCGTCCTGAGTAGTCAGTCCAGACGACGATCCAAGAAGCAAGCCCTGGCCCACCAACTAACGTGGTGGTTTGCCACTGTCTTCATCTTCTCCTTCTCCTTCTCTCGGACCTGACACGCATGCCAAATCTTGTCTTACTCGACGACCACACTTTCCGTTCATATGTAGGTAGCTGCCGCAGACACAACAACAACACCTCATCCCCGGTGACTCATCTTGCATTTCTATCAGCTGCACACGCCCAATCCATGGCGCGCCGCATTCTTCTGATGCACTGCACGGTCTGGAGCTTTTGCAATTGGCTTTCTCTCAACCACGCCGGTTCTCCCTCGCCAGCCAGCCAGCCAGCCGGTGACTGACCCGCGCTCTGCCTGGCTGCGGTGTTTGCCGGCAGCAACTGGCCACGTTTCCTTCCTGTCCCCCTTTCCTTCCTGTCCCCCTTTCCTTGGCTGCCTCCTTGGTACGCACCTCACCCATCTCACCACCTCCAACCGACCTTTCGTTGCGTTGGGCGCGGGTGGGCGGGCTGTGGATACGTTGTCCTGTCTACTCCCGCCCTTTTTCCATTGCCGCTTTTCGCGTTCAAAGATCAAAATTCAGTGTTCAACCGTTCAATCCCCGGCCGTTTGCTCCTTGCTTGCTTGGGCCTGTCCGTCTGTGTGCCTGTCTTCCTGTCTTCCGTTGTACAAGGCTCCTGTTGTCCCTTTTTTTCTTTTCTTTCTTTTTTTTTCCCCCCTTGGTCGAGTCGAGACGAGACTTGTCGTCTTTTTGTCTAGTTGTTGGGCTGGATAGCTATTACGCATGTACATGAATGTATGTATGAGATATTTGTCTGCTATGATGTGTGTGTGCGCTGTGTGTTTGTTTGTCGAGGGAGGGTTGTGTGTGATGCTGCGGCCGCTGAAGCGATGAAGCGATGACTGAAAACGATGATGACGTCCGTCCGGCACGTACGCACTAGCCCCGTCTCATCAACCTCCTCCTGTCTACGCGACCCTACCGCGCTTCCCCTACTGTACTCGCTCTATCTGCATCATACTTTAGCAGCTGCCTGGTCGTTACCGCGTTCCGCCTCTGGCCTCTGGCCTCTCGTCTGTATGTATTTATCCACCCAGCCTGCATCGACTAAACCTGACACCGAGGAGCAGCAGCAGCAGCAACAGCAGGCGGCGTCACAAAACCTGCTTCCGGTTCCTGGCCCTTCATTTCTTCCAGACCCTCGTCTACCGTCATTCTAGCTTGTCTGCCTGCCTGGCACACCCTCCTGGCTCGTACCCTCTCGTCTGCTAGGCACTCTGCCCTAGCCTGATTTTCCAACCACGAAACGAAAAAGTGATGTATTCCAGGCAAGTGTGTGGTGCAATCGGCGACTACCTACCTACCTGCCAGGTGCGGTCAGTGGTAGCCGACCATGACGTCGCCCTCCAAACCCCCTGCGATGCGGCGGCTAGCACAAAAGAGTGTGCAGAGCCGCGAAACGTGTTTATTTATTGCGTGTCCTCTCCTCTGTGTGGGACATGCAACGACTAAAGCTGGTTCGAGAGTCGTGAGAGAGGGTGCGAGGGAAAGGGGGCATGCGGTTGGAGCGTCTGGGTGGATGGACAAGTTGGAGTGGAGGGACTATGCATAGGGCGTGAGATACGTTGCGGTGGGTGATTTGATTGAGCATTCGTAGAGCGCATGGTTCTCTAGAGGGAAGTCTTGGGGTTGGATGGATTTTTCATTGATGCTGATGAAGTTTCTAAATGCTTTATTCGTGCGACCACTGCGGCTTCTCCTTGTTTGCAAATGCCGTCATGCCTACCAAGCCACAAGTCAGCAAACGACAAACCGCTCCGCGTCCTTGAAGTAGACTCACCAATCTTCTGGTCCTTGCTGCCAAACAGCCCGTGGAAGAGCGTCCGCTCGTGGTCATAGCCGTCCCGCAGCCCCAACTCCTGGCTCTTATTCACAGCCTCCTTTGCCGCCTTGACCGCGATGCGGCTGTAGCCAGCAATCTTCTCCGCCGTGGCAATGGCACCGTCGACGCACTCCTCTGGGGTCTCAAACACCTTGGCCGCGAGCCTCCACTGCTCAGCCTGCGCGCCGGTGAAGTTGTCGCCGGTCAGGACCAGCTCCATGGCCTTTGCTTTGCCAACGGCGCGCGTGAGGCGCTGCGAGCCGCCCATGCCGGGCAGCACGCCGAGCTTGATCTCAGGCTGGCCGAAGCGGGCGCCCTTGGAGCAGTACAGGATGTCGGCCATCATGGCCAGCTCGCAGCCGCCGCCCAGCGCGTAGCCGTTGACGGCCGCGATGACGGGCTTCTTGGTCGCGTGGATGAAGTCGGTCCACATTTGGATGAAGTCGCGGCCGTAGGCGTCGGCGAAGCTCTTGTCCTTCATCTCCTTGATGTCGGCGCCCGCTGCGAAGGCCTTTTCCGAGCCTGTGATTACCGTTGCTCCGATGCTGTCGTCTTTTTCGAAGCGCCGGAGCGCGTCGCCCAGCTCGAGGCCGAGGGGTGTGAAGAGAGCATTGAGGGCTTTGGGGCGGTTGAGCGTTACTGGCAACAGTTAGAATTTCGAGCTTTCTGAGTGCCTTCTGGATCCATACTTAATCCAACACCAGGCTTGGGGGTGGAGACGGTTATGTGCTCGAAGGACGGAGCTGCAGAGGAGTATGGGCGAGCCAATCGCGGCAGGGATGCGGGGATGAGCTTGTAGCCGGCGCGAGTGGAGATTCGAAAGGCAGACATGTTGCAAAAGCGACCGGGAAGCGTGGACAGAGGTGGACCCAGAATGAATTGAGGACTAGCTAAGGCAAGATACGTGAGAGCTCGGGAACGGCCAAGCGGGAGCTGGTGAAGCTCTCGAAGGAATCCCGAGGCAAGCCGACGTGCACTTGCGTCATGTCACGGCCTTAGTCAGCCGTCGGGGATGCAAACACTGC
Source organism: Phyllosticta citrichinensis (assembly GCA_038380885.1). Classification (NCBI taxonomy): domain Eukaryota; kingdom Fungi; phylum Ascomycota; class Dothideomycetes; order Botryosphaeriales; family Phyllostictaceae; genus Phyllosticta; species Phyllosticta citrichinensis. The sequence continues at coordinate 192,278 of JBBWUH010000017.1, read as the reverse complement.
AAACTTGGCGATCCATGCCCCAGGCCAGGGTCGGTCGCGGCGACTGGCGACCTGGCAAAGTTGGGGGGCAGCTCCGTCCGAATCTCTCTGCTGTAAACGCGTTCGCATCTCATCCCCTCGCTCGTGCTTGCGGGAGTAACGGTCCATTTTCTTGTCCAACCTTTTTGGGACGCTCGTCTCCGCCGTCACATCCAGTCTTGCCTCTCGCCCGCCGTCCGACGAATCAACCAACGACCGCACGCTGTTCCAAACCCGGCGCAGTCTCGATCCATCCGCCCCCCCAGTCGGTCGTCGACGATTTTTCCCACTCGCGCGACCATGATGGATGCGCCTGAGCCCAACACGCCCTTTGCGGCTGTGAGCGCGCAGACGACCAAGTTTGGCCAGGTAAGAATGGCATTGTTCCCGACGCTGCTCGGCGCGCGCTGACGGGTCGGGTCGCCCAACAGATTTATCAAGCCTATCTCGACAAGTCGACGCCCTTCATCGTGCAAAGATGGGTGGGCACCGCCGTGCTCTTCCTAGTCTTCGGTCTGAGAATTGTCTTTGCTCAGGGATGGTACATTGGTAAGGACGCGCGCATGGTCGCTTTTGTAACTAGAGGGCACGTGGTTGACGTCAAGCGCTACAGTTGCCTACTCGCTCGGAATCTACCTGCTGAACCTCTTCCTCGCCTTCATCTCGCCCAAATTCGACCCCGCGCTGGAACAAGATGAGGGCATGGAGGACGGCACGGCTGGCGGACTGCCGACCAAGGAAGAAGACGAATTCAGGCCGTTTGTGAGACGGCTGCCCGAGTTCAAGTTTTGGTACTCGGCGACCAAGGCCATTGCCATTGGATTCCTCTGCACCTGGTTCGAGATGTTTGACCTGCCCGTCTTCTGGCCTGTGCTCGTCGTCTACTGGTTGATTCTCTTCCTCTTGACAAGTAAGTGCACCGATGGACTATATATATTTTTTTGTTTTTTTTTTTTCCCTTCCCTTCTAACCATGTCACAGTGAGGAGGCAAATTCAGCACATGATCAAGTACCGCTACGTGCCGTTCACGGTGGGCAAGAGGCAGTTCCGCGGCAAATAGGCGCGTGGCGTAGGAGCCGAGCTGGTCGAGTGGAGTGGTCCCAAAAGCGTAATTGACGGAGTCGAGTTGGGATTACCATGGAGGGAGCACGGCAGCATTGACGAATTTCCGACTTCCCCCGAGGCATGGCACGGAGTAATTGGAGTGTACAACAAGCTAAGAAAGAACAGTGGCAGGAGTAGGTACGACAAGTGATTCTGCGGAAAAAGAGATGCGAGGATAATTTTGCTGTTTCCAGGAGGGTGCGATGCGATGCAAGAGATGTCCACCAACAAAACAACGGGCGCACAATTGGCCGTTGGGCGGGTACAAAAGCCATTACATGAAGAGCCGCAGGGACTTTCAGGCGTTGTGGTCAAGTCGTGCTCTGGCCGCACGTCCTCATTGGCTCGCGTGGCAGACGATCCCCCGCCAGGCTGCCCCTCAACACCAGACGGTCGTGCACATGGCATCTGCGCTTGTTTTGCTTGGTGGCCTTCTCGCCGTCTCTCCCCAGCAGAGCCTAGCCTCTCCATGTGCTGCCGATGATAGGCCCTCGACACAACCTCTGCCCATCATGTCCTGTGATCTTCCCTTTGAAGATTCATCCACCGCGCGGCCACCGACCATGTCAAATATCTCTGCTCCCGCCTCCGGGCCCTCTTGGTGCTTTCTCTTGCATCGCTCTTCAACATGGCGTCCACCTCCGTGCCCTTCCTCCCCGGGTTCAGCCTTCCCATCGACCCCGTCGCCCACCTTCCCTTTGTTCTTCTGGCTCTGGTCCTTTTTGTTCTTCTCGTTTTCCTCTATGCCTTGAGAGATACCCAAGATACCCGTCAAAAGCCTTCCAACTCCCTCCGCGCCTACATCAGGTTTGTCTGGGGCTGCTTCCTCAAGCCCCACACCGGAGACGGCACCCGCAACCAACAGGACGCCCTCGAAAGCTTCTACCAGGCCCAGGCCTCCGTCTACGATGCCACTCGCGCCAGGCTGCTCAGCGGCCGCGACGACATGCTCGCCCTGGTCGCTGCTCAGCTCAAATACAAGGTCGATGCCGGCATCCTCCCGGGAAAGCCAATATGGATCGATGTAAACACTTGCTTGCCCCTCCCCCATCCCACTTTTTACTGACAAGCCCCCCAGATTGGCGGCGGCACTGGCTGGAACATTGAGCAAATGGCAAAGTTCCTCGACGTGCCCGAATTCTTCCGCTCCGTCTACGTTGTCGATCTTTCCCCCTCGCTGTGCGAGATTGCCCGCGACCGCTTCGCTCGCCTGGGCTGGAAAAACGTCAAGGTGGTATGCCAGGACGCGCGCGCGTTCCGCGTCGAAGACCACGAGGCCGTGCCGTCGGACGAGCGGTCATTGGTGCCAGTCAATTCGGGCGAGTACGTTGCAGACGGCAGGAAGAAGACGCTCGCGGGCGCCGAACTCGTAACCATAAGCTACGCCCTCTCCATGATTCCCGAGTACTATTCCGCCATCGACTCCATCTCGTCGCAGCTGTCTCGCAACGGCATCGTCGGCGTCATTGACTTTTACGTCCAGAGCCGCATCGAGTTTCAGAGCCGCAACTATGTCGGTGGTGTCATTGATAGGCACTGCATGTGGCTCTCGCGCGTCTTTTGGCGGACTTGGTTTGAGATTGACCGCGTGAATCTCGAGCCGGCCAGGAGGGTATGTTTTTTCAAAGCCAGCCTGACGGGCTTTTCTGATTCGACCAGGACTATCTCGAATACAAGTTCGGCACCATCCTCAACATCAACGCCCGCAACCACCTCCTCGGTGTGCGCATCCCTTACTACGTATGGATCGGCTGCTCCAAGGACAGCGGCACCTCGCCGTCCAAGCTGGCCGAAGTCGACGCTGCTGCCACCGAGTCCCCCTTCCTGTCCGCTCTGGACCTCCAAGCCCGCACCTCAGGTCGGCTCGACAGTGGCGTGGAGCTTCACTCCAAGGCGTACGAATCCGCCATTGTCAACTTGGCCGCGAGCCTCCCCCTGCCCGCTAGCTGGTACCAAAACCATCACTGGAGAATATACTACGATGCGCAGCTGCCGAAGCACAGGCAGTTCAAGGATCAGTACATCTACGCGTTCACGTGGGAGGACAGCCGCGAGGACGCCAAGTTGCTCCAGGTCAAGTCCAGCGACGTCATTCTGGCCATTACCAGCGCCGGCGACAACATCTTGTCCTTTGCTCTGGAGAAGCCCAAGCGTATCCACGCAGTCGACCTCAAGTGAGTCTCGATTCTTCACTCCTTGGTTTCTTGCTGACCACCCCTAGTCCCACCCAAAACCACCTGCTCGAACTCAAGGTCGCCGCGTTCACGGCACTGGGCTACGCCGACGTGTGGAAGGTGTTCGGCGAGGGCAAGCACGAAGCCTTCCGCGACCTCCTCATCAACAAGCTCAGCCCGCACATGTCCAGCCTGGCATTCGAATACTGGCTGCGCAACGGGCCGGCGGCGTTCTCGCCGGCAGGCAAGGGGCTGTACGCGACGGGCGGATCTGGGCAGGCGCTGCAGCTGGTGGGCTGGATCCTGCGGCTGATGGGGCTGGGCGACGAGGTCAAGAAGCTTTGCGCGGCCGGCACACTCAACGAGCAGCGCGAGATCTGGAATCGCAGCGTGCGCAAGGTGCTGCTGTCGCGGCTGCTCAGCTGGGGCGTCATCAGCAACGAGAAGTGGCTGTGGAAGGCGCTGGGCGTGCCGCCGAACCAGCGCAACCTCATCGAGCAGGACTTTGTGCGGCTCAACAGCAACGAGCACCCCAACAGCAACAGTGGCGCGAGTTCGACGCAGCAGCTGCATCGGAAGGATGACCACAGCATCCCCAGCGGCGTGCGCTCCGGCCACGCCATCTGGGAGTACGCCGTCAACACGCTCGACCCGCTGGTGCAGCACACGCTGCTCAGCAGCGACAACCACTACTACCTGCTCACCCTCCTCGGGCACTACACGCAGTGCAGCCACCCCACCTACCTGTCGCCCAAAGCGCACATCAAGCTCAGCAAGCCGGGCGCCTTCGACGGCCTGCGCATCCACACAGACGAGCTCAACGAAGTCTTCGCCCGCATGTCGCCCGCCACGCTGACCATCGCCGTCGTCATGGACTCGATGGACTGGTTCGACGAGGCGTCCGACGCCGCGGCTGATCAGGTGCGCGCGCTCAATCGCGCGCTGCGCATGGGCGGCCGCGTCATGCTGCGCAGCGCGGCGCTGGCGCCGTGGTATGTGCGCGTCTTCGAGGCCAACGGCTTCCGCGGCAAGAGGGTGTCGGCGCGCATGCCGGGCGCGTGTGTTGATAGGTTTGTTTCGCCTCTCCCTCCCGACTGATTCTTTGAGATTGACGCGTTCGCTGACCGACCTGCGCGATAGGGTTAATATGTACGCGTCGACGTGGATATGCACCAAGGTTGCATCGATCGAGCCCGCGGCGGAGCAGGAGAATGTCGATGGTATGGGGAACCCGATGGAGAGGCTGAAAATCTAATGATAGGGGGTTTCTTTTGCCGTCATCGTTTTTGTCTTGGTTTAAAGATTGGGAGGGGAATGGGGGGAGGTTGGGTGGGTGGGTGGGTCATAAGTAGCTCAAGAGATGGAGAGACAGAGGCGGAGCGAAAGAGAGGAGGGACTGCGTGGTGAGATATGAGACATGCTGCCTCGTTGCCTTTTAGATTTAGAGTCGTATACCACGCCGCTGCTATTCTTCGTAGTGCCATAGCTTGAATTGGATCAGTACAATGGTTTACTGCTGGGGTGTGTGTGGCTGTTCAGAAGGGAGGGGGGAGGACAGGGGCGGGGTTCGCGGTGTTGGTTGCGTTGGTTGCGTTCGTCAATGTTGACGTGCGATTGTGTTGGGCTGGAAGCTGAGGCGTGTGGTGTGCGAAGGGGAGGTAGGAAGAGGAAGTAAATTGTCAAGTCTCCCGCAAAAGTGACGATAAAGGCGGCAGCAGTGCTGTTGCGGAACGGCGTGCTTGGTACCTCTATCTGTATATTCAAGCAAAGTTTAGCATATCTACACGACAGCGTGAGATGCCGGTTTGTGGCCATTTGGGGCTGTAACCATGTCATTTCAGGAGGCCATGCAAGGGCATACAGGGATAAATGGGGCATCAGGGAGAAGGGAAGGATTCGGGGAGAAGACGGGTGGCGTCCGGATGGAGTCACAGGGGCAGGTTGTTGACTGGACCATACTCGAGCTACTGCACGTTGGATGTTAGCATTGAGTCTTGTGGTGGCCATGCTGTTGCGGTACGGTGTTGGTAAGCAAGTCACGTCCAGATGAGCGACACGAAGGGCGCGCGAGTTTGCTGGAGTTGCTGATCCGCTGGGTTGCGTTGGGCAGTTTGGTTGGCTCGTAGAAAGTGAGAAACGCGAGGACTGTTTTTGGACGCAGTTGGAACCGTGATGTCGTTGAATTGGAGGAATCCAGATCATTGGACTGTGGTGTGGATGTGGGATCTTTTCGGCTGCCGTTGATCGACTGGATTCGGCGGCTGTCCACCATTCCCACAATCATTCGCCGAGACGGACGAATCTGGTGCTGGGGCCCTGCTTGTCTCTCTCGTGCTCGGACGAGGTCACACAGTGCACCTTCAATCCCAAATCTTGAACTGGAAAGCCACAAGGTACTTTTTGCAGACATGCGAATCATTTTTGTCTTATCAAACGATTCCCCGAAAAACCCAGAAACCTGAGGGTGTTGTAGCGCCCCAGCACCTGAAAGGCCACCACCACCACCGCCATGACCAACGATCCATGCATCCCTTTTCCCCAGTCTTCGTAAAAGGCCACCGCTTAACGGTACGACTTTTGGTATCTCGCGCGGGCACCGGGACCGCCGAACTTCTTGGGCTCGCACCTCCTGTTGTCGGCGACGAGGAGGGTCCTGTCGTACTGGGCGAGGGCCTGCTTGAGCTGGTTCTTGGAGTGCTCGTCGACGTACTTCTGGTAGTAGGCGATCTGTTGTGCCGCGAGTTAGTCATTTCGATGCTTCGAGGTTCTTGGGCCGTTTTGGTTCTCATTGTCTTTTTTTGGGGACGCGAGAGAGACGTACGATCGACTTGGCAATGGCCTGGCGGATGGCGTAGACCTGGGAGGTGTGACCACCACCGGAGACGCGGACGCGGATGTCAACGTTGGCTGTATCGGGCTGTCAGTTCCTCTGCGCCGTGGTTGATTGGCGGCTGGAGATGATGGACGCACCGAACTTGTCGAGGCCGAGGATCAGGACGGGCTCGTAGACCTTGAAGCGCAGGACCTGGGGCTCAACGAGCGAGAGGGGCTTGCCGTTGACCTTGATGAGGCCCTTGCCGGCCTTGCAGTGGGCGACAGCGGTAGCCGTCTTCTTCTTGCCGAAGCATTGCACACTCTGGGTGGAGGCCATGTTGGGTTGGATGGATGGCGCGGTAACGGGTGTGCTGAGGTCGTCTCGTCGTCGTCGTCGGTCGGTGTCGCGGGCGGCGCTGAGCGAAGGTCAGTTTTTTCGGAGTCGCTAACGGATTGTGCGCGGAACCACCCGGGGCCCGATCTTATCTAATCTCGACATCAGCGCCCTCACCTCCGTCTCGCCGTCCGCATCAAGAACACCGTCTTGAACACCTCAGGTCGAAGCCTGCATCACCACAGCCGCGGAATCTCATTTCTTCAAGACCCCAACTCCATCTCCAAATACTGACCGATGCTCTTTGCATTTGGGTCAAACGGGTCAGGTCAGCTCGGCATTGGACATGACGAGGACGTCCACACGCCTTCAGCAACCAGTATTCAAGCAAAGTCTGCCCTCACTAAACCCTTGCGCATCGCGGCCGGAGGAAATCACACTCTAGTCCTCACCAAAGACGGCGCCGTCTTTGCCGCCGGAGAGAATGCCAATGGCCGATGTGCATTCGGAGCATCAATAAAAAGCTCATCGAAATTTCGGCCATGTCTGCCATGCGGTCCTACTCTCCAAGCGCGATTCCAGACGTGTGCCGCAACGTGGGAGGCTTCCGTATTTGCTTCAGACCGCCAAGTTCTAAGCTGCGGCTCCGGAGCCAAAGGGGAGCTTGGACAAGGAGAGAACATTGTCGAGTCGGCCCAAGCGCAGCCCATTCCTGGCTTTCCTCCTCCAGACACGCACGTTATTGACATGGCGGCAGGTATGAATCACGTCGTCGCCGTCCTCGACAATGGAGACGTCTATGGATGGGGCAACGGCCGCAAGTGTCAACTTGGTGAGGCGACGAGCATCATTTGGTCTCCTCGCAAAATTTCGGGCATCTCCTTTCCCGTGCGCCGCGTTGCTTGTGGGCGTGAGTTCACCTTTGTCATCGGAGATTCCTCACGAGGACAGTGTGCTGTCCTGGGTGCCGACAAGTGGTCCATTGCATCTGCAGCACCGCAGAGCGTGCCAGGCTACATCGACGTCGGTGCTGGGTGGAGCAATATCTACGTTCTGCAGCATGATGGCACAATTCTGGCTTGGGGCCGCAACAATCACGGTCAACTCCCTCCCAGCAATCTGCCTCCCGTTGAAGCCATGGCTACAGGCAGCGAGCATGTCCTGGCCAAGACTCGCGATGGCAAGGTGCTAGCCTGGGGGTGGAGCGAGCATGGCAACTGCGGATTGCCTACAGATGACACAGGCAATGTTGCCGGTACGTGGAATGAGATGCAGACGTCAGGGTCTGTCAAATTTATAGCCGCAGGATGCGCGACCAGCTTCGTTTTCGCATCATAGCCTCCAGGGGATCGCCGAGGAATACACCGTTCCATTACATTAAGGAGTAAACAGCTCAAGACGACATGTCCATTGTTACCGGGAGATCAATAGCCAAAAGGGGCACCATCTTGGCCGCATGTCAGCTGCAACGAGCGATGGAGCCCTAGGTGCTAGCCCTGCCTTGGCGCCTTGCACGACGATGCATCCTCGGCTCCAGGTCAGATGCAGAAGTGGTTATCGTTGTTATCTGCGTGCTTCCAGTTGGCCTCCTGAGTCAGCAGGTCATCACGTGGAGTGAATGCAGATGAGGTGAAGTGGACACCTCAGGAAGCACCATCACTTGAGGACTTGTGAGTCGTGATTTGTGACAGTGTCGCCTGGGTTTGGGCCGAGTCTCAGGCCCTTGACATTTGGTCTGAAACATGGGTCGAGGGTTGGGTCGTGGTTGTCTGCTGGCGGACAAGGCGGAGGGGTGTTTTAAGCGCGCGAGGGAAATGACAATATCAAAGGCAGAGCCAGGAGGGAGCAGACGTGAGTGCATGTAGAGGGGCGTAAGATGGGGACGAGGGACTGTCAGCTCAGCGTGAGGTCGCACACGTCAAACCGAAAGTCTCCTGTCGCTCTTGGCGCCTCTTTTAGTCGTTGCCGAACGACACTACACCCGTCCACCATCGTTCCCGGTCAATGACCCCATGCCGAACAAGGTGAATACCCTCTCCTCTCCAGCCCAACGCCTTCAACTGACGTCTGCTACCGGTGCGGCTCAATCCTGGCCACCATCCCAAGCGGTCAACCCCGAGGAGGAGGCAGCCGACCAGCAATGGCCAGGCAGCGTACGCGGAGCAGCAGCCTTTCGTTAGCCCACAGGTGCATGCCATGTTGCCCGCCAACGCGTATCAACCCATCCCAGCGACGTCTACAATGCCCGCGGGGGCATCCACCTACCCTCCAGCGCATGCCCCACACGTCCCTCCTCCTCTACAACATATGCCACCGCCGCCGCAGCCTCCTCCTCCGCAAGATGTAGTCGACACGCAGGACCCCTCTCATCATCACCACCACGGCCGAGCCCCCCACCAGTATCACCAAGACCACCACAACCAACACCAGCACGCGCCCCCGGACCTCGACGTCGACACGCCCCGCGAGGGCAGCACCTACCCAGACTTCGAGGCCTTGCGCTTCGCCGTCAATAGCTGGGCCCTCCGAGACAAATTCCTCACCAGGATTCACAAAAAGGACCAGACCCGCGCCATATACCAGTGCCGTCACTTTGCCCAAGGATGTCCGTGGAAGCTTCGCGCTACCATCAACAAGGACACGGGCGTCCTGACCGTCTCCTCGGTCATACCAGAACACACCTGTAGCAGGGACGTCTACGAAGACGCAGACGGCAAGCCGAAATACGCCAAGCGCGGCGTCCAGTACACTCAAAGATGGGTCAAGGACGCCATCCAGAGGGCTGGCTTCACAGTCACCATGGATACCGAGCCGCGCCAGATAGTGGACCTGATACGCGAACGCTTTGGCGAGGACATTAGCGAACGTCTCGCCGCAAAGTCCAAGCAGTCTCTGCTGGAAGCCCGAGGAGAAGCGATGCCACGTCGACCGAGCCACAAGCCCGGAAGGCCCAGCAACGCGGCAGTCGAAGAGCGCCAGCGCGACATGCAGGCTGCCATGGCAGAGTCTCGACACGTAGACCGCATGGCGCGGGAATCGCAGGCCCTGGGTTTCGACATCAACGGGCACGACATCAACGGGGACCCTCTTCCATCACAGCCGCAACCTCCGCCGCAAGACCGGCCCTTCGTCTTTGAGTCAGGCGTACGCGTCATAGGGCCGGCCAGCCCTCCTCGGTCGACTCAGCGGCGGCAAACTTTGCCCACGACGCTCACCGACTACTCCTACAACAGCGGCTTCGGCGGCCCCACCTCAGCCACATCCAGTACGACCCGGGCGTCGGCCATGCCGGTGTCACCAGCCATGGAGACACGAACGTGTCCCAAGTGCTCCGGCAGCGGCCTCGTCCGCGCCCGTACCAACAGCAATGGCACCAGCACCGTCAACGGAGCCGACGGCAACAACGACGACGACGAGCTGAGCCTGCTGCAGAAGCAAGTGCAGCTCATTTCCAAGCAGATTTCGCTGATGCAGCGCAAGCGACAGCAGCAGCAGCAGAATGGAGCTGGATGAGGTCTTTTTGTCTCTTGGGGCTCGTTTTCTCGATTGCTTGACCGATCTCTTGAGCACCCTGGCTGGCCGCACGCGCCTGAAAGCTACATCTGACAAGCAGCAGATCAGACATGCGAATCTGAATGGGAGGGAGGGTTGTGGGAGCTGGTTCGATGTGGCGGCGCCGGAGACCAGGGCCCCTTTTGCGCGTGGGGAGAGGACGCGGGAGATGGAGAGCGCACAGCAAGCAGCACGGGAAGGGAGGGAGGAGGGGCAAGGTAACCGGGTCAAGTATTCCCCTGTGCTGCAAAAAAACAACACTTTCCAAAGACTTTGGGAAACCAAAACTAGTTGCGGGCGCCAGGGTAATTGACCGCGCTGCCACGCGCTGGCCGGCGGGTGGATGGACTACCGCAGAGCAGCGCGTGTGTGGGCAGGGAATGAGACTGCTGCTGACCAGACAAACCAAGCGACCGACCCACGCCACTATCGTCGTCAGCAGCAGGGGCAGCAATGAACAAGGCGCGGGTGATCGGGTCGGGTGTGGTGATGGGACATGCATGAGGAGACGGAGGAGGACGTCGACTACCTACCTACCTACCTTACCTACTTACGGCCGTCTGTCTGTCTGTCTGTGCGTGTGTGCATGCGCGTCGTTTTTGGTCGGATGCGAGGAGGCAAAAGGGAGGAAGGGGGAGGGAGGGGGCACATAACACCACTCGCGGAGGTTTCATATCATCACACCATCATCATCATCATCATCATCACCATCATCACATCATCATCATCTTGCTCTCCCTTTTCCCTTCCCTGCCCCCATCCATCCAGGTTTCTCTCAGACGTCTAGCTGTAGCTGTTCTTTTTCACTTTTTCACCCTTTTCTCTGAATCAATCTATCCGTCCATCCAGCCACACGTCTTCTCTTGGAATGAGATGACGAGTGTGTGATTTGATACGTGTGATTGCGGAGAGTGTGAGGTATTTCGATGGCCAGAAAGGTGAGGCAAGGTAAGTCAGGTAAGCAAGTCACCAGCTAGATCAATCATGTCTTGACCATCCGGAGCGAGCGCTGAGCAACCAACTAACAAATCCAAAACGATATAACCAACAGACTACATCATCCCAAGCAAACAAAGATCCAATGCTACTCGCACTCGCACTCGCACTCGCACTCGCACTCATATCCCTCAAACCCCACCCACAGACAGACAGAAACCTACCTCTACAAAACGTATCCCCAAACCTCCCCTCTCAATCAACCCACGGATCGAGGACCGGATCGGATGGCGCGGTTGGCTACGTCCACACACCATACCGGGTTTTGCTTACACGGCCTCCCCCTGTGCAGGATGAGCCCGACTGCCGCTCGCCAGGTCGCTCCACCTTGTTCCTATGTTCTCTTTTTTGCTCTTTTAGTTGTTAACGCGGCTGCTGGCGAAGGAAGGAACGTGGGGAAAGAATGAGTGAATGATAGGGAGTCCGTTGTCTAGATAAATAAAGCGCGAGTGCTGATGCTTCTATGAACTTGATCTCTACTGCGCCACTCCGCTCCACTCCGCTCCGCTCCGCTCCATGAAAGGAAGAAAAGAAAGGGGGTATCAATCAATCCAAGGCGAGCAAGCGCGCAGCTACATGCCTTAGCTCTAGATACGCGCTTGCACTCCCACCTCTACTCGTCGTATGCACATCCATTTGTACCGTACCACACAAGCCTGGCAGCCACAATGTCTCTCGCTCGCCAAGCGCTCGCTCACGAGCTATCAAACGGATCATCCTCCATACGCCACTTCTTCGCCTTCAGCACCCTCGTCTTGCGCACCGGCAGCGTCTGCGTCTTCGACGGGCTAACAGCCTGCTGCGCCGCGCGCTCGAGCAGCTTGACCTGCCGCCTCAGCGCGTCGTTCTCGTCCTCCAGCACGTCGATGCGGGAAGCCAGCTCGCTCTCCCTCTCCCTCTCCCCGTTGCCATCCGGCGCGGTTCCGGTGGTCGTCGATTGCGTCAGCAGTTCGATCTTGCGGTCGACGCGCTCGTCGTTGCGGTCGGCTTCTTCATCCCATGCGCCGCGGTAGGTGCGCTGGAGCGCGGCGAGGCGCTCTTCGAACTCTGCGCACAGCTCGTCGCGCAATTGCTGTTCCATGTCGACGAGGTAGTCCTCAGCAGCGCGCCACGACTTTTCAGCGGCGCGACGGCGCGAGCGTTCTTCGCGGAGCTGCAGCTGCAGCACGTCGACGCTTTCATGGAGGCGGTTGATTTCGTCGAGGGCGGCGGTGAGCTCCTCGTTGGTAGTCGTGGAGAGGGGCGTTTCGCTGCGGTTGTTTGTCGTTGAGGGGCCCTGCGGATGACGCTCACTGGCGCTGGTTCCCGGGCGGGCGTGGACGATCGTGTTGCCAACCTGGATGGCACTGGTGGCGGATGGGATGCGCGGGACTGTGACTTCGCGGGCAAGAGCCGAGTAGCGAAGGATCTGAGAGGTGGCGTTGAAGTCGCCATGCGGGTCGGCCGTGACAATCATGATTGCCTTTTGCGGACGGCGAGGATGCTGGTGGTGGATATGCGCATGGTGTGAAGAGGAGGGAAACGAGTTGGAGAAGAGCAGTTCGGTGAGCTTGCACTGCCGGAACGGTACCACGTTCTGCTTGCTGCCTTCTTGGTTGTCGGCCTGCATCTGCATGCACTGGCCCAGATACATGAGGCTCTCGTTGATCTTGCCAGCTTCGGCCAGCGTCTCGCCGGCTGTTTTGGCGTTTCGTGCGCGCTCAGAGCCTGTTCTAAGTTAGCACCCAGAGACTCCAATATTACGACTATCTTACCAGCCAGGTCGCAGATGGTCAAGGTGCTGCTAGCCCAGGGCCCCTTGGTAGCTCTGTGGCGCTTCTTCACTTCGATGCAAAAGAAACCGTGGCTCCTCGAACTCACAGCATTGCTGCCGGTACCCGTGACCTTCCTCTCCATCAAACCAGTCTCCAAAACCATGAGTGCCTCTTCAATGTTTCCACAGATAATCTTTTTAAGTCCAGCCACCTGCTTCCTATCGGGAGACTGCTCGGTCGGTTTGAAAAGGAGGGCTCGGCGGCGGTTCGCGGTCGACTTGGAGTTTTGGGATGCGCCGGTGAGGAGGTCGTAGATGCGGTCGTTGTAGACTTCGAACATGGAGACTACGATTGCGTACTCGGCCGTCTGGTCGACGTCTACTGCAAGATCCTCGACCGATGGATGGCTCGGCATGGTGGATACTCTTGGGAGGTGGCGCGACTTGACGCTGAGAAAAGAGGTTCCGTCCTTTACAGCAGGCGATCTGATTTTAGCAGCTGCGCTTTTGGTAATACGAGCTATTCCAGAAGCAACGGGCTTGATGGCCCAAAGAAATTTTGAAGGAGATACAGGAGGAGCGGCGTCTTCCGCAGACAAAGGAACGTGGACGTCATCATCTTTTTCATTCTTGAAAGTGTCGTTTGGGTTGTGGTGGTGGGAAAGAGAAGGATAGAGTCCTGAAGAAGAAGGATGATGAGTAGGAGATTTTGGAGAGCATACCAGTGCAGGTGTTTGAGCCCGCGAGTTGGCTTGAGCTCCATCCCCGTGCATAGAATCAAGATACAGCGGCGCGGGAAACATCTTGGCTTCTGAGACGTCTGCGGCAGCAATCGACGGGAATACTGACGACGAGTCCGTTGTGTCGACTATGAGATCGCCAATGTTTTGAAATAGAACGTCAAGGGCCATTTGCGTGAGGCCGCGCTGACTTTTCGATCCTAGAATCGTGTGGCTCTGGAATGGGGTCAGAATCATTCGAATGTCAAACGCATTCCAATCGAGACGTGTGTCAAACCTTTCCAGAGCCAGTCATTCCCAGGGTCGCCAGAAGACCATCGCGACCTTCCTTGCCTTCATCGCCCAAAACGCCTTCAATCAGCGGCATCACTTGGGTGCCCTTGAAGATGTCCAGCTGGCCGCATTCTTCCTCAAAAACGCGCGTAAAAGCAAAGCGCTCTACGGCGCGTTTGCGACGATCATTTTCCGGCGGTTTGATGGTAATGTGGTTTGGGCAGCCATCCAGCTGTTCTGGCTCTTCGACATCCAGAAAACGGTCTCCTGCGCTGGCGGCGGCGGGGCGCAGGCGGAGGTACACCTCGAACAAGGAGGACGATGGCTTCGTGAGAGGATCCATTTTTGGTCGTGGATGGCGCGAAGGTGTCGTGACGTTGTCTTGGTAGAAGCAAGTCGTCATGGAAGAGGTTCGATAGGTTGGCCGTGATTCGGTGGTGGTAAATACGGGTTGCCATGGCAGCGACCTGGTCCTGGCGCCGGCGCTGCTTGCAGACCGCCCACGTCAACTTCACCCGACGCGTGTCCTAGACCCAAACCACATCGAAGATCCTTGGAAAAGACGCCTTCACCAAAATCCATTGGGTCACAATCTCCGATGACTATTACACCCTCCTGCGTTGTCACTGGGCCAATGTGCAGGCTCCGCGTGCAAAATGCCGACAACATGTCCGCAGGCTGGGCTCGACTCGGACTTCGCATGGCAATGCCTTCTTCGCGGACTTTTGTCCGAGAGGCAAGCCTCACCTCCTGGTCTCGGTCCGCTTACAGCATGGCAACACAGCTATCTCACGGGATGCAGCACAGATTCCGAAGCTTTTCGTAAACACTGCATTAGTAGAAGTACTACGCGTCGAATGCCTTGAGTCAAATCCACCACTTTGCCCGTCCCATCTTATGCTCGCCATTTTAGACCTTCCTGTTTAATTGACCTCATGCTCATGTGCTTGAAACCAAACTCCTTTTGCTTTTCCGATGCGCAAATTCTGTGCTGCTCAATGGAACAAGATGAATACTCAATGGACTGGTCTGTTTCCCACAATGGAAAAGAAAACTTGAAAGACTGGAATGCACCAGCGAAGACAATCAGTGTCGAAAACAAAAACCCAAGGACTTGTCTTAACTGTGCAGCGGCTTTAGCTTCGCCCGAGTCTCGTATAATACTATTCCTAAATATGACGCAGTATACATTGGCGACGGACGCCAGAATGAGCGATCAAGTGTCGGGTTTGTGTCGAGGCTTTGCAGGCCGCTTTTGGGAGGAGTTGTGAGAAAGCTTCGAGAATCAAAAACTAAACGATTTGTTTTGAGCCGTCGACATGGTCCAATAGCGTTCGGACATCCGAACAGGGCGGAAGAACATATTGGCGTGTAAGTATTGCAAACAATGGGCTGGTGAGGTTTTGGCCAGTAACATACCAAGATGATGGACAAGTTGAACCGCTGGAGTGTCGTCGTCACGTTTGCGCGGGGCATGATACCGCGGCTATGCATCTTCTTCGCTGCTTGTGCAGTCCTCGTCCAAAGCTAGGACGCTGTAGATGTTGTTGCGCCTAGGCAGTGATTTGTCCTTGGCTGGGGAAACAGTGAATCCAGGAAGAAAAATTGGATCTTGCGCACATCCGTCGGGGAAACTTTCAATCCTAAAGCCCCGATACGGAATCCGGGACATCATGCATGTGCGCGCGAACTCGGCAGCCAAGATGGAGGAGCACTCAACGAACATGTCATGGCCGCATGGCTTGATGTTGACGATGACGAGGTTGTGAATGTGCTCCATGTCGTCGCGGATGCGCTGCTCGTTGATAAAACCTACAGCGTTTCGAAGGCAGAGGACGCGGGTGGCTCCGAACTTGATCTTCTTCGCAAGAGCTCCGTAAATATGAAACTGGGTTTGTGCCCAGTCCACACTGACCTACGCAAAGGTAAGCAAGCAAGACGTGTGCTTTGGAGCGCCCAGACATTACCCGTTGTCCTTTGACGTAAAGACCAAACTGTTGGGCATGGTTTTTGAAAGCAGCAGCGTGCGACCCATGGACGTACGAGACCCGGGCCGAACGATCTTGCCAGCGAATATGTACGTCCACCAAGGATCCACCCCGTACTGCGTCTACAATGTCCTGATGCTTGATGAAACGAGGAAGGTCGGAAAGTCGGAGGCTGCGCCTTTCTCTACATTGGATCTCGTCAAGCTGAAGATTTGCGTTTGATCGCAGTCGTTCCTTGAAGGGAGGAGTTGGGAAATGCGGACGTAGCTCCGGATCTGGCGTATTGGTGGGACAGTCGTCTCCGACGGAGCTCGTCGAAGGGGGCGTGGTGAAACCAAAGCTTGCTGTGAGTGGAGAGCTGTTCTGAGCTTGAACTGAGCTTGCTGCTGTCAGGCTGTCGGAGTGCGTGGGACTGGGCTGAGCATGGTGGGATGGATCCAAAGTTGCATGATGGGTGCCACGAAGAACCGGGTAGCCAGAGAGAGTCAGGGTCTCAAGGGTCTTGAGGGCCACGCCGCAATCCAACAGGTGTCGCCGCAGCGTTACTAAGGAGTGTTGGCTGTGATCCGAAGACGGGTGGCATAAATGCTTACTATATTCATGCACACTCTTGACCTGGAATGGTTCGCGAGTCAGTACGAAAGGGAGCTTATGCAGGGGTAAAAGGACAACGAACAAGGCTTTGATGCTCTTCCCTAGTTATCTTGACCATGGGAATGGGCGTCCCCCGAGGAGCTGTCTCGTCCAGAGGCGCATACTACGTGGCGTATTAGCTATCCTTGAAGGGCTATGGCCCAGAACACGTCCTACTCACGTAATCGGAACTGAAGCCAGAGTTAGCAGCTGTACGAGAGACAGGTCAATGGACCGTGACGAAGCTTACCGGATTAGGAGGTGATTGTAGTAGTTGCGTCCAATGGTGACCTGGTCATTAGCCACAGCGGGCGCAACGGGCTCGTCCATGGTGGCATTGACCAGACGGAATTGTCGTGGAGAGAGAATTGAAGTTGAAGTGTCAAGTCGCGTTGACATTTCCTTGCAGGGTTTCCGCGTCGAAGCAGAAGCTATGGCCAGGAGCTAAGCCTTTTCGGAAAGAGGGCAGACCTGTGGGGGAGTGTCAGCCAGGGCAGCGGATCGGCGCGCGTCATGGCCGGCGCGGGCTTCCCGTCCGTCGCTTTTTTCTCCGACTCCGCTTGTCCACCATCCACCACGGTCCATCGCAAGACGGATGAATGTTCCTGCAATCCAGTCGAAAGCGCCCCAGGATCAGCAGCAGTCGCTTGCCACTGAGCTCGCTGCTGGTGCCCCCGATGGCGCTGGAGGCTCGCTCTTTGCCCAGCTGACGGGCAATCCCTACTTTACTGCTGTGCGATTCACCGGCTCTGCCTTCTCCACGTCCAGTCGCTGACGACCCAATCTCAGGGCTTTGGTCTCGCAGGTCTCGCGACTGTAGGTCGCCTCGGACAAAAAGGACTCACGCGCGCCGCCTATTACGTTCGTCGGCGCATGCTCGTCGAGCTCGAAGTGACCCGCCGCGACAGGTCTTATCCGTGGCTGCTGCGATGGATGAGCAACCACCACCGGGCAGAAATGCAAAAGATACAAGGAGGTGTCGAGAGCGCAGGGTAAGAAGTGATCGAGGCGATCGATACATAAATGTTTGACAATCCTTGCAGGCAGAAACAGTCCAAGGGCGCATTCGAGTCGCTCGTTCGCAGATTTGCTCCACGCATCCACGAATTCCAGATTGAAACGGGAGAAGTGACACGGCCCGATGGCAGGCAACACACGCAGTTTTCGGTTGTGCCGGGTCTAGGCAAACACATTATACGCTACGAGAATGCCTGGATACTTGTCAACAGGGAGCGACAAGGCCAACACTTGGACTATGAGGGACAATTCTTCGAGACCATCAGGTTCACCACCTTGTACGCCCACAGGAGCATCTTTGAGCGGATATTCCTGGAAGCCAACAAGCTGAAAGAAGAAGCCGAAGAGGGCAAGACCATCATCTACCACTCGAGAGGCATGGATTGGGAGAGGTTTGGCGAACCCAAGCGCAAGCGACCGCTGGATTCGGTGGTTCTCGAGGATGGCGTCAAGGAACGCATGGTCGAAGACATGCAAGAGTTTATTGACAAGCGAGAATGGTACTCGGACCGGGGCATTCCGTACAGGAGAGGCTATCTCCTGTATGGACCGCCGGGTACCGGCAAGAGCTCCTTTATTGAAGCGCTCGCAGGGCATCTGGAGTTCAACATTGCCATGCTCAACGTGAGCCAACGAGGGCTTACGGACGACAAGCTGGCATATCTGTTGACCAGAGTGCCGGCGAGGACGATTGTGCTGCTGGAAGACGCGGATGCGGCGTGGGTGAACCGCAGGTCCGTGGGCGAGGACGGGTACGCGGGAGCGTCGGTTACGTTTTCCGGGCTGCTCAACGCGCTGGACGGCGTAGGCAGTGCTGAAGAGCGTATAATTTTCCTCACGACCAACCACGTCGAGCGGCTGGACGAAGCATTGATTCGGCCCGGGCGGGTGGATCTGACTCTGCGGATTGGGAACGCGACGGAGTACCAGATTGGGAAGCTGTGGGATCGCTTCTACGGTGACATGGACCCGAAGGGCGCGGGCCGGGAGAGGTTCATGGCGAAGGTGAGCAGTCTTGGGTTGGTGAATGCGATCAGCCCTGCCGAGCTACAAGGGTTGTTTTTGTACAACAAGGACAACGTCGAGGGAGCGATGGCGAGTCTGGATGAGCTGGCGGCGATGCATGCGCACGTCGCACGCAAGATGACGAGGGGGGCGGATGAAGATGGTCGGGGGTAGTTGCGCTTGGTAATGGACGAGGAGCCATTGGCAGAGATGGTGGTATGACGTGAGTGCATTGGTGTAGTGTAGTGTAGCTGCACATCAATGACAGCCAGCGGGTTAGATGCAAGGGACCTTACTCAGTGTGGCTGTCGCCGCGAAACAACGGTCACGAGCAAGGCCGAAAAGAAAAGCCCACAACGGCTGACACGGCGCAATGCATCATGCCACGGCCATGGCCAGTGATTACCTGAGTTCTGAAATGAGATGCGTAGAAACGATTGCACCCGCGTTGACCGCCCGGCAGCCCCACGTCCACCGACGGACGCATCTTATCCTTGACACCTAACTCTCGCCCTCAACCGTTGGTGGTGGATAGATCCGCTCTATCTCTGTTTTATCTGATTCAATGCCCGACATTTTCCACTCGCCGGGTTCTCCGTTGGACTGTCGTCACGTTCTCGTCTCGGATGCCGTCCTCACTGGCGGCTGCTGCTGGCATTCCTGACGGCGCGCCCAAGGCCCTCCAGCTCCGACTCACACCCACGCCCACGTCCGCCCACCTGAACGCCCACGCCCACGCCCACGCCCACGCCCACGCCCACGCTTCTTCCGCCGCCGCCGCTGACTACCTAAATAATCTTCTTCCCTCCGATCAACGCCCAAAAGCAATCATCGCCCGCCCTGATGCTGCCCCTCCTGCTCCCCACGAGCCCCGGAGTCCTCCTCTCCGTCCGCGCTCGCGCTCCTCGCCCTCTTCTCGCCGTGTCACACACCACTCCGCCATGTCGTCAAAACCCCCCCTGCTGATGCGCTCCTCGCCAGCCCAGGGCACAGGGTCCTACGGAGCCATGCCCGTCCACTTGATGAGCACCAGCAACAGCAGCTCAGACAATGGCGACACCACCAACATCGACCAAGTCTTGCGTCCGGCCAAGCGAAAATCGAAGAGCAAACTCGCCGCTGCCGACTCATCTCCCGAGAATGACGCCAGTACCGCCGCTCAGCGCTCCGCCTCGACCGGTAACATGCTCTCAGGAAATGGCACCCAGAGAAGCCGGAGAAGAAGCCTTCCTGCGTTCGGTTTGCCAGATCAACACACAACTGCCGTTGACGCGTGGGTCGGCAGTCTGGACGGGGAAATGGACTCTAGTGATGACCAGGGCGCATTTGCGGCGCGGGCAACCAAAAGCTCGTCCAAATCGGAGAGCACCACGGACTCTGTGGACTCCGACAGTTCAGGAGTCATAGACATTGATGCTTCCGACGACGATGGAGAGCTCCGAACCAAGGCCAACGAAGAGAGTCCTCCAGATGACTCGCCCTACGCTCAAGTGCGCGCCTCGGTGCGGCCGATTGACGATATTTCCCTTTCCATCAATACCCCGCGCATGTGGACGCTTTCTCTGATATTTTCTTTCCTCGGCTCTGCCACGAACCTCTTCTTTTCCCTGAGATACCCTAGCGTTAGCATTACCCCTGTCATAGCTCTCCTCCTCGTCCACCCGCTCGGTCTCCTGTGGGACGGCATATTCAAACGCCCTGACGACCCCATCGAAGTCTTTTCCAACGGATCTATTGTCCGGAGAGTAGAGCAAGAGTGCCACGAGGACCTTGCCAACGGCGCCTCAGAGTCCAACGGCAGTGCTTCTAGGCCCCTCCCAAGTGAAAAGTGCAAGACTAGTTGGCGGCGTAGCCTTCGGCTTTGGCTTGGGCAGGGTCAGTGGAACGAAAAAGAGCACTGCTGCGTTTATATCAGCAGCAATGTGTCTTTTGGATTTGCCTTTGCAACCGACGTAAGTCGCAAGTGCTTGTTGCGCACACATAAATACTCATCATTTCTTTCAGGTTATCGTCGAGCAATCGCAATTCTACGGGCAAAAACTGGGCATAACGTACCAAATTTTGCTCACTATTTCCACGCAAGTGCTTGGCTATGCTCTAGCCGGTATCACAAGGCGCTTCCTCGTGCGCCCCAGCGGCATGATATGGCCTGGAACTCTTATTTCTACGTCCATGTTTTCGACGCTTCACAAACAGGACAACAAGCCGGCAAACGGCTGGTACATATCGCGCATGAGGTTCTTCCTCTACGTATTCCTAGGATCTGCTGCCTTTTATTTTCTGCCTGGGCTTTTGTTCCCTGCTTTGAGCTACTTTAGCGTCATTACCTGGTTTGCACCCAAAAACGTCGTCGTCGCCAACTTGGTAAGTCCGTCACGTGGCGCAGTTGTGATGGATTAGCCACTGACTGAACTAGTTTGGCATTGCCTCTGGGCTCGGACTTTTTCCGTTGACATTTGACTGGTCGCAAATCGCTTACATTGGCTCCCCGCTTGTTGTACCGTTCTGGGCCGCCTTGAACATCATCGGTGGACTATTGGTCGTGATGTGGATCATAGCCCCCATCATGTGTAAGTTTTGGCTTGCATGACATGCGAACTCAAGACTGACACGTCCAGACTACTGCAACGTACTGTATTCGTCGTACATGCCAATTTTGTCCACGGCCGTCTTTGACAACACGGGTCGCCCGTACGATGTTAGCAAGATTCTTACCGACAAGTTCCTGTTTGACGAGAATGCGTACAAGAGTTATAGCCGAGTGTTCCTCCCCATCACCTATGTTCTCAGCTATGCGCTGCAATTTGCTGCGCTCACTGCACTCTTATCACACACGGCATGCTGGCATGGAAAAGACATTCTGCGCCAGTGGAAAGCGTCTTGGAAAGAAATCAAAGGCCAGAGTGACACTCAGTATCGTCCGATCCCGCAAGAAGAACGTCCGCTCCGTCACGCGCGATCTACTCGGAGCATGACAGCGTCCATGCCCGATTTGGACAACATGATGGGCGTGGAGGATGTGCACAATAGGTTGATGAGGCGATACAATGATGCCCCCATGTCCTGGTATTTGTTCACAGGCGCTGCGATGACAGCCATCGGGATGTTTGTGGTCGAATAGTAAGTTGCGCTCCGATTTCATCAAAGTTATGTGCTCACCTCAAGCAGCTACCCCATTCATTTGCCCTGGTATGGGCTCTTGCTTGCCTTGGGTATTTGTGCGCTGCTCTTCATCCCAATCGGCATAGTCATGGCCATCACAAATCAGCAGAGCAGTTTGTACCTCATCTGCCAGCTGATTTGCGGTGCCGTGTTTCCAGGCCGACCAGTCGCCAACATGGTCTTTGTGACTTATGGCTATGTACGTGTTGAATATCAATGTCCAATTGTCCCTTGCTAACACATATCTGTCAGATCACATCTACACAAGGCCTCAAGTTTTCTTCGGATCTCAAGCTTGGCCACTACATGAAGATTCCACCTCGCCTCCTATTCATGCTGCAGCTTGTCGCCACGCTTGTCTCAAGTCTGACCCAGATTGGTGTCCTGAATTGGATGCTCGCAAACATTCCAGGAATCTGCACCCCTGAAGCCCTGAACGGTTTCACGTGCCCCATTGCTCGAGTGCACTTCAACGGCAGCATTCTATGGGGTGTCGTGGGTCCAGCGCGCTTCTTTGGTGATGGAGCTCTCTACCGCCCGCTTGTCTGGGCATTCCTGATTGGTGCCATTGCTCCTATCGGCGTCTTCCTCCTTGGACGTCACCAGAAGCGCAGTGTCTGGCGCAAGGTCAACCTGCCAGTCTTGTTTGGTAGTCTCAGCTGGATTCCACCTGCCACAGGCCTCAACTTCTCGGTCTGGGCCTTGGTCTGCTGGGTGTTCAATGACGTTATCAGAAGGAAAAAGAGTCAATGGTGGAAGAAGTACAACATGACCCTTTCCGCGGCGCTGGACTCTGGAGTGGCAGTCGGCGTGGTGGTGGTATTTTTCGGTGTGATCTACCCCGGATGGATGAAGGGATTCAGCTGGTGGGGTACTGAAGTGTACAAGCAGGTATGCTTTTCCACGACATCATTTGCGAGGACTGCGCTAATTGTCATCCAGGGCTGCGATTGGGTTGCCTGCTCATATCGAAATGTGGCACCTGGCGAGCACTTCGGGCCAAGCACGTGGTGATTGCGAGGCCATCAACGGACCAGAATGCTGCATTTCGAAAGACTTTTGACGGGAACGGCTGAATCTGACTTTCTGGTGTGATGATACCCCCGTTTGGACAAGAATTCCTCTATAGACTATTGCATCTTCCCTTTGAAGTTTGGAGCGCATTCATCACATCTCAACGATGGACTGTCACGCTTTCGGATTAATCTTCTCGGGCATTTCAGCGCTGTATAGACGTTTGCTTTTTTCCGCGTTTGGCAGGCATCATGATGATGACGCGGCATCTGCATGGCTCGAGTGGCGGAGCATTTCCTTGTCGGCATGCTGAGTTTGGGCGTGGACGCGGGCACACCTAGTTATATTCATATTGCTTTTTCACTCCTCGTGTTCTTGGGTGGCGCTCCATGAACCGGGGGAAAACTGCCAGCTCTGTGAAATCGCGTCTGATTGGATGCGGAAAAGTATGTGCTGCCTAGAAGGGTTTCTTGCCATGATTCATGTTTGATAGCTAGCTCGAAAAGTTACAGTATCATTATGACAAGAGAGAAGAAACAAAGTTTCAGCCTGTAGCTTTTCTCCATATTGGTCTTGGTAAATGAGTGATGGAGTCTCCGTGAATGCTTGCTGAACGGGAGCTTGTGAAACCACGTGACCTCCTGAAGCGGCCACTTCGACGTTCGAGCTGTAGCAACTTGAACTACACCAAGCTTCCACAGCAACACCAACACAGCTCAAATCAACGCTTGACTGCGTAATCAATCTTTCTCCGAAGCCCCTGTCTATCAAACGAACGAAATTCCACCTGCGCGCGCCGCAACCGCTCCTTGACGGCCACGATGGCCAATTACTACCAGCAGCCCGCCGCCGGCTATGGCGCTCCCGCCGCTCAAAACCTCAACTTCTACCAATCCTCGTACAGCACGCAACCCGTGTCTGGCCACTCGACTCCCTTCCAAGCATACAACGGCGCCTCCTCGTCCGGCACGTACGCGTCAAACAGCTATGGCGCGGGCTTCGGCAGCGCAGTGCCCGGCGTGAGCGGGCGCATGGGCGAGCAGGGCGGACTCAGGACAGGCTGGCTTGCAGCATTCGGCACCGAAGGATACGATGGAGAACCTCCGTTGCTGGAGGAGCTGGGAGTCAATTTTGCACACATCAAGATGAAGGTATGTTGCGTGAGAGGGGCTGGCATTTGGATCTGGTCTAGACGGAAGCAACGGCTTGGGGCATTGCGAAGCTGATCATTTGCGTTGGCAGACATTTACGGTGCTAAATCCGCTTGCGAGGATAGACCAACACATCATGGACGACTCGGACCTCGCTGGACCCATCATCTTCTTCCTCGCATACGGCACATTCCTACTCTTCGTAAGTCAACTCAAAGGAAGTTTCTATGTCTAGGTCTGCGAGCACCCAGCTGACAGAGCAGCAGTCGGGTAAGGTGCACTTTGGCTACATCTATGGCCTTGCGCTGCTAGGCAGCGTGTCCCTCCACTGGATCCTCTCTCTAATGGCCCCCCCGGTCGACCCGGCAGCCGTCGTTGGCGCACACGACCATCCCAGTGTACATACCAGCTCGTCCTCGCACTTCAACTCCGCCCTCACATTCCCCCGCTCGACCTCCGTACTCGGCTACTGCCTTCTCCCGCTCGTCCTTACGTCCCTATTCGGTGTTCTTGTCCCCATGGACGGCATGTTTGGCTACCTCGTCACCACGCTGGCAATACTGTGGTGCACATACAGCAGCAGCGCCATGTTCTGCGCGGTCGGGCGGATGAGCAGCATGAGAGGCTTGGTGGCATACCCCTTGGCGCTCTTCTACGTCGGCTTCGGCATCATGGGAATCTTCAGCAGTCGGGGTTCGGGGAACTTGGCGAAGGCGACGGGGGCCTAAAATGGGTGGTTGAGGGGCCAAGTGAAGGGGCAGACATCTAAGCTCGAGGTTCCAGGATTTGCATACGTTACGGATCCGTGACTAGTTTGAAGGACGATGCGTGAAAGAGGAGTAAGGCGGAGTCAAGAGAGGGAGTCGGCAAAAGGCATGGCGGATTGCCCGCCATCGGGGCTCGGTTTGGCAGATGACGACAATGGAAAAGCACGTTAGAGTTAATTGATACCAGACGGTTTGGACGCCGTGGATTTGCAAACCAGGCGTTTGGGGAAATCTTTTGATTCAAAGTCAAATCAAAGCCACAGCAAATGGCCTTCTGTGCATTTGTAAAAGCAAAGGACAAATGACACCCATCCTCTTACTGGTACTTTGTCCTCGCATTTTCCTATATCAGTCACATGCAGTCTTCTCAGCGCACTATCGGAGCGGATTATCTTACAGAGCCTTGTTGGTCATCTTGTCTTTTGTTTATCGCGCGGCAGCAATCCCTCTTTACCTCTCTCTTCGCATTTACTCTTTCAAAACATTTCAACCTCTGGATCAAGGCTCCACAGGGAAGGCCCTCACCTGTCTTTTTGCGCCTACTATCACGCCCGTCTCAGGTGGAACTGAGCGTCTCTTACTCATAGCTTCTGCTCATACAACTTCGACATGGCATCTTCCAGCATCAGTAAACGCGAGTGGATGTGCTGGGTACGTGCATTCCCAAACTCTAACATTACAACACTTCTACCGCACGCACTCTTGCTTGCTTGCGCCATGTTTAGAAGGGCCCCACTGAAGCTTGCCTTCCCCATTTTACTCTTACTATCTGTCGAATCGATCCCACTGACCAATCTACTAGGCTGGCGAATACGCGCGCGAGGACACCATTACGCTTGTGCTCAGCGCACCTAGTTCAGCCTTTGTTGACCTACGCATCCTTCTCCCAAGCGTGCCCTCTCCAACGAAGTCGCCCGTGGACTCAACAAATCCCGGCTCACAACAGCCGGACGCAGCAGCAGCAGCGCATGCTCCTCCTTCGCCACTATTGCCCAATACTGGCGGCCCCGCGTCCCGGCTCGAATGGGCTTTTGCGGGCTTCTCTGAAAGCGGCCCCAGTCCGGTCGGAATTCCTCATGTTGTGCACAAGAAGTGGGTTCACGTGATTGATTCGCGGTGCGGCTTTGACGAGGAGGGCACGGCGGATGAGGGCGACTTGTGGGATAGGCCGGGCGGCTATTCGCTGGAGACTGGCATCATGAGGCATCCGGCTACGGGTGTGGATGTAGCGTACCAGGAGATGTGGAAGGAAGTCGATGTCAAGGTGAGTTGTTTGAGTTTTCTTTCCCTCTGTCAACTTTTTTCAGAAGACTTCTTTTCTGACACAGCCTTCCGCGCCTCAGGCCGTCAACCGCGAGCCTCTGCGCTACGCCGTTGTTCTATCGCACCACAACCCACAGCTCAAGTCTCGTGGCATGATTGTGCGCGTGGGCCAGTATTGCCAGGGCATCTACATGCTGGACCGCGAAGTCACGGTCGAGCGATGGCAGTGTGGAGTCGATGACGAAGACAACATCGCAGCCCGCGGTCGTTCCGCACAACGTCAATTTTACTATCAGCAACAGCAGCTGACTTGGTCGCGTCCACCGTCACCGTTGAAGCTGTCGATGGTGCCTGAGGATGTGGAGGAAGACGAATCGAAGGAGAAGAGGCCAAATGACTTGTGGAGGCGGACTGTTAAGCTTGGATCTCGGTTTTTGCCTTGCGTATGGACGTTCGAGCCCGAGAAGTTGACAGTGGGTGCCAAGCTGATGGGACCGGGCGAGGAAGATGACGTCTGGGAGGTCAAAGAGCTGGGCGCTTGGTGAGGGGGCTTCACGTTGCAGCTTGGTTACGAGATAGTGGAAACCACAGCCTCTTGGAAGGGAAAGCACGAAGCACATACCGAATTGACGTTGGCTTTTGGGTATTGAGCAAGCGAGTATCCCACCAGTCTCTAACCTTATTATGACCCTATCAAACGTCTCCCTACGATCACGATGACAGGGGTGGCATACATTCCAGTTCAAACGCCCGACCAGACGGCCTTCACCTCCGATGTTGCCGCCCTCTCCTCTCCTATCCGGATCCTCCTACGCGACATCGTGCTCCTCTGTAAAAACCTGAAATACGCACCCCTCGCTTTCCAGCCCCGGGTCCCACTCAAAGAACTACCGCAACTAGAATACCAGGATCACGTCACGCCTCATCGGGATGTCGTCCTTGTGGCTTTTGCAACGGCACTGGAGGCAATCCTGGGACTCATTGCCGCACCGCTCGTGCTATTCTTGAGCGGATGGCTGGTTATGTTGCTCCTCGGTCTGGCATATGGCGTACTGTTGGCCCTGTTGGAGGCAGTCCGCGGGCCCCTGATAGTCGTCAGCCGGGTTGACATGACGCCGTACAAGGCGCTTGACAAGGAGAAGTGGTATTTCGTCAACGGCGTCGGGACAAGGTATTTCTCTTTCTCTTCCACAATCAAGTGACGATGTTGATCAACATGGCTGACGAGTTCTGTCCAAAGCCATCGCGCCCTCCAACACACGGTCGACCGTCTTGCAGTCACATTCCAGCGACCCATCACCGGCATACATAACCGAACCTATGGCGTGCTCGGCGACGTCGCCGTGTGCTTGTTTCAGCGGTCCTTCAGGTACAACACTGCAGACGTGCGCTGTGCGTACGAGATGCTCAAGCTGCAAATCCTCGAGCCGAGCGTCGAAAAGGTCGTTCTACTTGCACACGGGCAGGGCGCTTGCGTCGCCAGTCTGGCGCTAGATCGGATGCTGCTCGAATTGCCGAGCAAGAGTTTGGGGAAGCTGGTAATCAGGGGTTCCTTGCTCACGCCCCCTTCTTGATCCCAGACTTACTTACTAGTTGCTCTTCTCGAATACTGACGATGATCACAAAGGAAATCTTCACCTTTGGCTGCGCAGCCTCTCACTTCAACAACCCGCTCTCGCACTCATACCTGACGATCCTCCTGCAAAACTCGTCGCTCAACCCGACCCTGTCGTCGCGCTCTCGCCACGTCGTCCCCATCATCGAGCACTACGCCAACGAAAACGACCCGTTCGCGCGCTGGGGCGTCCTCAATTCAACGCGCAACTGCCCCGGCCAGCGCTTCGCCGGCCAAGTCTTCATCAACAAGGACGCCTCCGGCCACCTCTTCAACCAGCACTACCTCGACGCCATGTTCGCGCTCCCACCTGCCCGCATCGCCGAGCTCGCCATCATCAGCAGCGGCAGCCGCCGCCGAGGCAGAGACTCCCCCAGCGAGTCCTCCGACAGCTCGATCGAAGCTGCCCTGCCGAGCCCGCCGCTGCTCCCGACCATGAACCCCTTCCTCGACCGCATGGTCGACGTCGACTACGGCACGGCGGCGCGGCGCGCGGAGACGGTCGACGCGGCGCGCGTCCTGGGCTTCGGCGTCATGCCGGCGGCGGACGAGGCGCGGGCGGGAGCAAGAGCGGCCAGGGGCACGGCCAGGGGACGCAGGACCAGCGTCGTCGATGAGACGCAGTTTGCGCTGGGCGAGGGGGCGGGCCGGACCGTCAGGCAGTTGAGTCGGCTGTGGTTGTATGTTGGCGGGGGCGAGTCGAAGAAGAGCGCTGCTGATGTGCATCGGTGCCGTGGTGTTGCTTGAGATTGGGTTGGTTGGTGGAGGTGATGGATGGTGAGAGGGAGGTAATTGGTTCGCTTAGACGGTCTGCTTGACGTCTTGTCTTCTCTATTGTCCTGTCCTTCGAAACATCGCTTTTCTGCAACTCATCCCCTGGTCTGCCAATAAGTCTCCGATTTCCTACACATGCAAATATCCGTGAAGCACGTCCACAAAGTCTTCCTCATGGTCGGCCCATGACAAACAAACGCCGGTCAAGTCCTCGGCGCCCGCTCTCCATGGGGCAGCTTTGCAGCCCCAACCCACCCTTTGAGCGTTTCCCGCGCGTGAAATGAGTCGTTGCATGGCAGATCGGCTCTGGCCAGCTTGGCAGCATGGAGCGGAAGCATTGGATGAGTTGAATTCTCCGCGATCTCCACTCGTACGTGCTGCTTCCGCCATGCGGAATGCACACAGGGCATTTGGTGCGCTCATCAGAGTCGGGGTCTGTCTGTTTATTTTGTGGGGCTTTTTCTCTTCTCTCGTGGCTTTCTGGGGATAGCATAGCATGTAAATGGGTGGGGTGGCCCGCCGCTGCTCTTTTTCTTTCTTGCGTCTGTTGTTCGTTGTGGACTTTTTGGGAGCCATGGCTGGTTTGAAGTTGTTTGGCACGCGTGTTCGGATGCTGCTTGTCCCCCTTTTGCTGTCGCAGATACCTGCTGCGGCTGCCAGTTCCTCGTCGACGGCGGCGGAGACTTATGATTATGTACTCTCCATCCCGCCGGAGACTCTCCAGTCATTGTCCCCAGAGTTCGTCTTCTAACCTCGCACACACAGGTCGTAGTCGGCGGCGGCACAGCCGGGCTCGCCCTCTCAACACGGCTCTCGCAGCTCCTCCCCAACCGCAGCATCGCCGTGCTCGAAGCCGGCCCCGCCGCGCCGCACGCGACCAACGACGTGTGGGCGCAGCCGGCGTTTGGCGACGACGCCGGATGGGGCTGGGAGAGCCTGTATGGCGCCATGCTCCGGGCCGAGAACTTTACGCGGCCGGAGGAGGAGGGCGTGTATGGTGATGAGGGCGTCGCGCACGGCGGCCCCGTGCAGACGGTTGTCAATCGCTACGTTCCGGAGCAGCAGTTGGCGTTTGTGCCGACCATGGTCAACTTGGGCGCGCCGCTGAATCTCGAGTCTCTGGACGGTAATCCGTTGGGCGCTGGGAGGCAGCCGAGTACGCTCAGGTCGAGCGCTTACAGTCGTAGCTATGCGACGGCGTATCGGCTGGAAGCAATGTCGACGTCGTGACTGAAGCGACGGTTGCGACGGTGCTGTTCGAGGACGAGAAGAACTCGGACGGAGAGCTTGTGGCCAGGGGCGTCACGCTGGCCGACGGCTCCGTCATCAAAGCCCGAGCAGAGGTCATTCTGAGCGCCGGCAGCCTGAAATCGCCGCAGATACTCGAGAGCTCGGGGATTGGCAACATCAGCATTCTCGCGGCTGCTGGCATTCGCACGCTCCTTGAGCTGCCGGGCGTCGGCGAGAACCTCCAGGACCACGTCAAGGTGCAGAGCGTGTACCAGCTCAAGGTGAACTACTCGTCGTTCGACCGCATCCGCTACGACCCCGCCTACGCCGCGCAGCAGCTCGACCTGTGGTAGCAAAACCAGACGAGCGCGTACGACTACACGGGCAGCACCATTGCGTTCCTGACGTGGTCGCAAGTCGCGGGGGCAAACACGTCGTTTGTGCCATCATCTTCATCTCCATCTCTTCTTCTCAAAGGCACCACGGCAAACTCGGCCATCGACAAGGCCAAGCTCAGCTTCCTGAATCGACCAACGCGCCGGCGCTCGAGCTGCTCTTCTCCGACGGCTACTTCGGCGCCGCCAGCTACCCGGCGGCCAACAGCTCGCTGTACGGCGCCAACTTCTTCACCCTGATCGCCGGCGTGCAGCACCTCTTTTCGACGGGCAGCGTGCACGTCGACGCCGCGCCCCGCATCGACCCCCGCTACCTCGAGCATCCGTACGACGCCGTGGCGTTGCGCGAGGCGGCAAAGTATCTGCGCCGTGTCGCTGCCACGCCGCCGCTGAGCGGCTTCGTCGCGGCTGAGTACGAGCCTGGCCTTGAGGTGCAGACGGACGAGCAGTGGGATGCGTATGTGCGCCAGGCTGGCTCGACGCTGTTTCATCCGACGGGCACATCTGCCAAGATGGATCGAGCCATTTGGTGGGGTGGTGAACGGTAGGTTGAGGGTGCATGGAACGGCGAATTTGAGGGTCGTTGATGCGAGTGTCATCCCTGTGCAGATCAGCGCGCATATTCAGACGGCGGTGTACGGGATCGCGGAAAGAGCGGCGCGTTTGGTTGCCGGATCGCAGATAGTTGCTGGTGGAAAGCTGGTGTCGTCTTGAAAGTAAGTGGATGTCTTGCTATCAGGTTCTCCAGTGACCCGCTGCCGACCAGGTGGCGCATAGATAAATCCAGTCCTCGATATGGTTGCACTCAAAATCCACGAATCTAGCATCACTCATTCTTCACATGCACGTTCGAAGGTAAAACTCGACCGTGGGTATCTGGAAATTCGGCCATTCCTAATTCTTGATTGCTACCATGATGCAGGCTTGAAGCTCGTTCCATTCCATTTTCAGGCACAAGCCAACAACGCCAACCCAGCACTTTTAGAAACCGTTTACTGCTTCTTCTCGGAAGCGGCCTCGGCGGCGGCCTTGGCCCTCTTCTCACGGACACCGATAAGGCGGGCGTCGGAGCGAGCGACGCGGAGGGTCCTGAAGGCGTTCTCGGTGGCGGGGTAGGCGGAGAGGGAGCCCTCGGTGACACCCTTGGCCTGGGTGATGGGAAGGACGGAGTTGATGTCGCGGGTGACGTTCTCGCCAGCCTTGGCGGCCTTGACCTCCTCGACGGAAGAGTCGCCCTTCTTGGTGGCCTTGGTGCCGGTGCGGCGGGGGAAGACGATGAGGCGCTCACGGTACTCCTTGAGGCGCTGGACGTTGGCCTTCAGGGACTCCTCGGAGAGGTTCTGGCGGCGGGGGTCGACGGAGATACCGATGGTGGGCGCAAGCTTGCGGGGGATGCCAGCCTCCTGTTGACAAGATCAGCGTCCGTACCTTGTATCGGGTTCCTCGAAGCGCTTACCTTCAGCTCAGCGAGGGAGAAACCACGGCCAGCACGAACGCGGCGGTTGTACTTGATCGTGGGGCAGCGAACGACGGGGCGGAGCTTGTCGGTCGGGCGAGGAGCGACAGCAGCGGCCTTGGCGATGCGGGCATCGCGACGGCTCTTCTTCTTGCCGGCCTGTTGAGAGAGGTATTAGGGACTGTCCGCTCGATCGGCGCCACTGCTCTCAGCCGAGTGAGAGGGGAATTACCTGATCGAAGTGAACGCGGACGCGGCGCTGCCAGTCCTTGCGAAAGTCTGCAGTCGCATGTCAGCGCCTGGCTGAAGAAAGGCTCGGCTCGACAAAACTTACGGTTGTGGGCGATCTGCTGGTTGTGCTTGATGGCCTGTACAGATTCTTAATCAGCGGCTGTCCTGGCGCAACTCCATTTCGCGCGCCATCGCTTGCACATGACAATCGGTCGGCGTGCATCCTGGGATTTGGCGTACCATTTTGAAGGACTGAGGGTGGGCCTGCGGTTAGCTGGAGGTTGTCGTCGCTGTCGAGGAGCAAAATGGAAAAGTTCTGTGTGGAGTACGCTTAGGCGCCAAGGAGGTTCGTAGAATTGTTTGACCGAGTCCGAGAGCTGTGGCGCTAACCCCGAATAGGCAGCAGGGCAGCGGCGGTGCCTGACAGGTGCTGACCTCAGATCCCCCAGCCACCATACCCGACCTACCTTGATGTCTTCACCCTTGACTCCCGTCGACTTCATCCCTTCCATCGCAACTGGTGACGAATGCTCCTCTCTTTCGTCACATTCGCCATGGTCGTCAAACTAGCATTTCCGGTCTTCTTCGCTACCGTTGTCCTGTCCGCCCAACCATCGGCGCCGTCGCCCAAAGCGGCGCCGATTCGGGAACTGCCCTGGGCCCAGCTCAACTTCTTGCACACGACCGACACCCACGGCTGGCTCGGGGGTCATTTGCAAGAGTCGGTTCCCCAGCTGCCCTATGAAACATGAAACTAAACATGAAACAGATCTTCATATTCCGCCGACTGGGGCGACTACATTTCGTTTGCAAAGCACCTGAAAGACCGTGCTGACAACGAAGGTGTCGATCTGGTGACCGTCGATACGGGTGATCGGATAGAGGGCAATGGTCTTTACGATGCCTCTGAGCCCAAAGGCAAATACATTTTTGACCTTTTCAAGCAACAAACCATTGACGTCATTTGTTCCGGCAACCACGAGCTCTATCAAAGAAACTCGTCGGAGAATGAGTTGAACCACACCGTTCCAAATTTCAAGGACAACTACCTGGCCTCCAACTTGGACATTCGCAATCCCGAGACTGGGAAATTCGAGCCACTTGCGGCACGCTTCAAACAGTTCACCACCAAGAACAAGGGCATCCGGATTCTGGCCTTTGGATTCCTCTTCAACTTTGCCGGAAATGCCAACAACACCATCGTAACGCCTGTAGAAGATGCCGTCAAGCAAAAGTGGTTCCAGGAAGCCATTCGTGCCAAAGACGTTGATTTAATCCTCGTCATTGGCCATGCGCCGGTCCGCTCGCAGGAATTCGCCCACATCTTCAAGACCATCCGGTCTGTCAACTGGGATATTCCCATCCAATTCTTTGGCGGACATGCTCATGTCCGTGATTACAAGAAATTCGACGAGAACTCGGTGGCTCTGGCCAGCGGACGCTACATGGAGACAATTGGGTTCCAATCGATCGACGGATTGAATGGTGGTGGGAAATCTGACGTCGTCCCCCAAGCCAAACTGTCCTTTGCGCGGCGATACATTGATAACAATCTCTTCTCGTTGCACCACCACAGCGGTACCAACAGCTCCACCTTTGCAACCGAACACGGCAAGAATGTCACCAAAATGATCACCAAGGCCCGTCAAGAGTTGAAGCTGGATCGACGCCACGGCTGTGCTCCGAAGACACTCTGGGTCAACCGGGCTCCTTACCCTGCCAACAACAGCATCTTCTCTTGGCTGGAGAAGCGTGTGTTGCCAGAACAGCTGACAAGCGCCTCTCGCGTTGCAGAGGGCAAGAAGGCCATCGTTATTACCAACACTGGAGCGCTGCGGTTCGACATCTTCGAAGGCCCATTTACCAGAGACAGCACGTATCTCGTCTCGCCCTTTACTAGTGGCTTCAGATACGTGTCGGATGTCGCGTACTCTGAAGCGAAAAAAGTCCTCCAGCTTCTCAACAATGAAGGCCGAATCCTGGAAATCGCCTCGGCGGGTGCCTTGGACGCGTCCTCGCTAGCCCCTCCCGAGCAATGGAGTGGCCGACTTCGTCTTGCAAATGAGGTTGCTCAGGTCAATCATGCCCAACATGACGGCCTCCAAGCGCCGCTAGGAGGATCAGACGACAAGCCATCCCGTACCCCAGGCTACACCACCGTGGACGACGCTGGAAACGACGGCGACGATACGATCCATTCGCAGATTGACTTCTACGACGTGCCAAATTGTATTCAAGCCAGGATCGGGTTCAGCGAGACCTCTGACGAGGACAATCCCAAGGAAGTCGATCTCGTGTACAATGAGTTTGTGCAGCCGTGGATTCTCCTTGCGCTCAGATATCTTGGAGAGGAGTACAACATTACAGACACCAGGCCGTACATGGAGGGCAGGAGTCTGACCAGTGTTCTTACTGACTGGATTACTGAGCACTGGTCGAGCGACGAGGAGCTTTGTTCGACTCGGGAATGAAGCGTAGGATCAGTGGGGAAAGGAGTTAGCAGGGCGTTCCAGGGACATGCTATAGCAGGAATGATGGACTCGAGTGATGCATGATAATCAACGTAAATAGCCTTGAATTGGTAGATTAGGCGGTCGCAAACCCGCGTAGGTCATGGATGGTCATCAACTTATCATATCTGATGCATCAAGAGCGCAACGAGGACGACGAATCCAGATGTACCCAGAGGGGATCGAGCCCGAGGGGATCGAGACTTGTGCCAGCTTCTCAGTTGCGGGTTTGTCGTCAGAGGCAAGGCGTAGTGGGGAAGCTCACGGACCAGCATTCAGCAATGATGAGGTAGCCAGACCAGGAGGGAGGGGTAACCGGCGACAGGAGACTGACGTTATGTTATGCCAGTGACGTCACCGCGGGGCAGCTTTCGTGGCACTCCCTCACTTTAAAGAACCACGACCAGCTCCTGCACCCCTCTCCCTCGACATCACCACCATCCACAACAAACGCAATCCAACCGCTCTCAGTCCTCGCTCTAAACGTGAGTTGATCCTTGCAATCATACTACGAGTGGCTGCTAACCCATCCCACAGAACCTCTCTACCCTCCAAACAAAGTACGACCACCACCACCACGACGTGTCCTTGAACGAGACCCAATCCACCACACCACCTTCTCCAACAAACTCAGCCAACAAAGCCCCCCAGCTGACACGAAACCAAGCAGCCTCCAACAACCACACCAACCACAAACATGTCTGCTCCCAACGCCGGCCGCCAGTCCCCCGAGCCCGAGCGCCAGACGGGCGCGCAGCAGCAAGACGCACAAGCGGCCCCCAACGACCAGGGCGGCGCGCCCGCGCAGGGCTCCAAGAAGGCGTCGGACGACCAGAAGGCCAACCTCAGCTCCAACCCGTCGCACCCGCTCGAGAAGCACAGCGAGGAGACGACGAGCAAGACCAAGTAAACCGACGCGGAAGGAAGAAATGTTGAAGGACGATGATGATGATGATGATGCTATGGGTTTCCCCTTTTTTTACTTTTGACGGGAGCTTTGACGTAGAACGTGTTTAATGAGCAATGGTTCTGAAAGTCATGTGTTGTGCCACATGAGTGTGTCGTGCTGCTGTATGTCGACTTGCAGTTACTTGAGACATGCCCAATTGAACGGATGAAATCAGCCGACAGACATCAGTACCGTTAAATGCGAATGTTGAGAAACGGGTGAGCTATCAACACGGTCTAGACGATTTACCGACACCGGCCTTCCAAAGGGTTCATCTTCATTCTATCCGTGGTACAGTGCGTCGAGCCGTTTTCGGCAAAGCCAACCAACCCTTTCCTCTGACCTAAATTCGCACAACGCCACCTCTCCAAACCGCAACGCTCGCACAACAGCAACAACAGCAACTCAAGTAAAGTACCGGTGCTTAACGACATCGCTCCCACCAACCAAGCCCTCCTCGCGCTCCTCGCGCTCAATCCGCGAATTCAACCACCAATACTGGACATTCGTCCAAACAGCAAAGAACAAGCCGGCGCTAGTGAGGGCGACAATGGCAGTCCAGCCCTTGATGTAGTTGGGGCCGTCGCTGGACTGGAAGAGCTGCGAGCCAATGATGCCCGACGCGTTGGCGGCCATGATGAACAGCGCCATGGTGATGCTGCGCTCGCTGGCCGACCGCGCGTTCAGCGCCATCCACGACCCGTTGACCGGGTGGTAGAAGAGCTGCGTCGCCAGCGCCATCGTGAGCAGCGCGTACCGCGCGTTCTCCTCTGAGCTGCCCGCCAGCACCCGGTTGCCGATTGTGAAGACCCAGAAGAGCGCCACGCCGCCGGCGACCCAGGGCCCGCGCACGCCCGTGCGGTCGCTGTGCAGGTGTTAGTTTGGGCTTTGCTGTGGTAGCAGTGGTGATGGGGTAGAGTATCAGACTTACGAGCACCAGCCCAGGCCTACGTTGAGCACCAGCGATATCCACCCGCCGACCGAGACGAGCGCATTGGCTGTGAGCCGCTCGTACCCGAATGACTGGACCAGCTTGGGCGCGTACGATGTCATTGTGCTGTTTGGTGCGACGGCCGTCAGCGTCAGGAGGAGGTGCGGGTACATGCGCCAATTGGCCAACTATTCTCGCCGTCAGTTCCCGCGCTATCGCCTCGTTTGACGGACGGGGTACTTACAGCGCTGCCTAACTCGCTCCAGTTAATCCACTTCTTCTTCGCCAGCTTGCGCGGGTCGTCGACGATGATGCGGCGGTGCAGAATCTCGGCCTCACGATCTGTAAAGTACTGCAGGCCGAGGATGCTGGTGGGCCGCAGCGGGCTTTGCGGGAAGAAGAGGACAAAGAGCACCGATATGACGATTGTGAACATGCCTTCAATCTGTCATCGAGGTTTAGTACGGCGGTCCAGGAAGACGACAGGGTAGCTTACCAGGAAGAGCCATTGCCAGCCGGCGAGGTTGGCCACACCTCGCATGTGCAAGCTGGATAAGTTGTCAGGGTTTGCTTCAACACCTTGACCGCGATTCAACTTACATTCCATAACTGATCAGACCCTAGATATCAGTCAGTCTTGTGCGTTGATCTACAGTGGCTGGATCGACATGCCGTCGTTGCAACGGCAGTAAGGTTGCCCAAGAAGAAGATTGAGAAGCGCTTGCTTGTCTCCTCTTTCTTGTAAAAGAT
Source organism: Phyllosticta citrichinensis (assembly GCA_038380885.1). NCBI lineage: Eukaryota > Fungi > Ascomycota > Dothideomycetes > Botryosphaeriales > Phyllostictaceae > Phyllosticta > Phyllosticta citrichinensis. The sequence goes on along the minus strand of JBBWUH010000017.1, from coordinate 155,678 downwards.
CGAAATCGTGTAGAGCGACGCGGGGATGAATCCGGCTTCACACAGTCCGAGGAGCAGCCTGGTGCTCAGATAGGCGCCGTAGCCCTTTTGAAATGCCTGGAACGTCGCCACGAGCCCCCTTTAACCAAGGAGTAAGCAAATCGTGTATCTGACCTGAAAAGAGGACAGTTCAAGAGCAAGGAGCATACATACCACGCCATCATCTGACCACCAATCCAGCGCTGAGGCCCTATCCGATAGAGAATTATGTTGGACGGAATCTCGAGCAGCACGATGCCCACAGAGAGCAACTGCTGGCCGACGTTATACTGGAACTGCGTGATGCCGACATCTTCGAGGAAGTAATCCGTCAAGGCATTACCACTTTGGGACAGTCAGACCAGGCATACTCGACTCAAAGGGCCACTCCGAAGCGAAGGCAAGCACCTACATGTTGCCTCTGTCTAATTGCAGAGCATAAAAGCCCGTGACCAGGAGCGGCAGCACGATCAAGTCCAGCCTGTGCCCAATCAGTCCCGTTCGCCATGGCGCGCGGCAGAGGGTCGGTGTCGACAGGAGCCACTCACTTGCGCAAGACGCGCTTCTCCTCGTCCGCGGACCAATCAACCGCCAAATACGCCTCATCACCAGGCGATGATGATGCAAAGCCCTCGACGGCGACTGTACTCTTGTCAAGCTCGGCCACGTCGGCGCCAAGCGGCGCAGTAGTAGCAACAGAGGGATAATAAGACGAGGCAGGAAGAGGAGCGGGAGCGTGTACCATTTTCAACGTAGGATTCGTCGGCCAAGCGGGCGTAGGACGGCTCCTTGTTAAATGACGATGATGGCAGCAGCGACGACCACGGCTGCAGCATGATGGCCACTTCGCCCGCAACGGCCTTTATTGCCGACATATTTGGCAGCCCTCGCACGCAAAACCCCCCGCGGGTGCTGCTCTCAGCCCAACCACCGGTAGCAGCACGCGTCCTAGGATGCTGCTGGCTGCGACTCGCTCGGGGTGCCTGCGCGCCCCACTGTTTGGTGCAATTCGGCTCGCGAGCACGCAATCTGTACGATGCTGCTACTTCGAGATGGGATGCGTGGATGAATCGCCCACCGACCCCCGAGTCCCGACACGAGCAGCTGAGATCTCCGGATCCCTTGCCTGGCGAAGAATGTGCTGGGCAACGGCAGCGATCAAGGAGCCAAGCCTTGCATGCTTTTTCGCGGTCTGTCTGTCTGTCGTCGTCGGCGGTTCGTTTGGTCCGATGAGGATTTGATTGGCTTGAACGCAGATGTGGGTAGGTAGTAGTGCGAGAGTGCATGGATGCTGGCGGCGGCCCGCGGGCGCGAGTAGCGTGTTGCGGCTTGTCTTGATACATTGAAGCTTGTCGCTGATTTGACGCCGCCCGCTTGATGCCATCTGCGCATCAATTGACGTGAGGACGTCGATCAGGTCGGTGGCCGCGCGGGATGGTATATCTATACAAGGCAGGCTAGACAGCTATATCAACGTCACTCAGTCATCATCTGCATTTGCTTTTCTCAGTGAGAGGTCCGTCGGCTCGTTGGCCAGTGGTTTATTTGGGCCTGGCTGAAAAGAAAGGGCGATTGTCGGAGACCAATCACCAGATGCCAAGTTATGAATTGCGGCCATTAAACTAGCTGAGCAGTCTGTCGATTGAAAAGTTGCTAGAAGCACTCGTTATGTTCCTGCAATTCCGACAAACATTCAAAAGTTCGCGTTATCAAACCAGCGTGACATGAAACAGTCCCTTCTCAACACATGAAGATGATGGATCTGGGGTAGATAAGCATTGATCGAGGCGGGAAATTTCTCGCAGACCAAACCAGGTGTCCGGCAAAGCTTGACTCGAGCTTGTCGCATGGCACCTGCAGTACATGAGTGTACCTGACAGTGTCACTAGCAAGATATCTTGTATGCGTACCTTACCTTGGGTAGAACAGTACGTCATCGTCTGCTGAAGACGGCCGGGTGGATTGTTGGCGACAATTTTTGAAGCCACTTGAGACGTGACAGTAATGGAATAGTTGCACCTCCCCAGAATCAGAATCAGCTGAATCCATTAGCTTCACATCGACAGTGGCACAGGGAGAAGTTCAGCCCTTGGAAAAGAAACCATTGGATTACGCGGACAACCGAGAGCCGAGAATACCGTTGTAGGGGAATGTACAAGAAATATACCGCAAAGCAAGACTTCCAAAGCAAGACGATCGAGGACCGAAATGGATCTGTCAGGCAACGACGCCCAGTAATGTTGCCTCTCCTTGTAAAACGCCATCAAAATGCTCGCTGTTCACCCATCATTTCTTGCTCGTCTTGGCCTCAACGGCGGCCTCTGCTGTCGCCTTTTGCGCTGCCATTTGCTCCCTGATGCTGCCTCCGACGGCCCGCCACCAGACATCACGTCCCCATCTGATGGTCCTCTCTGCGGCTTGAGATGGGGTGTCGATGGCTGGCCGCACATCAAGAAAGAAGACCGGCATGCCGTGCTCGGGCTCGCCCTCGTAGTAATCAATCACGTACCTCCTCTCGACACTGGACCCGTCGGGCAAGTTCCTCTGAACGTACCAGTCGTGTCTGTCAAAAGGCGGCTCGGTGTGGAACTTGCTCGGCCAGATTTGTCCGAGGAACTGGAACATGCGCGCCTTGGGAGTCAGCTCGCCGGGGCGGCCCATGAACCTGGTGAGCTGAGGAGGAGGAGCTTCCTTGACCGGCCAGGGCGATGAGAGCAGCTCACTCGTCTGGCTTGCCTCCTCACCCTCCCTGCTCTCCTTCCAGCCGTGCAGGATGCCGGGCCCAAATCGCCGCTCCCACTCGAGGATCTCGGCCCAGGCGCCTTCATTCAGAAAGTTATGGACAGCCACCATGCTCTCGACGGCATCTTGAGGGGTGTCGGTGTAGCCCTTGCGCAGCATGGCGTTGTACATTTGCTGCGGGGACGGGTACTCCCAGTTGCCGCCACCATCGCCGCGAGGAATGGAGGATGGCTCTCGTTCGGTCGGCAGGTCAACGGTCTGGTTGGCGGCACGTTCTTGAGAGAGGTTGGAGGGCATGTAGTTCAACGGATTGAGTTTCTCGAGAAAACCGGACTTGGGAGCAGGCGCGTCGGCGGGCGGGGCTGCGGTCTTTTGGTCTGGAGGAACGTAGGGACAGGCGCCGGCGGGGACAGAAGACGGCGTAGAGGGAGCTGGCACTGGCAAGCTGTTCCCAGAGGAGGATTTGTGCATAGGGCACCCAGGCTGGGACTTGTCAACAGATGGTCGCGGCAAAGACGCTTGCACACATACTGGTGGAGAGGCATCAGAGCCTCGGGGAAGAGGGTGAGGGGCGACAGCGCCCTTGGGTTCAGCGTCAGCCCAAAACCAACCCATACTGCAGGGTGAGAGGAGGAGTTCGTCGAAGAGGGATGGAAAAGTGGAGTGGATATGGAGGAGAGAGTAATTGCAAAGGATTTGACTTGGTGGAAAGTTGCGGCGAGCATTGACCACGAAGCCGGGAGATCAGCCTTTTGAACGCCCGAACGGCTCCGCGCCACCTCTGCTCCTCTCCGCTTGTCGCCGACCACGGTGGCTACTGTACTTCGTGGCACCACCCTGCCTCGACGCCCTCTACGTCATCTATCCTTGTTTGGATTTCAACAGTCACTCTGCAGCAAGGCTGTCGAATAGGATTAAGTCTATTTATCTGAATTCCCCCGCCATGTCGCTGCCGAAAATGTTCGCTTGGTCAACTCCAAGAAAATGCTTCATCAATCCCACTCAACAACGCCATTCACATGTCTAACGGGCTTCAGTTCTCTGCGGAGCCCATCCCTTTAACCACTGTCTTGCCCTGTCTAAGTCTCCTCCTTCTGCTTCGAGTGCGGCAACGCACCATCCCAGTCCGTAGCCACCCCTTCCGCTGACATCGCTCTCTGCTGCCAACATGTCTGCAAGTTTCCGTCTTTGTTGGCTGGATTCATCAGTGCAAAAGTGCAATGGACTTGCCGGAGTTTCCCCAGCCCTAACTGGCAGTTTTTCCAATAGAGGCTTGATCAGGGGCAGTGCATCTTTGGTCGACACCGAAGCAGGCTGGAGTCCCATGTTGCTTCGTCCTGTCTTGCAGTATTCATTGCGACAGGATGATTTTCCACACCCAGTGAGGAGCTGTGTGAGATAGCGTCTTTCCACGCGGCGCCTGAGGGCTTTGCCGTCTGGATCGTTCATGCTGACGTAGAGAGGGCCAAAGCAAACACTGCACAGCCCAATGTCGTTCCCTGGTCCACGCCCAAGCCGGGTTCCAGCTCGAGTGTCACCTGTACTGTTTGCTCCGTCCAAAGTACGGCCGCAATTCAGGTTCCTGCAAAGTCGGGGAGAGGGACGACTCAATCTTTCCAGGTCGTGGTGCTTCATATGTATGTCCATTTCTCTTAGCCGTACAATCTTGTTGCAAAGATGGCACTCGGTCGTGCGTCCACCATCGGCAAGCTCGTGAACCGTGAGACCTGAAAGCAAGGCTTCTGCGTTTGGCTCGTCGGGATCTCCTTCTTGTGGAACGACAAGGTGGCAAAATTGACACAAGATCAACTTTTGCGGGCAGACGCTCGTCTTGTGTTGAGCCAATTGAGCCAGGGATGTGAAAGTGCGATCACAATTTTCGCATGTATGCGAGGTATGAAACAGGTCGTCATGTTTCGCACGGCTCAGCGGTGTGTTTCCCCAGAATGTATCGTAAGGGCAGTGCCAATGATTCTGGAATGCCTCTGAACGTTTTTGAAAGACCTGCCCACATCCCTTTGGGCATGCCGCATTGTTTCGAAGACAGAAGTTTTCGTGAAGAAACAAGGTGCGCTGGGGAACCCATTGCTGGCAGTTTTTACACTGAACGTCGTCTGGATTCGGAGGGGCCTCGGAAGACGACACGCTACTGGGCAGTCCCAAAGTGTCTTTGGGGTCGTATGGAGCCACCTTGATCTGGAACTTTCGAGGAACTTTCGAACCCTCCTCAATGTCAGGCCCCGCGTAGGCGTGGACTGCTACCATCAAAGACTCGGCGTTCTCCAGCTCCACGTTTGTGGGCGACAATTGAATTCGTTTCGGACACGTGCTCAACGTGTCGCCGAAGACAAACTCGTCCGCTCGTGGTTTTGCTCTTTGCCGAGATCCGAATGGATTGACATACAAGTCCACTTCATCTTCCGGGTCGACTGCACTGAGCTCAATCTCAAGTCCTTGAGAACGTATCCATGATGGTATTTCGTAGTCGACATATTCTCCGTCGAGGACCTGGTCCTCTACAACTGTCATCAAGTCTAGCCTGCCTCCAGGCGAACTGCCAGCTGATGTTCCGGGCGCTCTTTGCTTCTTCTTTAGGATTTTCTTCAACGTTTCCCTAGCCTGCTCTTCGTTCAACGGCTCAATGTCTACTTCCAAGTCGGTGTCGACGACGCATATGCCTTCTCCTTCCGGTTGGAAACCGTCCACAAGGAACTGAAAGACCTCTTTGTTTTGGCCATTACGCCGGCCCGTGGGTACCTCGATAATTTCGCCATTCGTTAGTGTCGTGAAGTTGGAGCGCAGGTGTTGTTCAAGCAGCGCTTTCCAGTCCTCAGGATCGTAGCCCGCCTCAAGGGGTCTTAATTTCACGTAGGTGCCTTTTCGGAGCTGTCTCGAATGGATTGTAATTTTTTGAGGCTCGTGGCCATTGCTTGACGCGTGCTCTGTATCATCTGTATTCTTGTCCTCGTCCTCGTCGCTAGTGTTTTCGCTTGAGCCAGGGGTTTCCTCGGCGACCAGGCCAAGTGACTCTCTGAGAAATTTACTCAGCACGACCTGGCCATCCTCAGCTGAGAATTCCCTTATCCCCGCATAGACGACCTTTCCATTGTCCGGATTCACCAGCCGAAAGGTAAGGGGGTGAGGTAACTGATGATGGCGATCGCGGAGCTGCGACTCTGCTAGCCGTGCGTCTCTTTCGGCGGCGAACGAGTATGGGTTGTAAGGGTCGAAGGTCGAAGTTAGCGCGTGATTCGAGGAAGACTCGGTGGTCACAAGCGGCGCAGCGGCCAGTAGTTGCTCGAGGGCCGAGGGCGGCAGGAGTAGTTTGTCGCCGGCGAGGTGATGCGAGGCGGGCGCGACGTCGAATTGAGCGGACCATTCGAGGGTAGGCTGTTCGTCCATGGCGTTGTGGTTCTGGCAAGAGAATGAATGACGAGGGTGTCGCGAACGGCAGGCGAGATGTAAATAGAGGTGAAGCGTCAAGTGCTGACAGAGAGATTCTGGAAGGTCCGACCGAAGTCCTACGTCAGCGGATCTTGGCAGTGATAACGGATAACGCGGTACTTACCCCAGATTTCGCAGATCAGGAAGCTGTGGCGTGAGCTCCTGGTCGGTGGACAGTCAGACTCCGCTGCCGCTACCGCTACTTCACTGTTTTTTTCGCGCCCAACGGCCTCCCATCCTTCAACCACCCTCAACCACCCTCACTCTCTGCCAAACTCCGCCTCTTTTCCCTCGAGCATCCCGACGATACCGCCGCCCTGATCTGAGACATCGTTCAATGGCTTCGTCGTCGAATGACGCTACACCAACAACGCTATTCGACCTACTGAGCAACTCACTGCTGCTGCGTACTATTGCACCCCATCTGCCCGTTGCCTCTCTTTTTGCCCTCGCCCGCGCTTCAAAATCTTTCTTCGACCTCATCACCAACTCTCCCGATGCCTTTCGCTACCTCGACCTCTCAGCCGTCAAGTCAGCCGCGGCCCCGTCGCACAAGCCACTCGATTCCGGCGGCATCACATGGTGCGCCGAACGTATGGACGAGGCCTTGACCGAAGACGAGTTCTATTCAGGTCCACTGAGAGGCATCTTCTCCAAGCTTCAAAGAAGGAACCTCCTGGAAAATGTCTATACTCTGGTTCTGGACGGCCTGAGCGTTCCTGCCGACCTGGTTCGCGAAATCATTGCCGAAGATCGATTCAACGTCCGCATCCTCTCAATCCGCGAGTGCACCCACATTAATGAGAGAAAGTTGATGCAGGTCCTGAAATATGCTGTGCGGCCAACACGACCATCGGGCTCGCCTAGGTTGAAGGGGCTTTATGTGTTTGGCTCCAAGGACCCGTCACCCTTTACGGACGCCATTCCGAAGCCGCAGAGGTCACCTCCTCGCACACCAGAGAATATCGGGGGAGTCATGGCATCACAGGGCGCTCAAATTGGGGCAGAGTGGAACCAGAAGTCCTCAGAGGCCCTCAACACCGCTCTGGCCCGCTCTGAGCACAAGTGGTATCAAACTGCCGGGCGGGTCCTCCATAGACGCCCATCCCCCGAGTGGGCTGAGACGCTCAAGGCCTGCGAAGGGATAATCTATTTTGATGCCGTTTTATGTCGCGGCCCGCGGCACGACATTGAAACTGCATACACGCAGGGGTCTACGCCGCATCCTAAATCGTTTTTGGGCCCAGCAGTCGCAAACGTCGCGCTGGGGCCCACCGGTTGTCAGAGTTGCCACTCATGCCCTGAGGGTCCAGCCATGTTTGGGAAATCGCCGGCAACCCATCTCCCACTGCTGAGTCCTCCACCGCTGTGCTCTTCAACAGTCCAGGCCGCGCAGAGGCCTTCTTCTGTCTCAGGCTCGCCCCCGCCCATCCTGATTGCGCGGTGCGAAGAATGTCTACGCGGCCGTTGGTGCGAGCGATGCAACAAATGGTGGGACGAAGACTGCTATTTTGGGTCTACAAGCAGCAATGCCGCAGCCACGACTTTGACCGCCATGCAGCAAGCCGAGCAGCTTCAGTCCATTACAAATGAGAATGGACAGCCGTCCAAGAAAATCAAGGTACATATGGGTCTCTGTACTGCACAATGCCTCGTCGGTGAGATGATGGCCGGGGCGGGGAGCGCGGGCATGTGGGGATGAATACCGCCACTGTCATCCCAAAACGAAACTACTCGAAAACCTCAAAAGCGTTGAACTGGCGCGGAGACGTGAGGATCACCCATCACCCAGCAGAGCCCACCTGTCCAGCCTGGCACACAGAGCCTCTGGATCAACGTCTCATAATGCTGTTTGCGCGATTCAACAAATTCTGCCCCGCGGGAGCGCTCTCACTACCGCCCCGGCCCATCATTTCCTCAAAAATACACCTAGTCTATCCCAAACCGGAGCGCCAGGGGGGTAGAGGTATGTCCTAGAGTTTTTGGCGAGCGCAGAAACGGCTGACAGGGGCTCGTCGCACTTTTCAGGGACATCGACCGCCTTCAACACTTGCGGGTGTCAAGCGCGACTGCTTTGGATGCGGTCCCACATGCGTTGACTGCAAGACCTTGTACATTCGCGCGTGCCACAGGTGCCGCAACGAATACTGCATCCTGGACAATGATGGCTCGTCGGCCATTGCTGTAAGTGGCATTGTTTTCGCTCTCGATTTCCCATTTCCTCCATCCCTAGTTCGACGTGACTCCACCGTTCATATGGCACAGCTGAAGAGTTCTGGACTGATCCGTGGACATCTTGGGAACAGTGCGATTGGTGCAACTTCAGTGGACGACGGACTGTCGAGCTCTATTGAGTTCAAGCTGGTGCGCAACAACCGCGGACTTTTGGCTCGCCCCCTGTTCGTCCCCCTCCCTGCAACCCCAAAAAGCTTTATCTTTTGAAAGACGAAAGTCAAGATGATACCAGTCAGAAGAAGAAAAGACCAAACACCACACGACTCTCGGCATCCTAAAAACTTCGGTTTCTTTCGGCCTTGTATTGGATGGCTGCGCCTCATGAATTTGCATCACGACACGGCGCAGGTTAGCTGCATTGGGTGGAACCAGAAAAGCTCCCGCGAAAAAAAGAAAACCGAACCAAGAAAAATCTTTCCTACCCCGGCACAATCATCTCCCAATCCGAACTTGAGATGGATGGGCAGAGACTGGCCTTGGGTACCACCGCGGTTGGCATTGGCGATCATGAACCCTTTTTGGCTTGGTTTTCCATCACGAGATGACGTTCTCCTCTACTCTCCTCCCAATTAATTGTCTATTGCTTTGCTCTCTTGAATTGTTTCTTATAACGGGCGACACCATCACACTCATCCAGCTCTTGCGCGCGCTTTGTACAGAGATACCCCTCCTCCTCCTGCTGCTCCTCACCACGACGTCTTTCATCACCCGACAGACTCAATCGCCTTTGCCTTGCGCGACTTTCACACATATCTCCTCTCCCTCACCTGTGTATATAAAAGTCGTCCATCCGTCCATTCAGTCGCCCACAATCCCCTATCCAACCAACCATTCAAAGCGCGTGCTGCGTGCACGGTGGCATGCAGGCATGCCTTGACGGGCCCGGGCTGGCTCAGCTCAGCACGAGAAAGGCTAAACTAGGGAAGGCCTCGACGAGTGAATGTACGGTAATCATTAAGCTCATTATTCGTCGCTATTCGTCAGCTCGTGTGGGCGTGTCTGCGCGCTTTGCCCTGTCTACCTGGTATGTAGGCATGTTGCTCGCTTGCAGGCTGGTCAGTGACGAGGGAGGCTACCAGTAGGACTTGAATATGGCTCGATTGTTTGTGGTCTATTGCTAGGCGTATAGGTGATGGGCGCTTTGATTGGCGCTTTGATTTCTTGGTGGTCTTGACGAACTACATCTATGGAACCTACTGTACTTGCCCCACTCAGCCTTCTCCAAGCGCCGCGACAGCGTCAAGCATTACATCACATTAGGCAACAACCACCCTAAACCAACACAACACAACACAACAAATCCAACCAGCGGCTACCAGCGTAAGCCATGCCACACCACGCCACATCTTATCTTGCCTTTACTTACTTGTTTGCTTATCATCTCATGCACGCAGAGCACGCACGCACGCGTAGGCTCCGCTCCACTCAGACAGTGACCTTGACGCGTGGCTCGCTCACCGTGCTAAGGCTCACTACCTACCTATGCTTTGTATGCTATGCTAATCTCAGCGTACTTGCTTGCTTGATCAGCGGCGGTTGGTTGGTCGGTTGGTTGACTGGTAATCTGGTAATCTAGAGTGGTGTGTGTGGTATGGATGTCGTTATCGGCGCATGGCATGGCATGGCATGGCATGGCATGGCATGGCAAGCAAGCAAGCAAGGCTGAGACAAAGTGGTTGGCTCCACGCGCGCGCACGCGCTCTGTCTGTCGTACAGACAAGGCGTGGAGGCGTTGGTGCGTGCAGGTGGGGTGGAGAGCCGAGAGATGTGAAGAGGGAGTGAGGGGGGGAGGTAGCACAGCCGCTGGTTACTTGGTAGCCAAGGTAAGTAAGTATGTACCTTGGGCAGCAGCATATTCTGATAATTCATCCATCTGCTGAATAGGTAGATGGTGCGAGCAGAAGATATGCCGTTGGATTCGGCGCGGCAGTCAAGACTGCGAAAAGAGTACGTATGGATGAACATCTTACCCTTGTACTCCTAGGCGGACGATGCGGCACGGCGGCGCTTAGCATGATGACATGACAGGGCGCAGCACTCATCAAGACACGCATGTGTTGCGCCAACATGGCTCAATTTGATTTTGTCTACTTTGTTTGATTTTGCTCCACCTGATACCAGATACGTAGCAGGCGGGGGGGCGCCGAAGATATGAAAAGCACCCGTCATGCCACGGACGACAGACAATTCGCACAACGCAGAGAGAATCCCCATAGATAGCAAGAGGGAAAGAAGAGGAAAGGAAAACAATTCGTTACATCGGACCGTACCGAGCAATGGTGCGCCGCAGCTGTGTTCCCGTAGCCGCGTGGCTGGCTGGCTGGCTGACGGCCTGTCTCTATCGGAAAAAAATGCAACAACAATCGACAAAAGTAAACAACGAACAAGAAAAGATGAGACAAAAAGGCCAATTTGTGGGCGGTGAACAGATTTCCCAGCTTGAAAGATTGAGAGACTTGTTTTTTGGTGACACTCCGAGGACGGGGCATCCTGTTGACAAGATGCGGAGTCTGCATGTCCGTTTGTCGAGAAAAAGGTTAAAGCAAGAGATAAACAAGCCGAAATGAAGAGGTACGTTGGTAGCCCTCAGAACGCGTCTGAATCATGCATGCAGTCTTGAATTCCTCCCGAACGAGAACGAGAAACCGACCAAAGAGCAGAAGCAGCGCAGCCCGAAATGAATCTGAAGGGTCTGCTTGGTGTGTGCATCGACCGTTGCTGGACAAACCGCAACAACGGACTGCTTGCAGGGGTAATTGGAAAATGAAATGACCGTCTATCAAAAAAAAAAAAAAAAAAAAAGAACCTCCCGAAAAGCAGATATCATCCATCCCGAGCGCCGTGCTATGCCAAATTTAATTCAAGGAAATAAATCTCAGACTATTTTTAGTTCCGGTGTGGGGCTTTTCATTCGATGTGATCGACAGAGTCCCGGGTATCTTTTTCGTAGTGCTATTTGCAAGGGTTCCGACTATTTGCAAAGGTTCCGGCCGAGACAGTTTGTGATTTTTGGCGGGAGTCGGTAGAGTGAATGGATGTCGAGTTGGATTGATTGAGTTGTCCAGAGTCCAGGACGCTTAGGCGGTGGGAAGCTTGTCGACCAAGAGTCCCTTGGCTTTGACCCATTCGGGGTCGAGGAGCTTGTCCTTGTCGCCGTAGAGAAGCTTGTAGGCGGTGCGGATGGTTCCGTCGCTGACGCCAGCTACGGGGGCGATCTCCTTGGGGGTCTTGGGCTTTCCGATCAAATGGCTGATCATGTAGATGCAAGCAGCGCAAGCGGACAAAGGCGAGCGGCCTGCCAAGCAACCGTTCCTGACCATTTCCTCCGCAAGTTTCTGCGCCAACATCTGCTCGCGAGTGTCGAAACCGAGGATGCTGGAGAAACGGGCACAGAGTTCCGGGGGTGAAGTCGCCTCCTTGTGTTGATAAGTGTCTCCGGCCATGACCATGCCTCCAGAGGTCATGCGCGTGCCCTGCTTGTTTTGCTTGTTGAAGAACTGGTCCAGTAGCTTGAAGATGCGGCCGATTTCCTTCTTGGAGACGCCCGTCAATTCCTGCAGCTCGCGGAACGATCGGACCTTGGAGGTTTGGCGACATGCTAGGAACAGGCAGCCGGCAACGACGTGTTCGAGTTGTTTGCCCTTGAAGATCTTGGCATCGTCCGTCATCTTGAACATGTGTTTGGCCGTGTCAGCGACGTCGCCGCTCAATTGCCAGCGATCGGTCCATTGTCCGATGAGCTTGTAGGCTGACATGAGGGATTTGTTGCTCTTGTCGGCGTTGGTCTTGCTCTGGGCGCGGTTGAGCTCGCGGCTGCGGAGGCCGCCGTCGTTGAAGGAGATGTTGGTTTGTAGCTGAGAGCCATTCAAGAGCGGGTTTGCAGCGTCACCGACACGGGAGGGGTCGTCGCCGTTCTGATCGTCATTGGAAAAGGTGCGCCATTCTGAGCGAGTGTCGACGACGCGGGCCGAAAGCACGAGGCCGCAGGATCCGCAGACCGTGTCGCCGTTGGAGAACTCTTCGATGAGATTTGGGGGCGTTTCTTTGCAGTCCGGGCAGATGAGGTGAATGTTGAAGTTGTCGACATACTCGTCGTCGTGTGCGCTTGCGACAGGAGCCTGGCGAACCTCACCGGGGGAGAGAGCCATTTCGGAGAGGGTGTAAAAGCGGGTTTGAGAGCAGGCTGAGAGTACCGGTGCTGGTACTGAGAGTCGTGAGAGGCTTTCGCTGGAGGTCGGCGGCGACTCGAGGAGGGCAGAAGCGTAAAGAGCGTGGCTGACAACAAGTGCCGAGCAGCAGTGGGAAGTTTGGAGGCGTTGAGCACCGGGTGGAGGTGGTCAGTGGAGGGTGGCGAAGAGGGTGAGGGACAAAGAGAGGGAACGGTGCCTGGCGCTGAAGAGAAGCGCTGTTGACGGCGCGGCGCGGCGCGGCGCGGCTGAGTCAGCGGACGGTAAGGCTGGGTCCACGTGACTTGGAACCGCCCAACGACCAGAAAGTGAGTGGTTGAGGAGCATGAGGCTAGGTGTCTTGACCAAACAATTGCGTCCAGTCATAGAGACAACCAGAGTTGGACTTTTGTGTTGGCAAACAGAGCATCCCTGCGGTTTCGGAGCGTCAGGTTGAGGTCGGTCCCGGCGGTCCAAGGCAAGGCAGGGCAAGGCAAGGCAGCGCGCTTCAGCTTCTCGGTCCGTGCTGTTGCGGGCTCGCGGCTCAAACTCGCAACTTCGTTCACCTCACTACCCACGGCAGCGAAGGAGACCCTGCACCTCGAGAAGCATCACCACCCCCACGTCATCATGCTTGCTCAGACAATCCGGGCCTCGGTGAGATGGCAATCTGCTGAATCGTGATGGCATTCACTGACAGCCGCTTGCAGAGCCGTTCCCTCGGCCGTGTCGCCGTCAACGTCAGCGCGCGCCGTACCTTCTTGACTGCCACGGCCGTCCGTCAAGGTACACACCTAGCCTCCTGCGCATTGCAAACGACACAGTGATTGATCGATTGCAGCCGACCTCGTCCAGGACATGTACCTGCGCGAGCTCAAGCACTACAAGCCCACGCCCGTCAAGCCCCAGGACGCGGAGGGCCATGTCCACAAGTTTTCCATTCCCGCCGCGCCCAAGTCGCCCGAGGAGACGGACATCGCGAACGAGTTGAAGGCGTACGAGACCCAGCAGGTTGAGGTTGAGGGTCAGGCATCCTCGGGCGAGGCTGCCCCGGTCGAGCAGGACTGGTTTGAGGAGGAGGAAGAGGAGCCGGCTGCCGCCCACCACTAGAGGGTCGGACAAGAAACGGAAACGGGCGGGCAACATCGTTCTGGACGACTTTGCTGCGTGATTGGGGCGGGCCGTCAGACCAAAAGACTCTCCAGCGCCAGGTCAGGGCAGGTTAGCTAGACGATGGAGCTTCTTTGCTTCCTACAAGAATCCTGTTGACGGCACGGGCCGAAGTCAGAGTGCACGTGGGTGTGAGGAGGAGAGATAGTTTTAGGTCATGTGTTGTGTGCGCGCAATTTTTGCGGTTTGCAGCAAGCAATGGATGCATGATTGGGGCGTTTACACCGTGAGCCACACGTCGTTTGCATTGTTTGAGTGCCCAAGGTCCAATTGAAAAGTCCCAAGCGGATGATCTACACAGCTTTGATGATGAGAGGGGGTAGGGGGCAAGGGGTGGCAGCAGCAGCGGCGACAGAAATGATATGGCAGGCCGGCACTCTGGTCACACAGGGCTCTGGGGCTTGCTAGATGAAATGCCATGTTGTTGTCTCGAAGAGGAGGCTTGGCCGTCAGCATTGACCGACGGGAGAGGAAGAAGAGGGCGAGACAGGGCGGAGAGTGGGACAAGACACGATGCGACGAGACGAGACGGACGGGACGAGACGGCGGGCCACATGGCGTTAGTACATGTAGGTGGATAGCTATACAGCAACAGCATGTAGTGTACAGTAGCCCAAGACAAGACACGGCAGACAGACAGTCAGCCACGCCGTTGTGGTGGGTGATGGAGCTCGGCGGCTGGCGGTTCCGTCGGTCTAGTTGCCCGTTTCCATGTTCCATGCCCTTCGGCATGCCATGCGCTCGTCATGTCTTGTCTTGGGTCAAGTTGCTTGTTGTGCTGTGCTGTGCGCTGCTGGACTCGTTCACTGAGATAACTCTTCTCCTCTGTTTCAACCTACCGTACTTCTCCTACTCTCTGTTGTCGTTTCGCTCTCGCCTTGCTGAGGTCGCTACTGTACTCGCTCGTCTGTACCTACCACACGTCCCTCCACCTGTCTGCTGCACCTCCGCAAGACCACCTACACGCTCGTTTCCCCTCTCGCGACCCTCGAGACCGTCCTGTCCGCTCAGCTTCTTCTCGTACCCCCTTCATCTCTGCCCTCCCCTTCCGCCCCCTCGACAATAACCAAGGACCCACTGCCGCACCGTCGCCTGAGAGCTCCGCCCCCCCCAGCTGATATCGGCCGCACTGCACGTCAGCTTGCGCAAGCTGCTATTTCGTCCCCACGCCCGTACCGACTCTCCCTCGCTCCTCTCTTCCCTTCTGTCCACTCGTCCGCCCGTTCGCTCGCTCTCTCGCTCCTCGCCCTCTCGCTCCCTCCACCGCCGCCCAGGCTCGGTTGCTGTTCCAAACCTCCCGCCGTCTGCACCCAACCCGCTCCGGACCTCTGAAACCCGTCCGCCACATCCCTGCAACCCGTCAGACGCTGTCGCCTTCGCAACCTCATCTCGTGTCTGTCCTGGCGCGCCCACCTTCGCTTTTTTCGTCTGTTCGTCCTCGGGAGAGATAATGGGGAGTCGGAGCTAGTTTCCCTGTGACGTCTTACCCTGTCGCTGAACCGCACCCCATTCCTAGCGGAGCATTCCCCATCCAACAGGCATTGATTGCTCCCGCCGTCATGGCCACCGAAGTTGGCAGCTCCTCTGCCCCGACCGTCATTAGGAGAGAGAGGAGTATATCAGACGCCGGAGCCGCCCACAACCTCGCCCAAGACCCTCGCGCCCCCGAAGCCATCCACCTCCCTCGTTCCGCCAGCTACACCTACTTTCCTCCCGTAAAGGATTTGGACTACGAAGAGCAACCCGTCGTGGAGCTCAAAGGCAAAATTTCAGAGGCGGAATTGGGATCTTCCAGAGATGAGGACTCGCCGTACTCGTCGTCCGGAGGCTCCACGCCGGAAAACGAGCCCAGCAACCTTCCCACGTCTCCTCCTTCGAAACCAGACCCTCCTCTACAACAACCTGGGAGGATTAGGCTTTCTAGACTCTTGTCCACGACTCGAGCAGCGCCCGTGTCACAGGCCGAGCGTGACCAACACAAGGAGGACAAGACAAGGGGATCTGAAAGGGGTAGAGATTCGGAGTCGAAGAAGGTATCTAAGCCTCAACAAGTGGAACAACACGAGAATTCAAAATCCAAACGGCCATCTGCTCACAAGCGCAAGTCCTGGGTTCCGTCGCGATCAAACGACCCGTCACCAACCAAGGTTGAAGAAATAGATGGCAGCCCTAGACCTTCTCCCGAACGACGTCGCAGCATCATCAGTGCCCCCCGAAGAAAATCAATCCTCCGCAAAGACTCAGAAGGTCCGCCAGAGGATCGCTCGTCCCCCGAGCCGGCCCGTCGAAAGTCTGCCGTTGGGAAAGAAGCTGAACCCCCCATAACAGAGGAAGATCGCCCTAGCAACCGCACGTCAAGACGGCTGTCGATTCTGCGCAAGACGTCAGACCAACCTAATCCCGAAGAAGAGCGCTTAAAGACGGCGAAGAAGGGTAACGTTCTGACCAAAAAGCCTAAAAAAGGGCCGGATACGCCACTCCCGCCATTACAGACGGTCCAGGATGAAGGCGTCCCGCCCGTGCCCCAAGTGCCCGCGGCGAGTAAATCGTCTAGTCGACCGTATCCTACGAGCCCTGCCAAATCCATGCCTAGCTCTCCCCAACTCGGACAGTCCTTTTCCACTGACAGGCTCCCGTCACTACTCCGATCACCTCCCTCGTCCGAATCCATCCCGCCCGTTCCACGACACAAAATTTCTTCAGACAAGCTCAAGACCTTTTCGTTAGACACACCGAAAAAGAAAGACGAGCTATGGGGTCAATTCCGGACCCTTGATGGTGACTTCCAAAAGTGAGTGCTCTCCATGCTGCCAAAAGCTTTCCGGATGCTGATTGAACAGGTTCTCGTCGAAATCGATTGCGCTCAAGGCCAATGTGGTTAGACAGTGCCTTTTCCCCTTTCTCCGCACTTATGCGAACCATCCCTCCACTCTTCGCCTTCGTCCGGAAGATTTGGACCGGCGCACTAATATTCTGAACAAATGGTGGACTGGGCTCCTGGAGATGATCAATGGCAAGAACAACCAGTCGATATCGGGGTCCGACAGGCCCCATATCCTAGAGGCCATCATCGGCATCATGGAGAGGCCAGAATGGAGGTCGCACCCGTCCCCCTTTTGCCGTCTTGCGGAAAGGCAGGCTGGGCTTGATCCAGCTCAGTCTCGGTCTTCTTCGTCCGTGGCATCCTCTGGCGACTCGGACTTTCTCATGGAATCCGTGCATCACAACGTCCGCAACACCTTCATACAGAATCTGACGGCGCAGATGGCATTTGCAGTGGACAAAATGTCTCTTCGCAATGCGCCAGCAACTCTCGTGACCTTCAGCGGCAAGACGTGCGCCTACGCCTTCTTTTTCGTCCCCGGCATGGCCGACATACTCGTTCGTTTATGGTCCCCCTCTCTCGACGCCATGCGCCGCGTCATGTTTGAATCCAAAGTGTCGGATAGATCGAAACTTGACCAGGTTTCCAGCCGCATTCTTCCAGCTTTTCCGCCAAACCTTTACGGTCTGGGCTTTACTAATTTGCACAAAACCTTCCGTGGCCTGCGCAAGCCAGCACCTTTTCCACTGGGGACCTCCTCGCTCCCTTGGTATGGTTCGTGGGTGAAGAGGTGGTCCGGGACGGAAAGTGACCTATTTTATGTCTTTTCCAAATACTTTCATATCCTTGTTACAGACTTTCTTCCTCCAGACACGACAGCTGCTGAAAGACTCTGCGCTCCCGGATTGATCATGGTCCACGCTCAAATCTTGACAAACCTGGACGAAACACTCCACCGACACGCGGCCATGTCCGGGCAAAAAGATGAAGAAATGCACATCGCCTCCTCCATCACATTTGACGATGTTTTGGCGGATGGGCCGGATGCTGCCGCGTCAGCTTTGCCCATTCCGCCAGCCAACGCCGTCAGACTAATGGCCGAAAACCGATTAATCATGCTTCTGCGCGACTTTCTGTCACTCGGGAGCTCTCATCTAGCCACGGCACCTCATATATTTGCAGAGGCTTTCAGCAGTCTCCTTCAGGCGTCAGCGCGTCGGGTTTCCATATTCGATCACAACGCGTCTTATACCCTTTGCGATTTCCTCGAAGAAGCGCTCAACATTCTTCTCCGCTATGAGCGCACTCGCCCCGAGGACAAATCAGTTTTGGATTGGGGTTTTTGGATTTCAGTGTACAAACGCATGACCCAGAGCCACAACACTACCACGGAGATTCGCCTTCTCTCGTTCTTGTACAGCCTATGGGCCACGATTGTCGAGGATCAGGACCGCAAGTTGCAGCTTTGTCAGGAATTCCTCCTACAGCCCGATTTTTTTGAAAGCAGATTCAACCACTGGTGTCCCATGTTGAGGGCGTATTACATGCGTCTCCTCTGCTGGCGCATCGCCAGGTTTGACGGTGGCGAGCCAACAGAGGCTGAATTGTAAGTGACGGGTGCTCAAGTTGGATGAGGCGAGAGCTAAACATATAATTTAGCAAAATCTTCAGCATGCTCGAAGAGAGGTTGCAATCCGTCTGGTCCCATTACATCTTTCTTACGGAGAATGCCCAGTCAAGGGACGAGACGCTTCCTTCGACGACGCCATGCAACCCGGCACCAGGCAGACGGCTTCTTATAATTCGCCACGATGCACCACTCTCTCCTGCAAACGGGCCTTTTCTTTCCTTTGATGGCATTGTCTCCAACATGCCGCGCAATCAAGCAAGCAATGCCCTGGAAGCCCAGATAAACGAGACGACGCTGCGTCCAACCTCTGCCTTGTCTGCCGCTTCAGATTCTTCCGATGTCGAATCTGAAGAAACTGGAAAGAAGCCACGTTGGGGCCTACTGCGCTCCCTTCTCCGTGTGCCAGGCCAGGGTCGTTCGAAATCTCGTAGCCCGGACCCTTCTTCGCGCAAGAAGGAGGATCCAAAAGCAGAGTCGGACTCCACCTCTCCGCCATCTGGAAAGAAGAGCAACACGCCGAATGTGCCGCCTCACCGCAGTTACTGCTTCCGATTTTCGCTCGAGTGGGTCAATGACAAACGTTTTGCCTCTCCTGGACCGATGCGACTTTTGCCTCCTCGCCTGCCTCCAGCGGCGCACAACTTCCTTCTCATGCATCGTACTGAAGAGGAGGCGCTGGCCCATAAATCGATTCCGAGCGTGAAGCCAGAAGGGGAGGCGATTACATCGAGCAAATATGCAGGTCGTGCGCTCGGCGAGTGGGCCATCGTGGTTGGAGAATGTCAAAGCTTCTTCCAACGCAGGAAGGACGAAGGTGTACCAAGCAACAAGCTTGTCGAGACGCCTACGCTGGGAGTCGAGGTGTTCCGCAGGCCAGGCTGAGTTCCGCTCCACCCGAGTTCCTGGGACAAGTTCCGGACACGAAAAAGTTCACGTGCTCTGATTACACCGCCGCTTTTTGCAGCCTAAAACGAATCATCTCTTAAAATGTGGATGAACATCACTTGAAAGTGAGATTGCTATGGAATCGGGGTTGATGAGGTCTTTTATGTGGCTGTGGGTGCCATTTCTCTGCACTGGATGCCAAGGTGGATCTGTCTTCAGCGATTCATGTGAGTTTCGCGGCGTCATCAGCTGAATCTTCACATCCAGTTGTTCCGTTCGTTTCCTTTTGCTCGGATTTTCTGCTTTTCTGGGACATTCAGGAGCACGTAATTCGCATTGCATGGGCGGCTCCGTTTTGTTTTGTTTGTCTTTCCTTGCTAGTGCATCGCAACAAGTACACTGCATTTTTATCCAAGTTTACTGAGGACAGATCAGGAGTTATTGTATACACGGCCGGGAACTGTTTCATACCTTTACGCCTTTTGCCCACGTCTTGTCTGTTGTCAGTAAAAACCATTCTCCAGCCCACTTTTGTCAAGGTAGGTGGAGAGAGCGCTGCTTCGAACAGCGGCACCAGAATCGAAGCTTCAAATTGGCTCCTGCATCTGACGACAGATTCTGCGGTCGACAAGGTTGACCTGATGACGTGCGCAAGCTGCTTCGTGTTTTGAGTGCGGATCAACACCGGGGGGTTTGAAACTTTCACCTTGGATTCCCCGGAATCTGAAGGTCTGGCATACCCATGGCCCGGGTCGAGACCAGGGCAGATGCCTGGACGGACCAGCTCAGCTCAACTCCAGTGCGGGCTCTCGCCGGATCATGGCCTTCGTCAGCCCTCCACAAGAGAGGGAGGTGCGACAAGAAAAACGCGAAAGTTTCAGAGCGATACGTCGACGCTTCATCAGCCGCGCGACCGGCTGGAAAAAGATACGAACAGCGCGCGACTGCGAGCTTTTGAGCAGAAAATAGCTGCCATGAAACCCGGGTTTTATTTGACAACATACCGACCAAGGTTTGCGGTTGATCATCATCCACGAGATCTGGGAGAAATGATGAGGACGCTGAGATGGCATGAGATCATCCTTCGCGTAGCCTAGCAGAGCTCGACGCAGCTAACCATCGCGAGTACGAGTGTTCAAGTGTGGTGTTAGGAGGTCAGGCACGAATTGGAGAAGAGCCGGGTCTCCGCGACACAAGCCTGCGCGCTGCCATGGCCTGGCTGGCAAGTCGACACAGCCTGCCAAGCACCCAAAACGCCATGGTGTTGAACCTCAAGCTCTTTGCGTCCTTCCTTCGCCTTTCTGCCATGTCAACCTTCACAGCGAGCTCTAGTCAAGGACATCTATTTCTGAAAGTCGCGATGCCGGCTGCTATCGGTGTCAAGCACCAATACCCTGCCATTGCACGCTCCTTCGGCCGACTCTTCGTATCTCATACGCGTTTGTTTCTTATCGTACTGGATGTGCTGACTGTTTTGTAGCTCAAGTCTGTCTATGCCATGTTCAGGAACCAAACCACCCACCCAGCCTGCCATCACTGCAATTTGCCTGGGTGCGAGGCGGCCGGTCCAGCTTAGCGGCTCAGGAATGCGCCGGTCCCGCGTTAGCACACCCAGTGACGCTAGACCTGTCTACTCAGTCGCTCTCGCGTGCGGCGAACTGTTCTGGCGGGTTCGACTGTCTGCCTGGTCTGCAGCCTGCCGGTGGGCATCATTTGCTTCTGGCAATTGCCACACTGCGAATTTAGATGATGGCATGCTGCAGGTGACTTTGGCCAAGGCAGCCGCTGCAAATCATCGGTTGAGGCTCAGCCCTGCAGATACTGGACTACCCGTGTGAGAGCATGCAGAGACATGCAGGCTGTGTGCTGCTATCAAAGCTTAGGAATATGCTTTATGGCAATAAGCATACACCGACCCAGATCTAGAATGTCCAGCCCAGGAGCTGCACGCACGAGTCGTCTATTCCTGCCAAATGGACACGGAGCGAAGCATGTTGAAGAATGTAGCGTCTCACGGAAATAAGCCGACCACAGCTGGACCATGCACGGGGCGGGAGAAAAAAAAGTCAAAACACCAAGCTGGTGCGGACTCGTATGTTGGACCCATACTCGCGACCTCCAGACGAAGCCGAGACCAAGAGACCAAATGGCTTGGGGTAATAGGCCAACGCTGACGCCGAGATCAGGAGGCTGCAAGAGAGAGACCAAACGCGCTGACCCGTCGGAGCCAGCATTCTCACTCTCCGCGATTGGTCGAGGCACAAGTGTTCGGCATCATGACTGCGTGTTTTGGGCAAAGCACGGAAACAACGACATGCGAATCTGAATCCCATGTTGGTCATCACAGAACGCCTGCTTGGTTCTCGCACTCGGTTTCCGGCCCGCCAGTTCGGCCAGCTCCCGTCGAGTATCTCCGGACGGCTGTGGCGCCGCTCTGCTGCTGCTACGGCGGGTTTTCCCCCATGTCACATCATGCGGGATCGTCGCTCGGACCACAGGCACGCCGGCCGTCTCGAACCAGGCTAGCATCTCACGTCCAGACCAAGAAGGATCCGTCTTCGCCGAGACTAGCAATCCTTTTTTGGTGACTGGTGGTGGTGGTGTGCAACTGAGAAACGGAGCAGTCTTACAGCTCGTGCGCGCGGATTGCCGACTACAAAGCGCCTCGCCACCGCCATGTTGGAAAGAATGGTCTTCGTGTTACCTGGTAGTGCTCTTCATATTTCTGTTGCTCTTCTTCGTCCAGTTGTGTCTTGGCGTATATACCCTCTTGTCTGTTGTGTCGTCTCCTTGTTCTGCTTTTCTCTGTGCGCGGTTCCTCATAATGCGTCTATCCCAAGGCCCTCTATTCTGTCTTCTGGCCACTGGCGCTGTTCAGGCCCTTTCCTTCAACGACGTCTCCTCCAACATCAAACGAGGGACCGACGCAGCCGTTTCGAGCGTCAAAGATGCCGTCCACAATCTCTTCGAGAGACAAGCCTCGGCCAGGAAAAATACCTGTCCCAAGATCTGGTCACAGGTAGCATCGGATCTTCGTGACGCCTTTGTCTCTGGCGGGCAGTGCAATGACGACGCGCGGGCTGCTATACGTTTGGTCTTCCACGACTGCATTTCCGGTGCCGGCTGTGATGGCTCCATCATTCTCGCCAACGAATACACGCGGTCAGAGAACAGGGGGTTGGAAGACATTGCAGTCAAGGTTGGAAACTGGGCGCAGCAATACAACGTCGGCACGGCGGACATGATTGCCTTTGCTGCAGGTACACACCGCCAGTCCCCTTGCACAAAGTACTCTCAGACCGAATCACTCACCATTCCCATCTTCCAGCATCCGGCATATCAGCCTGTCCCGGCGGGCCCAAAATCAACGCCCTCGTCGGCCGCAAAGACAGCTCCAAGCCGGCACCCGAAGGCCAAATCCCATCGCCCAAGTCGAGCGTGAGCAAGCTGCTCTCGCAATTCGCAGCCAAGGGCTTCAGCGCGACGGACATGGCGGCGCTGGTGGGCGCGCACACGGCGGCCAAGCAGCGCTTCGCGGTGCCTGAGAAGGCCGGCAGCCCGCTCGACTCGTCGCCCGGCGCGTGGGACACCAAGTTCTACAGCCAGACGCTGGACGGATCGGCGCCCGTCTCGCTCGACTCGGACGTGCGCATCAGCCAGGACGACAGGACGAGCGGCGCTTTTCAGCGCTTTCAGAGTACGGCGACGTGGGCTGCTGCGTTTGTGCCGGCGTATGTCTTCTTCCCCTCCCTCCTTTCGACCCCCCAGAGAGACTCATGTGTCTTGGTGGTTGCGTCCCGTGTACTGACAGCTTTGCAGTATGAATCAAATGACGACTATTGGCAACGGCGGGCAGAATCTCGTCGACTGCACCTCGGTCATCAAGTCTGCCAGCCGTGGCATCAGCATCAGGGCCGCGCCGCTGGCGGACCGCGTGCGGGACACGGTTGAGGAATGAGGAACAAAGGCAGCGCCGACACAAGGACTTTTTGAACCTCTTCATGGGCATCATATCTTGACTCTTGGTTTCCTCCTCCTTCTTCTAGATTGACGACGTCCACAGAAGAGGTGCGGTTTTTTCACTCCATTCTCTCGTGTCTTTTTCTTCAAACGCTTTTGTACCTTTAGTTTTGAGACGGAGAGGGATAGAGAAGGAGGCCCACACATCCAGAGACGTACGTTCGCTCGGCAGCGTTTTGGCGTTCGGCGAAAGATGTTTGGTCCAGAAGTAGACCTGGATGCACCGTACATAGATATCGAGTCCGCAATTGCAAGGTACGGATTGAATATTGCCTTTCTCTTTTCCCTCCGCTCACAGAAACTGACAATCACGTTCACGCCTTGCCCAGCAAAATAACCAAGATAACCATCATCTCCCCCGTCTAATCCAGACCATTGCCAATTCCTTGCCGCGTGGCTAAGCAAACACGTAGTCCCCATCTTTTTCAGAGGCATACGCAGAGTCTCCAGTCCTCTCACAGCCCCCTTCGGCCGACGCAGCCCTATCACACACTCTCATCTCACACTAACACCCTCGCTTCGTGATGGATGACGTCAGCCAACAGAGACAAACGACAGGGGCAGCACGCAAAAAGTAGCAAGGGGCAGAAGAGCATGTCAGAAGCAGGGTAACCTATCCAAGGCAAAGTCTGGATTGCGGCATGGTGATGTAGACTGCGTTTGTCGCGTCTAGATGCGTTTACCAGGAGAGGGGAGGACAGGACAGGACAGGATAAGCAAGTGCTTGTGTTTGCGAACGGCGGCGCCGGGGTAGACGAGAGAAGATGACAGAGTCCGTCGGATGCAGGTCCGGCCGGCACCCATCGCGCAGACAGTGTCTTGCGCATCGCGTCGCGTCGCAGCCATGCCGAGACAAGAGCCGCTCACCACCTGCTGCATCTACGTTGCTGTTTGATCCTGCAGACCGCACGGGGAGGGGGAGGCACAGGGTGAGCAATGGGTCAGCGGGGTACGGAGCCTGACGAGCGACGTGCTGTGCTGCGTGGAGCGTGTATCGACATGAGATCGATCCCAAGAGTAATTAAGATAGTGAAGTGGGTATGGAGACGGACGTCAAATCAAGCTCAGCTAGAATTGCAAGCATTGCCGACAGGGCGACTGGCTGGCTGAATACAAAACAACGTCGCTAACGACGACGGATCGTTGGAAGAGGCCGGCATGTACTCTCTTCCAACCTGCGCAGGTCTCAGACGTGCGGGAGAACAACCGATAGAGACGCATCTGCACCAGAATCGCCAGTAGACACCGCCATCGGCAGTCAGTGCGATACTGGACCGACTGACCATGATCATGACGTTGCGAATGTGGCTGAGGCTTATGTGTTGGTGCGTACCATCATGAGGCAGGCGGCAGGAGCTCATGCGGGACGGGTGCAGAACAGGGCGGGCGATTCGAGCTAGTGACGCGGTTTCCACATGCTGGCAGATGGGAGCACAGGAGTCCGCGATGCTAAGGTTCCCCTCATGTTGTGGATTGTGGGCTCATGGAGCGTGAGACACGACGCGTCTTGCACAGGGAGGTTAGGTGGAACGCGTAGAGCGTTTCATTGCAGATGTTGGGGGAGATTCTTTTGCCTTTACACGCAGCAGCCAAAGCAGGATCGGTTGGGAAGATGTTGAAGCAAGTCATGATTTTGATGTTCATCAACATCTTGCCCGTCAATGTAGACCCCCACGTACAACCGGAACGCCAGGGGTTCGGGTTCCCGCTCAAACCATGCTGAAAATGCTCTGCTTGTTTTGGTTCCTCGGCCATTGTGTTGTGGTCTTTGCTTTTGTATACATGACTATCTGATGTCCATCGATGACGGTCCATAGAGGCCATATTGTCTTTTTCGCAGGGGCTCTGCGCTTCTGTGTGGCTCGACCAACGCTCTCGATAACAAGTTGTTTTGGCATAGCATATGGACTCTGGTGACTGGTCAGCTTGAGATACATAGACTGCGTTTCGACAATACTGGACCTTATCTATGTCCTTTTACAGGCGTTGGGTCTAATCCATGCTGCTTTGTTTGTCTCCATCCTTGGCGCGCAAAAGGAGCAAGCAAGCATGCGAAGAAGTAGCGTCCGAATAACCCTATTATGTCGACCCAATCTTGGGCGGGCGTCGATCGAAGAGGGCGCTGAACCGTATAGTTCCGGGCATTGGAGTGCTTCGTTTGGCCGGAAAAGTGAGTTGAGCGCTGCATGGCTTGGTACTCAAGACGCCGTCGTCTTTGCCTTTTACGACTTCTTGGTAGGTGATGGCTTGGCTCGTCCCGCCGCAGTCGAGGACGATTCCGCCGTTGCTGATTTACGCTTCTTCACGGGGGCTGCTGTAGCTCCAGTTCCTGAGCGTTGCTTTGTTAGCTTGGCTGGTTGCTGCTTCGGAGCCTTGACCTTGGATGTGGTTGTAGTCGCCGGCGCTGTGGCCTCGGTATTTTTCGTACCCTTTGGTTTTGCTTTGGAGGATCCATTCGGCCATTCACAGATGCGAGTGTCTCTGGACTTGAGGCAGTTGGCACATGTCGGCCGTTGCTCGTCGCATTTGATTCGTTTCTCGCAACAAGTCAGACAGCCGGTTCTGGACCGTGGACGCTTCGTCTTTGAGCTCTCCCCACTAGACGTGGACTGGCCGGCAAATAGTCCGTATTGCTGTTCCTCGAACATGGAGGGATAGGTGCCGTAGGTGTTCGCATAGGCCACGTCGGCAAGCACATCGAGACTTGAGTCTTCTGGTACTGCAAATGCGCCGCCGTTGGCCTGCGAGGTCGTGATTTCGTCTTTCTTCTTTCTTCCCCACTTTTTCTTGGGGGGCTCTGATGGCTGTTGTGATGGTTGTTGGGGAAAGCCATACGAAAACGTGTGAGTGGCTGCAATGGCCTCGTCGTTCGGCGGCGGAGCAGGGGGCGAGTCACTGAAATTCTGTAAGTTTCGGAGATCTTCTTTCAAAATGATGCAAGAAAGGGTAGCGCAGGCAAAGCGACTGTAGTAGACACACTTGGCTTTCATGGCCTCCTTTTGCAGTTTTCTCTGTTTATCCAACTGACTGGCATGGTCATGGACTGGAACGTGATGATAGAAGACATCGACACAGAGGTCCTTGATCGAAAAGATGAGCTTGATTCCTCCCTTGCAATCATAAAAGTCTTTCTCCAAGGTGGTGGTGGTCGGTTCTGAATGCACGTTCAGCATCTCGAGATGAATCACGTGCTTGTCAAAATGACATACCGGTGTTTTCTTCACTACCTGCTTTCTTCCTCGGCCTACTTGATTTCTGAATCGAGTCTCGACAGGCGTAGCTGAAGCGGAGCCCGTCGTTCCTGCTCGTATCTTGTGTTCGTCTGATGGTCCACCTGAAGCCGTCGGCGTACTGGATTGCTCCAACCACGGCTTTTGCCACAACCTTTTGGTAATTTCCCTTTTCCTTTTGATCATAAAAATTGCTCAGAGCAGCCGCAATTGAGTAGCCAGGACACGGGTCCGGGTCTATGGGGCCGCCGTCGGCAGCTCGCAGAGGAGTGGGCGTCTCGTCCTGGCCCACGCTCGGTCTCTCGGCGGCCTTGATTCCTGGGTACTCCAGAATTGCACTCGATGGAAGCTGGAAACGGCACACGACTTCTTCGGGAATGAGGCCTTGGGCGGTCGTTTGTATCTGGTACTGTACGGCCGATAGAACGTCGTCCAGGTCCTTGCATTGATACGCCATCTGTGGCTTCCCCGAGGACGTCCATGCCCTGGTATCTGGGTCTGCGAACCCATTTGGCTCTATTGACTGCATGGCGCTCATGGTGCTTCCAGGTTCAATGGCGCAGCATGTTCGCAGAGTCGAGGTGATGGGCGGTTGGTCTTGGCAAGCAAGCGACGAAGCGACGGGAGGCAAGCTTACCTACGACGTTCCAGGAAGGGGCTCTCCAGCCGCAATTTGTGGCTGAGCACCTGTCGACTTGGATGTGGTGTGGCGCACCTCGCTTCTCGGGAAAGGAAGGGGCAGTCCGGCAGCGTGTCCTCTAACTCCATTACTGCGCCGACTGGACATCTACAACATCCGTATATCCCAAACGCCCTGACGAACGCTTTCTAAAGATACCCCCGCCTTTCCGTTCCTTTTCGACCGCTTCCAAAAATGGTGCGTAGAAGCTTTCTCTACAGCTCCACCGTGCCCGCGCAACCCGCCTGTTCTACCCGCAATCTGGGGATCATCAACTCCAACAAAGCTCCCACCCACGCACCAAACCCCAGCTTCAGACCTTCCCTTCAGCCGTCCTCCCATTCTCTTCAACATTCTCTCCAATCTTTCGCGCCCCCAATGCTCTTACCGTCACCATCTTCATCATTGAAGCTCCAGCCAGCAGCAATGACAAGCTAACCGCCCACGCTTCGCCCATCAACAGTCCTCGCCGCGCCCCACCTCGCCCGTCAACTCGCCGCCCTCGACAGGCTCGACGACCGCGCGCCCCTCGTCGCCCAAGCCCCCCGGCGGTCCCGCGACCGCCATCAGGCGCAAGGCCGCGGCCGACCGTGCCGACAAGGCTGCCAATGCTCGTCCTAGCAGCACCCGCGCCGCTGGCGCTGGAGGAAGCAGCTCGACCATGCTGAGTACGTTTCCCTATCTCTCCGCGGACTTTTGTTGTTTTCCCCGCGGTTACTCGGATTGCGGGGACAAGGATGGGCAATTGGAGGGAGTGAGATGCAAGAATGGGGAGAGAGGCCTGTGGCAAAGAGGCACACAACGAGTTTCAAAAGATGTGGCAGCTTGCTGGGTCCAATATTGGAACTCGGAGGCGTCAACTTCTTTGCGACTCACTGTCGGCACGGCGATGGCTGAAGCAGAGTGGCAACAAGATTGCGCAAGAGCAAGGAAAAGAGTCAGAGCAATGCTGACCCTACATCCACTTCCCAGGGCTGTACACGGACGAATCGCCCGGCCTCAAGGTCGACCCCGTCGTCGTCATGGTGCTGAGCCTGGGCTTCATCATCTCGGTCGTCGCGCTACACGGTACGAGGATCTCCACTCTCCCACGCCTCTCCAAATTGGCGCGCTAACAGAACAAAAGTCATCGCCAAGGTCACCAGGAAATTCTCCGCGTAGACATAGCCTCGAGACCACGGAATGCAGATACCCGAAGCCGGAGCGAAGAGAACACGAGGAAAAATTTGGTGCAGAACTAGTGGTGCTGGATCCCCACCCAGGCAGTAGATGGATGCTGTCCTGGGTGAGATGAATTGGACTGAGATACTACTGCTGCTGCTACTGCTGCTTCAACCGCCAACACAACGAAAGTCGGACAGACTGGCGGCCTAAAAGGGCGCGGTCTTCTTCAAATGCGCGCGGATATTGCAGCTGGAAATTAGGTAACTTTTAAGAGGGAAACGGGGATATAGGGAAATCAATTATTGCAAAGCTCTGAAATGCCCACGCTCTCTCTCTCGCCTTGTATGACGACTCGACCAGAAAGAGAAAAGATGGGTGGGGGGCTGGTTGACCATGCTACTTCCACTCTGTGTGCTATTGCGCGTCTTCTAGTCTCATGGTGGTGCAAAACGATAGCCTGCGCACTGGAAATCCTAATCGATGAGGAAGTTGATATCCATGTTATTGGGTTGATCCTCGTCCCGCCAATGGTTATCGTTACCCTGTGGAGTGGGACTCGATGCCACGTCCTCCGTCTGCATCAACTGTTTCTACCGATTGACGGCGGTGAAGCCGCCGCTGCTGAATCCGGCCGGCAGCTGGCTACCTTCCTGCGGGCGGCCCGCCTCGCCCATTTCCGTGTCCTGCATTCCACGCCGCTCGCCATTCGCGTCTGAGCCCGAGCCCGAGCCTGTCTTGTCGCCTGCCCCGCCGCCGTAGGGGCGGCTGTATTCCGCGCTGGCCGTGGAGCCGTTCTCGACGGACCGCCGCTCCTCGACAAACTGCGGCTGCGGCAGAGGGCCGCCGTGCGAGGTCGCCGAGAGCGGGCGCAGAGGCTGTCCCGTGGTACTGCCAAAGGGAGTCGACGGCGTGGCGGCGCCGTTCATGGGCGTGGGTATGGATGGGTGGCCCGGTCCGAAGGATGGGAACATGCCACTTTGGCTGCCGCCGTGGCGAGGCTCTGGCGTCGATGCGGCCGATATGGTTTGGACATCTCGGAGGTGCGAGTGCGAGTTGTTGGGGTTGTGGGGCGAGTGGTGCGAGGGGACGTTGCTTCCGTGTTGTGAGGAATCGAGAGGAGGCGTCTTTTGACGATGGCCACGCTTGCTCCGGGTGGGCTTCTCTTGAGGCTGTCATCTCCCGTCAGTTATTGGCGAATCTCGTTCCCCTGGACACGAACCGTTGGAGGAGGACTGGTGCTACGATCGGACTCATCTACATTGGGCGCCATTCTTTCGGCGAGTCGCTCTAGGAGAAAGGCGCGTTCCAGCCTCAGCTTCATGATTGATCGGTCGACCCGGAGTTTCCGCAGTCGTGCCGCATCATTGTTGGCCTCGATTTCGTTCAGGCGACGTTTCAGTTCAATGCATTTACGGTAGTACGCCGCCTCGACTGACGGGGGGAGGGGTGTCGTGTTTTCTGCTTGCGTGTTAGCAAAAGCTCAGTAGAAGATTCTCACGCGAATGACTGTAAAGCAGTGCAACAGTACGGGACATGCGGCTAGTTGGGAAGGGCTGTTCTGGCGGCTCATCCAAGTAAACGAGAGCTCAGTCGACTCCAAAGTCCGGAAGATCCAAGTAGTATCCAGGTGTGTGGTGTTGCCTCGCGCATCGACCGAGATAGAGGTTGAGCGGTTCTTTTCCCCTTGGCCGCAACCCTGTCGTCATGGTACAGTATCATACCCGACGTCAGTCTGTAGCAGTCGCAAGTCGTCTTCCATTCCATCTTGATTCCCTGACTTGATAACTTGTTGTGTTCGACCCAAGCATTGTAGTTTTTAGGGCCAGAAGTTTACAGACAGTTGAGCGGCGCTTTCAGATGGTCGGTAGCGGCGTGAAATATATCGCTGTTCGAAGCTGGCGTCTGGCTAATTTGGGGAGCGATCGACGCGCTTTCAAAGGGAACGGCCTTTCGAAAAGACCCGAGTTGGGACTGGCGCAAGCTGTTGACATCTTGATGCTGGCTCTCGAGTTTGCCGAACAGTTCTGGGGTTCGTTTTTGTTGTTGGGATGGTCCGGACGATGGAATCGGCCTCCAGAGTTCCAGGGCGCGT
Organism: Phyllosticta citrichinensis; assembly: GCA_038380885.1. NCBI lineage: Eukaryota > Fungi > Ascomycota > Dothideomycetes > Botryosphaeriales > Phyllostictaceae > Phyllosticta > Phyllosticta citrichinensis. The sequence goes on along the minus strand of JBBWUH010000017.1, from coordinate 125,379 downwards.
TCGAAGAAGAGTGTGCGAAGCAAGACCCGGGGGAAGACGATGCGCGAAAGGATGACGCGTGAAGGGCAAGGGAATGGCAAGACAAACCTGTAGGTGGCATTGCGCAGGCCGTGGTGTGGGGTTGGTAGGTCAAATGGCGGTCGTGAGAGAGGAGGAAAGGGATAGTCGTGTCGAGTGGAGAGGAAGTAGCGCAAGAGTTGGAGGGCGAGGAGTTGGTGCGGAGGAAGTCTGGGGACGACAGGTCCAGTTGGCTCCAAGCTCGAGGGGACGGAGCGGCCAGTGTAGGTGGCCTGTGCATAGGGCTGAAGCTAGAGCCCTCAACCACCATGATCTACTTCTTCACTTCCATCCTTGGTATCATGAACTATTCAATTTGGCCGTGGGCATTCTTAATGACCATGATATCATCATACTGACCAGTCGCGCATCTCTTTTCCCAAGAGGTTGATAACAGCAGTCAATATGTGTGTGTGTGTGTGTGTGTGTGTGTGAATCTTGACACGAACCGCCGCCCTTTTCTCCATTCTATCTCTCAAGTCTCAACTGGCAGATCGCAAAGCCAGGGACTCATGGTATTGTGACGTTACAGTTCTCGTCCAATTATCTATCAACCAAGCCTTTTGCCATATAACATGGTGAACTGCTGAGCTGGCCATTTAAGGTCACGCATTTTTCATCAGAGCAGAAGTCAAGTTCTTGTTCAACTCCATCTCCGGCAGCACGAGATATTTCATCATGGGATATCGGGTCTAAACAGAAGTTTGCGGAGCAGAACCAGGGCACAAGAGACCTGGAGAGCTTTAAGGGAAGTTGGCTCCAAAGTACAAGCGTAGGTAGGTATACATCAAAGCAGTAGAAGTGAGCCGGAGCATTCTCCGTTCGCAGGTCAGCATAACAAGCCTAAAAGAGTGCCCAGTTCAGTCAATAGATCCAGCGGTCTACCGCGGAGTGTCAGGTCCAATTGGGACACCGAGTGGCTTCATGGCGCAACTTGGTCTACTCACGTTACTACAATCCCACGATCAATACTTCCACGTCTAACCCCCACCTTTCGTCACCATGACATCTGAAAAACGGACGCAAACGAAAAGAAGATGAAGGGCGCTTGCCCTCGCAAGTCATTGGCCCTACCCAACAGGACCGAATAGGCTTTCTCCGTATCAGATGGCCTGGACTCGCTTGTTCCTGAGCTCGACTCCTCCCTGTTTGGAAGAGGCGGGCCGCGGATCCCGGTTTTCGACGTGCGGACGCCGCAAAAGTTGGCAACCCAACGGGCGGGACGGGAAGGGTGGCGAGTGGTTGGGAAAGTGTGGAGGGCGAGGTGGAGAAGGGCTGGGGATGAGTTTGATCAGAGATGGCTGACTTGTGTCGAATAGATATCCGTGCAATTGTGCTGTATAGTGGGTGAAGTGTAGGTGGTCCGTCAAGTCGCTCCATGTCGAGAGCGCACAGTGACGTAGTTTCCCGAAAACCAAGACTGAGGAAAAAAGAAAAAAAAAAGAAAAAAAAGGTGAAAGCCTTGCAGCCAATCCAAATGCTTGAGCATAACGTGGCTAGGTTCGACGCCGGCAGAGGGGGAGGGGAGGGGTAGGAGAGTTTCCGGGAGACATGGGGCCGCGGCGGACCGATGTGGATGATGCCACGGCCATGTCGTGGCTCTTGGAGCTTTCTGTCCAATTGCACAAGTGACGTGTCTGGGGCGTGCCAAGTGCCCTTTGGTCTGGTCTCGGTTTTCTTTGTCTGGATGGGTTGATTGTGTCTAGATCTGGCCATAGGTCGATCACGGCACCTTGGTGGATTGATCATCTGTACAAGGAATAGATGAAAAACAAAGACTTGCATGGGTCCACGCCATGACCATGGAAAAAGTACAGAATGCTGCATTTTCCGCCATTTGTTGGTCACAGGATATTGTGGCATTGCAGTCTTACCAACTATGATTTGACAGTGCTAGTGAAAGGCACGAAGCTCTCGGCGGAGCTTGGAGGGTTGAAGCAGGATCCAAAGGCAGGCAGGCGGTGTTGTAGAGCAGAGGGACGGCGGCCAGCAGCTTGCAGCGATCCGGGGCACGTTACACACGCGGTTGCCGATGGTCGGTGTGCGCACAGTACGTAGAGCGTCTGATGGCAAGGAAATAACCACATCATGATCAGGGGACAAGACGGGACCCATGCCGTTGAACGGCACGGGATGGCGTTGACGGGCCGATGCTGCGGCTGCATGAGGATACGAGGAGGCCTAGAGAGCAGAGGGAATTAGAGGTGTTCTGTTCCTGGCGAGGGATTGCCAGACGCGTGAGGCGGCAGTTGGATTGGGTGGAGATGAGATTGCTATGGAAAGTTTATCTGCACTGAAGGCGTTCGGCTCCTTCAGCGGCACTATGGCGGGCAACGGGACAACCTGGCACGGTGCAACGACTCAGCGACAAAGGGAGCTTCCATGCGAGAAAACAAAACAAAGAGCGAAAGCAATAACGGTGGGAGTAGGGTTTGCGGCGCACCGTGGGCCTCGGATGAAACCAAGGTTGACGGCCTCGACCAGGGTGGAGACGGCGCCGAAGCAGAGCAGTCGGCAGTGACAGGTGTCAGCCGGCGTGGAGGAGAGAAGACGGACGAGAGGAAAAAGGAAGAGGGAGCGAAGAAAAGAAACAAGTGAAGCCGTAGACAGAGGAGCAATAGTCAGAGGGGACAGCGCATGGCAGAGAGAGAGGTTGACCTGGACTGGAGGCAGCCCGTTCCGCTGTATGTAACGAATCACCGACCAAAGGGGCACGCACTACTCGGCGCCATCAATCTCCGTTTGTGATAGGCACAGCTCACTGCCATCCCATCTCGACTGCACCTCCACCTCGTTGTCGTCGTCGTCGCCGTCTTGTCTCGTCTCGTCTCGTCTCGTCTCGTCTGCTCTGGTCTGCTCTGCCGCCCTCATCCTGCAGCTCGTCAGGTCCTCCAGCCCGTCTCCACCCGTTCACACGCCTCACTCCAACTCGACGACTCGACTCGACTCCCCCTCGTCCTCCACCACCACCACCACCACCTTTCCTCTCGTGTCGTGTCCGGCGAAGCCCCGACCAGCGTGCAGTGCAGACGTCCCGTACGTTTCGAGTTTCAACCACAGACCACTGGGCGTTGCACGCGTCTCTGCCGTCAGTTGTATATCTCCCTGCCCTGTCCTGCGCTGCGCTGCTCTGCTCCTTTGCTCTGCTTATGTAGCCAGGCAGCTGCAGTCGCGTGCGGAGGCCAAGCTTCAGCTCCTGTCCACTCTCTGTCGCTGATGCTCATCCTCTTCTTGACTTGCAGTATTTCTCCGAACCACCAACTCGCGTCGCCGTGTGTGGGTGCAGCAGCCCTAGCCTCCTACCTTTGCGACGCCCGCGCTGCCGGTGCATCGTCGACCCCTCGCTACAGCCGCCGCGCCAACCTACCACCCACCTCACCACCTACTTGCCTACCTATCTACCCACCTACCTTAGCACCTACCTGACCTCGCTCTCCTGCCCACCTCCGATCGGCGCTCGCCCGTCACCCTCTTCCTATCACCACCGGCACACTCCTCCGCTCTCCTCGCTCCCTCATCATGGTTGTCGCTACCATCAAGTACGTCTGCTGCTGCTGCTACATTCCTCCGTCGACGGTGCGCTGACCAGGCCTGCTTAGGTGCGTCGTTGTCGGCGACGGTGCTGTCGGCAAGACTTGCCTGCTGATATCCTACACCACCAACAAATTCCCCTCGGAATACGTGCCTACAGTCTTCGATAACTATGCTGTTACCGTCATGTGAGTCACCTCTCCCAAATGCTGCTGCCGTCTCGTCTCGTCTCGAGACGTCATATCGCAGCTCCTCCCTGGAGCTTGCCCTGCACCTCCGCTCCGACAACCCCACTAACCAAAATGTCTCAGGATTGGTGATGAGCCTTACACTCTGGGTCTGTTCGATACTGCCGGTCAGGAAGACTACGACCGCCTTCGACCCCTCTCCTACCCTCAAACCGACGTCTTCCTCGTCTGCTTCTCCGTCACATCCCCCGCCTCCTTCGAAAACGTCCGCGAGAAGTGGTTCCCCGAGGTCCACCACCACTGCCCCGGAGTGCCGTGCCTGATTGTTGGAACTCAAGTCGATCTGAGGGATGACGCGAGCGTACGCGAGAAGCTGGCGAAGCAGAAGATGCAACCCGTCAGGCGCGAGGACGGCGAGCGCATGGCCAAGGAGCTCGGTGCCGTCAAGTACGTCGAGTGTTCGGCGCTCACGCAGTACAAGCTGAAGGATGTCTTTGATGAGGTTTGCATTCCTGCCAGAATCCGCCTCAGCCACGGCGCTAACCCACTTGCGTCTTGCAGGCAATCGTCGCAGCTCTAGAGCCACCCCAGACGAAGAAGCCGAACAAAAGCCGGCATTGCGTCGTCTTGTAGTCTCGACGGGCTCACCGGTAGCTATACACAGTCAGAGGCGCGAGCAATGCCATGGCTCCATTCTTCCCAGTTCCTCAATGCTTTCAGGTCGGGCGTGGTTGGTTTCCCGGATACCTTGTTGTGGAGACCCGGCGCTTTGGGTAGCGGAATCAGGTTTTCCCTCAACTTTTGGCAGCTTTCGATTCGAGTTGAAAGATCATCAAACATTGGAGAGAGTGTGAAATTGGCTCATGGGAACAACACATCATGATGCAGCTGACTAGACGCGCAGTTGCAGACGACTGGTGCTGGGAGCTTAGAGCTTGCAGAGGCCGCGAGAGAGGAAGATGGGCCGGCGGGAGCACGGACAAAAGGCATTCGAGGGTCTGTTCATGGGCTTCCAAAGCTGGCGAATCCGGAAGATTTGGCCTCGAGGACATGGCGTGGAGGAACTCTTGCACAAGGGATGAGTATAATCTCTTTTTTTCTTCTAAATCTCTCAGCTCGAAGCTCTCAGTTATGCACTCTACTTTCTGCAAGAAATTTTTATTTTCCAATCATTCTCTGTGATTGAGCAAAGCCATGGTGCTCGGCGGGTTAGGTGGGAGACGTGCTCATTCAGGACGCGCCGTGGGCTTTTGTTGTTTACAGCCAAAACCCAGCCTCACAGCCCGATAAAATTGACACCCGCGAGCGTCCTCAAGCGGAATAACTCTGATCTCACGACTGCTTATGTCGTTTTGTTTACCTTGAGCTAGGGCATCTTGTCAAAGCACATCTTGACACCGAAACTGCACACCCTCTGTCACACAATTTCGCGCGTTCGGCACCTGGTAAGAAATCTGCCCGCCCGAGCATTCCTCATTGACTGACCAGTACCACTTTATCCTCAGGTCTTCTTGCGAGGAATTCGCCAACATGCCGGTGGTCAGCTGCTACAGTCCTCAAAAGCGTCATCCGACGTCGCCCAAGAAGTCGTCGTCAATAGGCAGCGGCCGGTCTGGAGATTCCCCCAAGCTGTTCCAGACTCTTGAAGAGACCCAGCGGTCGCAATCGTACCGGTCCCGCTACGACGACTCCTCCTCCTACCGCGACCAAGACGACCGTGAGAGAGGTCTCCGCAGCAAATCTCAGCCTCCCCCGCTCGGCAACCGGCAGTACACAGGACGCGAATCCGACGAGGCTACATACGCTACAAATGCCGTCTCTGACACACCGCGCACAACCATCACGACGTTCATGGCTCAGATGGATGAGCAAGCTCAAGTAAAGAGGCCCAGGCGCTCTAGTTTTGGCCCGGGAGCCCTGAAGCTTGTTCCGGAGGAAGACGAGGAGGCTATCCCAACCGATCGTGCGTTCATCGAGTCGCGCAGGGAGAAGAAGCTCTTGGAAATGATGGCAAGCTCGAATACGACACCGCCCCGTTCTCGCCAGCCCAGCGTGGAGTACGATGATGGCACTCCTCCCTATGCGGCTCGCGTCCATTACAAGAAGCGCAGCCCCAAGAGGGGACTTCGAGTTGCCATGCCAAGCCACATCAGGATGCGGTCCAAGAAGTTCAACTTGCGCTTCAGGTCGCAGTCCTCATCTGAAGCTGATCCGCCTGGAGACAAGGCCCCTGATGACCGACGATCCAAGACCTTCAATGCGCTGCCGGGCACCGATGGCGATATGCCAGCCATTCCACGGGCGCCCTCCTCAAGCGCGACTCAGCAAAGCAGATTCTCCGACCAAAGCAAGAATAGCAAGGCCAGCCTTCCCCAGCACAACCCTGGCCCATCGACCGTCAGCCTTGACAGCTCAAGCACTCCTCCGCCCCCGCCTGCCAAAGACACTCCCCCTCATCTCAAGAAGCTGAACCTTGAACTCGCTGCTAGAAGGATGCCGGCCTTTGGAAGCGTTGGAGAGCATGGCATGTCTGAGACGGAGACGGATTGTTTCAATGCCGACAAGAAAGCCCCGACTGAGCACGAGGCGACCGAGGAAATCAAGATGCGGTCTGGCCCTGCAGGGCTTGTCCAAGTGGTAGGTTGGGCTCCCAGCCTTCACTCGATGCGCGCCAGCATTGGAGGACACCAGGACAACTTGTTCCCTTGCGAGACCAAGTCCACGCCCGAAGGCCTTCGCCTGAAGCAGACTCTGCGTGTCACAACGTCAAATGGAGAAGTCTTTGACTACTCTCCTTCGGTCTACTCTGTGCAGTCTCAGACTCCTGGAACTTGCGAGGTATGTTTGTGGTTTCTTTGTCCTGTGTGGTTGGCCGCGTTGCGTTGGTGACTGCTGCACGCTGCGCAGCACTGCGACTGCCCCCCCCGACATCAGACCCTGTGACGTCAGCTACCTGATGTCTCGGCGGCTGCCCGTGGTGTGAGGTGCGCAGGCAGGCCTCGCGGCGAAGTGTGACCCTCGTTGTTGCTTCCATTGATGTGATTCCCGTCCAATTCACCAGCCTTCACCAAACTTACAACCGTCTTATCGGCCACATTGCTTACATTCACCGTCTTTCAGTCTGATAAATTCATTCGCTTCCCAAAGCACAACTCCAAGCTTGCGCCCATCGAGGAGCCTTCGGATCGCGACCATCACCATCAAAGCACTCCAGTCAAGGGCAATTTCACGCGTAAGCATCCATTCACCCTCCAAGGTCGGTCGCAGTCTCTCCAAAACAAGTCTTCGCCTGAGCCAGCACGGGAGCAAGAGGGTGAAGAAGAACCTCTGGACTGGGCTGCGGGTCTGAATCTTGATTCGGCTCGCTGGCCGCATCGAACGTCCTCGCTCAAAGGGCAGGAGCTCCCTTTGCCACGCCTTACCTCTCCATGCATTATGCCACCACCCTCCAGCTCTGGCCATTCTGAACATCCTCTGACCTCTTCTTGTCCGCAAACAGGAACCCGCATGGCGCCCCACATCATGGAGAGTTCACACCAAGAATCTTCTTCCCACGTCGGCAACCGCGATCAGAGCAACCAGAATCATACCACTCCTGTCAGAGAGATGCCTGAGCCCACCGGCAACGTCAAGACGCCCACTCATGTCACCGGCAACGCGCAGCCAAACCAGCCGACTGCGCCTTCCTTTGGCCTCACGCCTTTCCTCTCCCAGTTTCAGCGCGACCCGAGCGAGTCTCCGATGAGCTTTCAAGTCCCAAGCGCCGTGCCTTCTCCACTAAATAGCCGCACCGCGTCTCAGACCATGGCTATGCCGAAGGACCCTTTGTGTGAGATCATCACGGGTTTTCATGTTCTTCACTTTCACATTGACCAAGCCAACGACGCGGCCCAAACGACGACCAGGCAATCCCAGGATGAGATCTTCGCCTATGTGGCCTCCCAGGTTGACGATATCAAGAACGTCATGAATGAACAGTATACAGACCTTCGAAGCAACATGGACGCGGTTGAGCACAATGTGGGCCGTTCGGGAGCCGAGTTGGAGAAGGTCAAGAAGGCGATCGAGACGTTCAACGTCAACCTGGATGAGCAGGTCATGAAGCCGATGAAGACACTGGCGGACAAGAACGATCAAGTGTGCAGCGTGCTTGGCAGGCTTGATGAGATGATGCAGCGGTTTGAGAAAAAGTTGGACGACGTGGTCAAGATGTGCTCTGCATCTCAGGACGACAACGTCCCAGGCCCTAGTCCACCTGCCCAGACTCGTCGGTCTTACCATGGACCACCGCCTGGAATCCCTCTCTGGAATGGCTATGACAATGCTCGCCAGATGGTGATGGGCAACCAAGGTGGTGGCCAGATGCCGTACACTCAAATCGGTCAGAGTTACTACAACGGAGGCGACTCTGCCCAGCACCCCAACTACCAGGGCGGTTACTACAATGCAAGCCATGGCCACGGCTACGGCCACAGCCGCAGCAACAGCAACGGCAATGGAAACGGCGCCGGCGCCGGCCCCGGCAATCGGTAGGCCTTGACCTTTCGATCTATCGTTGACTTGCATGACTGACGAGAGAATTGCAGCCGCCAGTAGGAATGGAACAATTTTGACGAGCGGACGTGGGAGAGTGCTCGCTGCTCCGGAGATGCTCGGCGGGTACTGTAGCCCACACTCGATGGGCGTTGTTCATGAGGAGCGGATCAAAGAGCTTGCCGGTAGCCTCAATTTCGAGTTTCTGCACATTATATTCGTGCTGTCTCTCGAATCTGCATCTTGACAATGGTACATGGCACTTGCAGGTACTCTCGCATCGGCTCTCTTGTATTGGTCATCGTCTTTTGCCCTCTACCCTCCTTTGTTTTGGGGTGAGTTTCAAACACCGCCACAGTTGATGCCAGGGCGGGAGCGTTCATTCGCCATCATGGATGAAGCCAGGGAGATGTCGTCCGCTAGGGAGCTGTTACCAGCCGGGGAGCTGTCTACAGTTTCTCCTGGGGCCTGAGAGTTGGAACTCGGATGATCCTGGATACTCAACTGCCCTCACCCCTTGGCTCTGATTCATCAAGTGGTTTAGTGCTTTTTACCCTTTTCTGCCCCCCCGAGAGACGCACACCGTAATTAGCTACCTGGCTGCTTTTGCTTCGCTTGTACCAGATACCCCCACGCAGCAGGTAGATGATAGACATAAACAAGTATTGAAAAACGAAGACGCAGAGCACGTGGTGGAGATTGAGTGTGGCAGCGGACCGTGGGGACAGGGAAGCTTTGCAGGAGCCAACCACGAGAGCATCCGGAGCAGTCGGAAGAGCCAGGGTGTTCCGGCGCCATGGGTTGTACTGTACTATACACAGATGAGAGCAGGAGACTGGAATGGGTGGAATTGATGTCTGTCTTACGGCCGGCTCCCCACCAAACGGACAAGCCAGACACAGACAGCTCAGCACAGCATCAACTAACGGCGGTAGCGCGAGATAGAGCGAGCAGCGCAATCAAGCTCCATGGCGCGCGCACGGCCCTCGGGCGGCTGCGGTGCGATCGTGAGTGGCTTGAGGCCTCAACCATCGCATCGCATCGCTCTTCCGCTTCTCTTCTCTTCTCGACTGTGACGACCTTATCCCACCCCATTCCCCCATGAGCGAACCCACGATCCCACAAACAAAGCCCCCGGGCCCCTTGTCCGCCGCCCTGGCCCTGGCCCGCGACCACCCACACGAACCTGAACCTGAACCTGAACCTGAACTCTCTCCGCCTCGGCTTCCGCCTCCGCCTCACCACGACCCAACTTCAGCCGCCCACCCTGCTGCCACTGCCGACGCTGCTGAACCTGCAAACGCAAACAGAGCCGCAACCATCGCCCTCTTGAACCCTGCCGGCAAGCCGCATTCCCGCTCGCCCTCGGCCGCCCGCCTGTCGCTCCAGACCGACTTCACCTCCATCCTCCCTTCGAATGCTACGCCCTCCATCGTCAATACCCTCGCTGCCGACGTCCCACAACCGCACAGCTCCGCCGCCATGGACATACAACATCATCAGCACCACCAGCAAAAGGGCCTCAGTTCCGCCCTTTCTGCCGCCAGTCTAGGCAGCTCGCTCTCTCCAAGCTCTGCCATTTCCTCGCCCGCCTTGGGTGCTCTCACCGACATCACGCCTCTGCCCTCGCCGCTCGTCGGCGGCGACTCGCCAGGCCCGTGGCGCCGTGCCACCGCTTCGCGACCAGAATCCCGCGGCTCGTCGGGTGCCACTCGAGAAGATTGCCTGTCAATGCTGTCGACGGGCACCTTGTCGCCCTCGCGCACGCCCTCGCGGAAAGGCAAAGGATACTCGGGCCTCATGACCGCCGCTGTCGAGGCGCACAGCGCCAACATGCAGGCCGTTGAGAAAAATAGATCAACCCACGCGCGGCATCGTAGTCTGAGCGAGTACCACCCCGATCCGCTGCACAACGCGCGGCCACGCCATGTCACCATATCAAATCTCAACAGCAGGGCAAAGGAGCCGGTCGCCGAGGATGCCGTGCCTCAGTCGCAACTGCACCGCGAAGAGTACCTGGCTGCGCAGCGTGGACTGGCAGCTGCGCCTTCTGTTGCCTCTTCGAACGCGAGGACGCTCCCTACACCTCCCCCCAGCAATCGCAGTTCTACCGAGAGCGAAGAGGAAGATTTGAAAGACCAAGACATGGATATCGGATACTTGTCTATCAAGCATGATAACGGCAAGAGGAAGCTCTACCGTCCGCTGCGCGAACTCGGACAAGGCGCCTTTAGCAAAGTCATATTGGCCACCCGAGAAAAGATCGAGTCCAAGGAACCGCCACCCGAATCGCAGCTCAACCCGAAGAAGCTCGTCGCCATCAAAATCGTCGAGCATGGGCCAGCCGGAGGTGCCGATGAAGCAAGAGTCGAGATGACCCTTAAGCGGGAGGTGGAGGTCCTGAGGTCGATTTCGCATCCTTCCTTGATTCACCTCAAGGCGTTCGACTTTGACGACCAGTCAGCCTTGTTGGTACTAAACTACTGTCCCGGCGGCGATCTATACGAATTGGCCGACAAGAACCGAGAACGCATCACACCTGCCCTGGTCCAACGCTTTTTCGCCGAGCTTGTTGGTGCTGTACGACACTTGCACAGCCAAGGCATCGTCCACCGCGATATCAAACTCGAGAGTAAGTTGCCCCTGCTTTCATGTGCCAACGCAATCGCTGCTTGGCTGAGACGCTAAACACTGCAATCTAGACGTCCTCCTAAACGTCCCCGTCGACTCGCTGTCCTCGATCCAAAGCCCCCAAACTCATCCCACTGCCCTCCTGACCTTGACCGATCTTGGGCTCTGTCGTAGAATCGACTTGGCCAATCCGACGCTCACCACACGCTGCGGCTCAGAGGACTATGCGGCGCCAGAGATTCTGCTTGGTCAGCCATATGATGGCCGCGCTACCGACGCCTGGGCTCTCGGCGTGTTGCTGTATGCGCTCATGGAAGGCCGTCTCCCATTCGATCCTCCTCCAGGAAAGGGCCGTGGACGAAGTAGGACTGTCCACCGCATCGCCCGCTGCGACTGGCTGTGGTGCGTGTTCGGCAACGATGATGGCGAGTGGGACCTTGGAAAGCCCGAAACAGTCCCCTGGACAGGAGCTCGCGAGGTAGTTGAAGGCTTACTCAAAAAGGTTAGCCGCGGCCGGAAGACCCTCGACGAGGTGGTCGACATGGAATGGGTCAACAACGGCCTACAAATCGCGGGCGGGGTGCTCAGGCGGCTAGATGAGGACAGCGATTCGGAACGGAGTGGGAGTACTGATTCAACCATGCCGGACGCCGCTGCCAACGAAGCCGGTGGCGCAGCCGGTGAATCGGCGTCAGATGCGACCAGATAGCCGCTAGTGAGGCGCTCCTGGGCCAGGTTTCGCGTGTCCTGTCGTCGTCTAATGGTGACGATGTCTGCGCGACTTTCTGCCATGTTTGGTCCATGAGGCTTTTTTCGTCTTGTGTTGTTGTTGTCCTTTTTTCTGGCGCTCGTTTCACGCTGTCGGTCCTTTTGGCTTGCTGTCATTTTGCTGCTGCTACTGCTGCTTCTTCTTTCTTCTCGGGCGTTCAGAAGAGAGACAGATTCTCTTGATTGCCAGACGTCACCGTCTTGTTCGCCTTTCTCAGCCACCACTACCAACACCATACCTTTTTACAACACTAACTTTTGGGCGACTGCTCACCAGCTCCAATTTCTCTCTCTCCCGGTTCAACACTACTACAACTACTATTATACTCTCTTCATCCCCTCTTATCAAGATACCACGGGGCCAACTTCTCTCTCCCCCTCATTTCTCTCTCTCTCCGCGCACGCAACGGGACCTTCCAACAAGAAAAAAAGGCGCTCGCCATGTTGTTCTTCTAACACTTCCCCTTTGCTCCTTCTTCTCTCGTAGTGTTTCTCTTGCACCAAAAGAGTCGTTATGTCTCGATCGTTCTTGTTGGCGCCCTTTGTCTACTACTTACTGCTTGTTCGGTTCCTTTTTCTTTGCTTTCGCTCCAGCCGTTGGGTCGCTTGGGCTTGCTTGGTCTGGGTGTTTGGCTTGCTTGCTTCTTCTTCTTCTTCTTCCTTCTTTCGCTGTTGCAGTGCCCCCCGTTGTCGCTCGAGTCTGCCGTCTGCCGTCTGTTGCTTGGTACTAGTGTGTAGCAATAGTCGTTTTCTCCCTCGCTCTCTTTTCTGCTCCGTCGTTCTTTGTATCCAGTCAGCCAGTCAGTCAGTCGGCGGTGGTACGCGAGCAAAGCTTTCTTGCAATGGAATTACATGAGTCGGCCTGGCCTGGCTGAGGCGCTCTGCTGCTGCTTGTCTGCCCTTGTCTTGCCCTGTTCTGCTGCTGTCTTCCTTGCCACTTGCGACCCCCTTGACTTGGCCAACAGCTTAACGCGGCACCCACTCAGTCCCTCTCTTTATACACCACACTGTCCCTCCCTGCGCAGACCCGTGTCTGGTCAGCCCTTCTTTGAGAGTGTAATCACCGTCGCAGACGACGCACTCGTGCAGGCATGCGAGCGAGCAAGCGAGCAGGCACGCCACTCAAATGCCGTAGCGGACGATCGGTCGCCGTTGAGGGCAGGCCAGCGCGTCGTGGCTGCGTATGTTTGATGGATGACGGATGGCGGCACTGCGTCTATGTACTTGTACTTGTATCTATTATGCGTCATACATCATAAATCGTACATCGTATACTGAGACATTGAGGCAAATATACATACATGCGTACGTGCATGCGGTAGTGGTAGTGGATGGTGCTGAGATGAAGGAGAGGGAGGGGGAGGGTGGCTGGAGTGATGTTTGGATGTTTGGTGGGTAGCGTTGGGATCGTGTTGTGCGGATGATGGGGTTTGTGATTAAGACGTCGTGGCTGCTATACCTCACGTCTGCATATCCGCGAATGTGCCGACCCCCTCTTTACGAAATGATTGAATAAACGAACGCAGAATGGTGGTCAACGGGCAAGAGATTATTCATTTGATCAATCGCTTTATACTTCTATCGATTTTTCCTTCGCGTCCCACCCCAAAACCTCCCTGGTCCACCACGCCGAACCATGCATGCATACATCCTCATCCATGCCTGCCTTTACTTATCCCTCACTCATGCTTCGTGCAATTTAATCCTCGTCCCAGTTCTTGTTGGGGCCCGGCGGCTTGGGCCCGCCAGCCTGGCGCGCGACGATGATCTGGTCGACGGCGAGGACGGTGCGCGCGGCCTCGGTGGCCAGCTTGACGGCCCAGCTCTTGGCGACGAGCAGGTCGAGGATGCCGGCCTGCACGGCGTCGAGCACGCCGCTCTTGTCGTCGTTGTCGATGTCGACGCCCGCGGCCCAGGACGCGGGCGATGACGCCTCCTCGGCAGACTTGCCAGCAGTCGCGTGTGCCGTGTACAGGCGCGACAGCACCTCGGTGGCGTCGAGGCCGGCCGACTCGGCGAGCGTGCGCGGCACCACTTCAAACGCCTCGCCGTACTTCTTGATGGCGTACTGGCTGAGGCCGGGCGTCTTCTCGGCAATGGCGTTGAGGCGGTCGATGAGGGCCACCTCGGTGGCGCCGGCGCCGGGCACCAGGCGTGGATCGCGCGTAATGGCCTTGACGACGTTGACGCCGTCGTCGACTGCGCGCTCCACGTCGTCGAGGTGGTTTTGCGTCGCGCCGCGCAGCACCAGCGTCGCCGTGCGCGTCTGCTCATTCTCCTGCCGGAACACGGTCACACGGTCGCCGCCGATTTCGAGCGTCTCGACCACGTCGACGGTGCCCATTTCGTCGGGCATGGGGGCGCCCAGGCGCGCCAAAGGAGTTGCGCCAACGACGCGGCAGAGGCGGCGGAGCTCGAATTTCGAGAGGACCTTGATGACGAGGATGCCGAAGCGGTTGAGGTAGTGGAGGGCCAGCTCGCCGACGGTGGAGCCGGCGACAATGACGCGCAGACCCGAGTCGTACAGCTCCTTGACAACCGTCTCGACCTGCTGCTCTTCGCCCTTGCTAAAGTCGAGCATTTCCTTGGCGTTGTGGAGGAGCACCGTGCCCTTGGTTTCCGTCTGGCTAATGTCGATGGGGCATGAGAAGACGCCGACCTTGGCCTTGGAGGCCTTCTTGACGCTGCCGTTGGGCTCACGGCCAAAGACCATGCCCTTGACGACCTTGCTCTGATCCAAGCTGCCGCCCATGATCTTGACCACGCGAATGTTGTCGACGTTGAAGTTGACCGGGTTCTTGGGAAGGACGGCCAAGACGGCATCTGCAACCATATCTGCCAAAATGTCCTCGGTGCCGTTTTGCTTTGCCGCAATGACCGTCCGGATCGCCTTGCTGAGCTGTGCCTGGTCTCTCATGTCCTCCACCTTGTCTACCACGAGTTCTGTGTTCCAAATCAGCCAAACCACCTCCTTTCTCGACCATCGCCGCGAGTGTTGATGAACCTACGCTCCAATAGCCTCAAAGCCTCAATCTGTGCCTTTTCGTATCCCAACACAATGTCGCTCGTCTTGAGGCCCATCCGTATCAGCTCCTCGGCCTTCTTGAGCAGCTCGCCAGCCAGCACAATGACCAGGTTGGTCGCATCGCCCATCTCGGCCTCTTGTTGTTGCGACGCCATGACGAGCAGCTTGGCGGCAGGGTGAACGACTTCGAGTTCGCGCAGGATGGTGGCTGCGTCTGACGTCAAGATCATCTTCTGGAGGTGGTTGACGACAATCTTGTTGCGGCCATAGGGACCCAGTGACGTTTGCACCGTCGACGAGATGGCGCGGCATGCATCGATGTTGCGGATGACGGCGCCATCTTCAGCGTCGTAGCTGATGGACTGTCAGTAATGGCAAAGGGGTCAAGGGCGCTGCTGGGGTGGGAGTAGGAGCTCGGAGGTCGCTGCGGCGGACGGAGCGGGTGCGTGGAGACTGGAGGAGGCGTACTTTTGGTAGCCCTGCTTGAAGAGCCCAGCGTTGGGGGCGTTGGGTATCGAGAGAGACATGTTGGAGGAGTTTGGCCGCTGCAACGTGTGGTTTGGGAGCAGGCGGGGTGTGCGGGCAAAAAGTCGATCTGGTGGTCGTCAGGGCGTCGCGTTTGGGTTTTGGCAACTCCCGCCCCGTCGCGTCTGCAAGGCTTGGCGCCACCGCACCCCGCAACAGGGGGCCCCTGACCGCCTTCGAATCGTCACTAACATCACGACATGTGTCTTGTTTGGATTTTGGCATTCATCCATTGTACTTGGGCTAGCCTTGCCTCGAGCTTACTCAATCTGTCCGCCACTACATCCCCCTCAAAAACAAAAGATCAAGCGCTCGCATTGCTGTCATATCAAAAGAAACCGCCAAAGGAGAAGACGATGAAACCGTCTTGGAGAGAGATTTTGCACTGATCTAATTACGAGAGGCGTCCCAAAACAGGAAAACGGCCGCCTCTATTTTGCCAACAAGGTGCCGTCCCATCTGTACAGTGGCGCCTTGCGACTTGGGTTTAAAAATTGTTTCCACCATGCCGGGTCCCACATAGAATGTCAAGGAAAAGCCTGATGAAGGCGGTCAAACACTAAAGGAAAAGTTGAGCTTGGTAGTGGACAAGAGTAAAGGAAAGGTTTGAAGACAGGTATTGGCCGGGGTCTTGATATCAGGAAATTGAGGGAACCGTTGGAGGTATCGTGGCCGGTACAGAAAAAAAACATGAACCATGACTCCTCTAGCACTACGCCATCTCACGAAGCGCTGGCTTGTGTCCTAGTCTCCGGGTCAGTGTTGGCAGAGAGCATCGTGCTGGCGCCAATCGAGCTGGTCCGTTTGTGGCGTCTTGAAGAATGGTGGTGATGGTGGGGCTTCTTTGACAGAGATCCAACATCATGTTTGCCTAGGCGTGTCTGTTAGTAATTGCTGCGGCAGGCGTCTCGTTGGTAACTTACCATCGCAACAAGCCCGAACATTCTCCAGCCTATCAGCATCCCTCTCTTGGGCCTCAATCACCTGCCTCAAATCCTCGGCAGAGTCTTGAATGACGGAAGCATCGTAAATGGAGCCATTGCCAGCCGCACTGCCTGCATCACGGGTGCCGAGCCTGCTTCGGCGACTCGAGAACGAGCCCCGAAGAGTTCCAGCCGGTCCAAACATGCCGCTAATAGTGCTCAATCGTCCCGACATGGACGACGGCGAAGGCGTGGCCAAAGTGCCACGTTCAGCAGCAGCACGCCGCTTGGTAATGGTGTCCAGTCTACTTCGTCGAGGTGACGACGCCTTGGTGGTACGGCTGTTGTAGGACGACAGCGAGACGCGAGAGCGTCCAGTCATGCGAGAAGTGGTGCGAATGCCGTACGCAGGGTTGAATTCGCGTGCATCTTCGGCTGTAATGCTCCTATCATTGACACTTTCCCCGCCGTCGCGCTCTTGGCTAGTGCGCAACAGCAGATACGAGAGGGCGTTGAACCAAGTCTCGTGCCTCTGGCTCGTAGTGGCGGTGAACTTGACGTAACGGCCAGGCGTGATGACAATCAAGCTCTTGCGGTGGAGGCCTGGCGGGTACGGGTTGTCGTCGTTTTCGACGCGGACGTCCTCAATTTGCACACTCTTGGCCTTGAGCTGGTTCTTGCCAGCAGTCGCTGGGTCTTGATCGCTCCAGTAGAGCGTCCTCGTGTAGGGGTGGACCCAGAAGAAGCGTCTGTGACGGTTCTCGGACATTTCCTCGCGTCCAGCCTTGCGAGTGTATTTCCACAAGTACTCGCCAATCATGGTCTGCGTAATGGCTTGGATTATGCGGGGATCCGTGGTCGAGTCAGCTTCACGCCCAATAGGATTGACGGGAATGTTGAAGCGTTGATCGATCTCGGACGCGAAAGAAGAGACAGATGTACGGCGAGAATTGGGGGACGAGACTTCGCTGCGGTTGGCCTGCAAACGCGCACGAGGGGTGGTTCCATCCCTGACCGAATGCGGGCTCGCTGGACGAGTTCCCGAAACGCTGCCGCTGGGTGTGCGAGGTGGTAGTTGAGAAGCGTGCGAGCTGTTCTGGTTCTTGTACGCCGAAGCGGGTTTCACAGGCGGCCCCATCACCGACGGTGTCCGCGGAGTCTGCGGAGCCTTTTGACAAAGGGCGGCAATCATTTCCTTGTGGCCCGAGGGAAGAGGTGGAGCTTCCACGCGCGCGCTGCGCAGACTTGAGGCGCTCGCGGGCTTTCGAGGCGTCTTGGAGTCCTTCTTTGGAGACCCAGGAGTCTTGCCCGTCAACGAAAGGCTTCTCGTGGGGCTAGGCGGACCAGCGAGCATGATTGACTGCTTGTCCTTCATGAGGCCGTCGAGCTCTTCGGCAGAAATGAGGGTTTGAGTGCTCATCTCTACCATGGGTGACCGAGAGGCGACATCGTTCTCCGGGATAGACTGCAACGCCTCTCTGCCCTCTTGGGCGGGCGAGTCGTGACGGAAATCCCTCTTGTCTTCGATCGGTTCAACGTTGGCAACCTGGGCAGTTGTGATGGCCCGTCTTTCCTTGGCCATGATCTCCGAGTAGACCTTTTGGAAGGCCGCTGGATCAAGAACACTCGGCATTTTTGCTGCCTCGGGCTCCGTGTTCTGTGTGAGGATATTGGTGTACGACAAGGTTGGAGTCTTCCCGTCAGTCGAGTCAGTCTGCACTGCGACTGGCTTGGGAGCGGGACGTGTGACTGGCTCAATTGCCTGGCCTGAGACCGCTGAAAACGTTGAAGGAATGAACCTGGGCGCCTCTGGAGAGACGGGAGCTGCGTGCAGGGAAGAGATTGACGAAAGTCGTAGATCTGCAGGCTGGACTTTGGGTGCTTGAGGAGAAACGGGGTCGGAACGCAGCCCAGAAATGGAAGAAATCTGCAAGTCGGCAGGCTTGGCCGCAACCTTGGGGATTGAGGCGAACTCAGCAGCAATGGGCTCCGAGTGCAGGGACGAGACCGGAGAGAAATGGAATGCGGGGGGGCCCTTGGGGTTTTCCGCGGCGACTGGCTCAGAGTCGAGGGACAAGATGGAAGAGATATTTGAAACCGGAGCCTCCTTGGGTGCCGGGGTCTCTGGGTCAAGCGGCTCTTGGGAGTGGTAGGATACCACGGATGAAAGGTCGTGGTTAGGCGTGACCTTGCGAGCAGTAGAAGGCGCCGTAGGCTCGGAGTGGAGAGAAGAGATCGGAGAAAAGTGGAAGGGAGGGAAGACGATCTGCGGTGCACTGGGAACCTCGGGTTCAACGGGCTCCGAGTGTAACGCGGAAAGAGAAGAGAGCTGATGCTCAGGTGTTGAGGGAGCTTCCGGTTCGACGGGCTCTGAATGAAGGGCCGAGACTGATGAAAGCTGAAGCTTGGGGGTTAGAGGAGCTTCCGGCTCGACAGGCTCGGAGTGCAAGGACGAGACCGAAGACAACTGCAACTTGGCAGGAGCTGGGGTTTGAGGCTCGACAGGTTCAAATTGCAAAGTCGAGACCGAAGAAAGCTCGAGCTTGGGAGCAACAGGAGCTGCGGGGTCAACTGGCTCGGAGTGCAACGCCAGCAGTGATGACAGATCAAGTTTAGGGGGTGCAGGTGCTGCAGGTTCCACAGGCGCCGAAGTGAGCGAGGAGATTGCAGAGACGTCGAGATTTGCAAGTGTTGGTTCGACAGGCTCAACTTGTTGAGCATTCAGTTCAGAGATGCTCAAAGGCTGAGGTGAGACGGCCGGGGTCGTTGTAGCATTCAGCTCCTGGCCCTTTGTTGTCAGCTCGGGCTCCAGAGCAGATGGGGCCAACCCTGGTGTAGAGTCGCCTGTCTGCTCAGGTTTGGCCGATTCATCCTGATCCCTGCCGAGACCAAAGCCAGCAACACCAGAAATGGCGGCTCCAAGAGCAGCGGTAGTGCTGGAAACACGGCCAGATTCGGGGCTCAATGGCTCCGTGTTCATGGACGAATCCACCATAGGCGGCCTTGCAAGAGATGCCTTGCGAATCAAAGCCTTGTCGGCTAGAGTCTTGCGAAGCTCCGGAGACTCTTGAGGAGAGATGATTGAGGCGCGACCTCCCGGAGTACCAGGGTCACTACCAGTCTCTGAGGCTGCATCGCTGTCACGCTCGCTGAAGTTGCCGAGCTCAGCGAGCAGACTCTTGCCGCCGTCAGGCTCAGCTTGACTGCCATCACTCATGAAACTAGCTGAAGGCGACTTTGAAACGTGATTGTTGAGCACCTCTGCAGCGCTACGCACAGAGCGACGACCGCCACGACTAATCTTGAGGCGATAGCGGGGCTGCTCAGTACGCGAGGGCGTCTTGACCTCGACTTCGCTGTCGTCAATCTCATCACCAGAAGTGGATGCAGTGCTGAGGTACGAGTCGCGGCCAGGTCTTTTGTCGCTCATACGAGAGTAACGACGAGTGCGAATCGTTCCACGGTCAGATTCCTCAGCGTCGCTGTCCTCTTCGGTACTGGAATCACCGATTGTTTCCGCCCCTGTGTGGAAAGCATCCGTCTCAGTCGCCTCGTCGCGCTCACGGGCAGTTTCAAAAGCGTCGGAGCTTTCAGCGACTGTTTGAAGAGCCTCAGTGCTGGGTCTGGTAAACGAGGCGGAGTTGACGCGGCGACTAAAGGGGCTAATGCCGACACCACCAATTGAAGGTTGGGGTCTTCTACTGGGTGTTTCCGGCACGTCATGTTCGTCGTTGTCTTCCCAGTCACCGTCATCAACAATAATCTCATCTCGGGAGCCACGGGCCATTCCCAGCCTGTCGGGACGGGGTGGCTTTTTGAACAAGTCTTGTTTCTCATTGGGCCGGCGTTTCTTGGAATTCGGGAAACCGCTGGCCGCTTCCTTGTGAGCAATATCAAGCTCATCCTTGGTTTCCTGCAATAATCTCCGAAGCTCCATCTTTTCCGTCTTTTCACGATGAATGTTGTTCTTGAGATTTTGAATCATTCGATGCGCGTGCTGCAGCGAGCTCTTCAGGGTCTCGGTCTCAAGGTGGCTGTGACGAGGAGTGAACTTTGTTGGTGAGGGTGGCGGAGAATGCTCAGGTGTGTCTTGGTCAGTGTCCTGATCCTCAGCATCGTGATTCGAGTCCCGTCCCGAGCCCGACTCTTCCAGCCGACGGTGATAAGCGACTGCTTGAACAAGCTCCTGGTTCTGGGAGATGAGTTCCTCAATCTTGTTCTGGAGCGCAGACCGTTCGGTTTCTCCCGAGGTGACGTTCCGGCGCAGTCCCATGATCTCGGCCTCGTGTTGCTTGTACATTGCTTGATACTCATCGTTGAGCTTCCCGTTGGCCTGCTTGAGCTCTTCAAGCTCTCGCTCGATCGAAGCCTTTTCCGCATTGCCAGAAGAGATGTTTTGGTTGAGGCGTTGTTCCTTGGCGATTGCCTGCTTTTGCTGGGCCGTGAGCTCTTGAATTCTCGTCTCCAGATTCCAATTCTCGTCCTTGTATCGCTGTTCGCTCTCGTCCAAAGCCCTGAGCCGTTGTGTCAACCCTTCCACCTCGACTTCCAAGTGCGACCGTTCGGCATTGACGTGCTTCAGCAACTCGTCCTTTTCCGCCAAAGCAGCCTGTAGCTCTCTGACCTGATTGAGCAGAGAGCTACTGATTTCCGTGGCCAGCTTGATGTCATGGATGCGATTCGGCTGCTGGTTCCTTTGTTTTCGTGTCGGGACGCTAAGTTTCGAAGGAGAAGCGTGTGCTTCGCTGGAGAAGACGGAATTCCCCTCGGCGTCAAGGGAGGCATGGTAGCTTGGAACTCTGGTCTTTGGTATGAAGGCCCGCGCAGTGTCCTTGCCAACTTCGTTAAACTCGCGTTCGAGCTCAATAAGCTTTGACCGCAGCTCGGCGCCAACTTCCGCAGAGTCAGACTGCTGCTCGACCTCCTTCAAGCGCTCGCTGAGCTCCTTTCTTTGTTGCACCAAGATAGTCCCTAGCTGAGAAGCCTCTCGCAGTCTCCGCTCCGTCTCGGTCAAGTGTGCTTCGAGGGCGCGTTTGGTCGCCTGGGGCGAGCCGTCCGAGTAGACGGAAAATGTCTGGGTGTCGAAACTGGCATATCTCTTGCGCTGCGATTCTGCATTGTTGGAGGCAGCGGAAGGGCCGAAAGGGTCGGCGTCGCCTTCGCCCTCGACACTGACAGCCTTGGAGGGCGAGGCCATTGTTGGCATGGTATTGCCGGGGCGTCGAGAGGGCTCAGGACAAGAAAAGGGCGCGGGCAGTATCTATGGCGGCTTTGTGCGTAGAGTCGGACGGATGGCTGCAGCGGAAAGTCGTGGAGCAGGAGCGGACGATGTTTCGTTTCAAGAAATTAGGTGGCGGTTGTGGCGTGCAAGGAAAAACCAAAAGAGCGTTGTTGTCCAGGCGGACTGTGGGGACAAGGCGAAAGTAGAGCGCGGTAGCAAGGGCAGTGGTCGAATGAGGGTGCCGTGGAAGGCGGTAGGGAGAGAGGGGGGCGCCTTGGGCGGAGGTTGACGCCGTGAGTAGAGGACGACGACAACAACAAGGGACCTGGCGGCGGCGGCGAGGGTGGCGTGTCTCACTCGCGCCTCTGGTTGGGGAGGGGATTAGGTGAAGGCGACTCTGCGCATCGCTGGGAAGAGGAGAGGTGCGCGCGCGCAGTCGGAGAGAAGGACTGGCAAGGGTGCGGAGAGTTGAGGAGTGAGGGTGCCGGGCGATGATGAAGAGGGAGGGGGGCAGCGTCCGTGTGTTTGTTATCCACCAGCCAGACCGGGCAAGGTCCCAGCACCTGAACCTGAACCTGAACCACCCAACGGCGGCGGCTTTTGGCCTAATTGCTTCTAGTCAAGGTACCGAACGGTCAATTGACTCTTCACGCTGCACGCTACATACACATGCTACACACGCGCTCTCTGCACTCTGCTCTCTGCTCTCTCCCTCTCCCTCTCCCTCTCCCTCTCCCTCTCCCTCGTCCCTCGCGCCATCCCCTCGCCCTCGCCTCCGCCCTTCTTCCACTTCCGTCGCACATGGCCACATGCGACGATCCCATTTCCCATCTCTCATTAACC
Organism: Phyllosticta citrichinensis; assembly: GCA_038380885.1. Taxonomy (NCBI): domain Eukaryota; kingdom Fungi; phylum Ascomycota; class Dothideomycetes; order Botryosphaeriales; family Phyllostictaceae; genus Phyllosticta; species Phyllosticta citrichinensis. The sequence continues at coordinate 103,134 of JBBWUH010000017.1, read as the reverse complement.
TGTGAATGTACTGACCACCAGTCCTCCCTCCCCTCCCCGCGGGACCCCTGACGACCAACGGCAACGGGAGCCATCGAGAACCCCTCGAGCCGTCGCGGGAGATCTGCGCATCGCCGCCAGCCCACCACCTTGCAGCTCGCTGCATTCGACTGCAGCAGCTTGCAAAGCCTATCTGCTGCTCTCTTGTCGTGCGCCCGTCTCCCTGTCGCCATCAGGCCCGACGCGGCCACTACCCGGCGCCGAACGTGAGCCATGGGCCATGACTTCTCAAACAACAACAAACAACAACAACAATTACTCAGGGGATCAAAACGACCTGTCGAGTCTCGCGCACGCGGTCGACCTCCTTGCCAAAGTAACGCTGCGACTTGAAGCTACTCGTCACATCAGCCCTTTTCTTTTCTTTTTTTTTTTTTTTTTACGTCCTGTGCCACACGAGACACGACGTGGCACGCGGCCGACGCCCCGGCAACGCGACCAGGTTGTAGGATTCTGTACTCACCTCCAGCGAACATTGGCCTTTAGCACGTTGAGGCATCCTTGGAGATACTGCTGCACCTGTGCGTCCACCTTCTCTCCCCAGCTCGGTATCTCGGAATGCGAAATATACCACTGTCGGTAGCAGCCATGCAGCAGCTCATTGGCCTTGTCATAGCTCTGCTGCTGCGAGAGACCTAATCTCCGGCGGAATATTGAGATGAGGTTCTGACTGTGGCCAACACTCTGCCATGGGTCAGTGGTTGTTCTGTTTCAGACTCTACTCGAGAGTTGACCAGTCATACTCACGTGTTCTCGATGGTATGACAAAATGTCATTCTGCCTGTGTTTCACCGTCTTTGTCAGCCTGCTGAAAACCTTCTCCTGTCTCGTTTCACGTCGCTGCTTACAGTGTCAACATCTCAGCTACTAGTCGCTCAACATCTCGAATCGCCTTGCACTCAAACACCGCCGGCGGTAGCCTTAGGCCGCACGCATATCTATAGCACACCGTCAGCCTTGTTTTTGGTCGAGCCAATTCCTGGCGTCACTCACTCTTCCAACGACAAGAGGGGGTAAAGACCAATGTTCTGCGCTCGGATGTGCAGGTACCGCGTAATATTCTCCATCACCACCATGTCGTCGAATTCTTCGCCATGCAGTTCTGCGACACTCCTGCAAAAGTGTATGTTGGACTTGACATATCTCTCTCGGGCGTCTGCTCGGCTCTTAGTCACTGCCTCTTTGCTTTCTTGGAATCCATCGACTCACCGTCGCATGTCGACGTTCCCACCCTCTCCCAGATGGAATGAAAGAGCTGCTGCAGGGGTGTGCTGGCCACCGCCGCTGAATTTTTTGCTTCTCGCTCAAATTCCGGGTTCATTTTTTGGTCGTCCTCGTCGGATGACAGGGCTTCCTCGAGTTCGCCGGACGTTGTTTCGATTGGAGACGTCGACCATGGCCCGGGCGCGGACCGCCGTCTGACAACGGGTATGCTGCATCCTTGTGGAACAAGAACGGCGACCATACCCGCGACTTCAGCCCTGCCCTTCTCACGGTCTATGCCTAGTTCGCCTTCATCGAACTCTGCCGAGAGTCAGTAACGTCAAGCGGCAGCACAGTAGGTGTCAAAAGAAATGATGTCCTCCAACTCGTAATGCGATGACGCGTCTTGGGAGCAGTTGGTCACTACTGTTGACGAAGCTAGGGGGCTGTCGTCTACTGCCAAAGTTGCAACCAGGAAGCGGTCGTCCACTGCAGCAGCTATACCCGGGGAGTATGACTTCTTTCGACACCGACTTTGGGAGGGTAGGGGTACACTAACGATCGTCAAACTCGAATACCTGGGCGTACTGTTAGCTTCTACCCCTGACAACATTGTCTTTGATTGGTTCGATGCTCACCCAGTAAATCCAGTCACAGACTGTCCGAAGTTCCTCTTTGCCGACGTCGGGACACAGGATGGCACTGAAGTAGCAAAAGTCTGCAGCACAGCGACGCTTGATGTCCTTCTCGCTGAGGTTTTGCCACAGGTTTGCCCTCATCCACTCTTCCGACTCTTCTCTCACTTGCTTGTAATGCGGGTTGACTTTGGGTTCAGGAGCAATGAAACTGACGAGAAGGTCGGGAAGTATGGCCATGTTTGCAGCCTCCTTGGTCGTCTCCTCCTTGATCAGGCGGACGGTTTGCCGTGCGGGCCTCTTGGGCTTTGCAGTCTTGAACGGCCTGCCGGGGAATGTTGATGAACGACCCAAGGCCGTAAAAGAAATGCTGAGCCCAGCTTCGTCGGTGGCGAATAACATGGTGTATTACTTTTTTATTGTTGACGATATGCCGCTTTCGCTTTGAAGTTGGTCCCAAGTGGTCTGAGATTGCCACAAGCTTTTGATGGTCTCTTGTCTTCCAAAAGAACAAGGCCCCTGGAATATCTTATATGCAAAAGCCCCAGCGGGATTAACTGCCGGAGTGCCCGCAGGCCCTGTTGTTCGCCGCTACTTTTTTTTTCAGGCGACTATCTCAAGAATTTCCAAGCAAAGTCACAGAACCACTGTCTCATCCTGCGGTGCATACTCCCGATTCTGGCAGGTGGACTGTACTGGGAATGCTTAGAACATGAGTTGGATGGTAGCCTAAAGGCCATGCCCGCATGTGGATTGACACGCCCTGTCTTCCGTGAGGGTGGTGGAGGCTAGATCGCCTTGGCTGTGAACACTATCCTATAAGCGGTCCTTACAAAGGCTTTGGATGTCTTTGTGCAACGGCATCAATACAGATCGATGATCGATTCCAAGGTAAGTCTGACCGACCTTGCCGGCAGTTTGAAGATCTGGGCCCTTGGTGCTCATCGGCTTTATTTTTACATGGCCATGCGCTTCCCTACCGGGCACCGTTAATTCCGAAAGAAGGAGCGTAGCACAGGAGGTCCCTGAAGACGCATAAGACCGAGTCCAGGGTGGCTAGGAGGGTCCGATGGCGTCTTGTGAAGGTACAGGCACATTCAGGGCTGAACATTTGGCCTTCTAGCTCAGAATGTGGGCTTCATTGGACCAAAAGCAGACTGGGCATGGCCTCGTGAACAGGCTGGATACGAATACTGGTGGCACGATGTCTTCATGGGTGATGTCAGCACCGTTGAGTCCTTTGGAAGGAACATCATCAGGCGGACATGAAGGGCTATGCTGAATGTTCATGCGGTGTTGTTGGAGTCGACGACGCGTGGAGCCCTAGGGCGAGCCCTAGCGTGGCATAGCTGCGGATGACTAAACGGGCGGCGGGTGTTGACGCGCGACGTGGACAGGATGCGGCGACCCGGAGGTCTTGTCCGCCATCGACATTCCAACTGCAACTTCGTGTCAGCTGCGCTCGAAGACCTGACAACGCCGTTTGACTCGCCTGATTGACACGTCGCATCTCGCTCATGGATGCACCCGTTGTCTTCAAGAAACGCTCTGGCAAGGGCGCGCCGCGCCGAGTCGCACCGCCACCTCGATCTCCCTCTGCGTCCTCAGATGCTGATTCAGGCTCCGATGGCGACGATGGTCGCAAAGTAAAACGGCGCAAGACAACCTCGAGCGCAGTCGTCAACGCCTCGTCTGCCGCGCAAAAGACCAAGATCGAAGTCGAGGGTGTCACAAAATATGCCGCAGACACCTCGGCCTCCATCAAGGACAACAACGACGCCACCAAGCAGTCCAACTGGTACGACGAGAACGCACCAGAGGCGCTTAGCGCGGCAAACCTGCTGGGAAAACTTCGAACGAAGAAGGATGCGGACAATGACAATGACGAGGGCAGAGACGGCACATACAAGGGCCAGAAAAACTACTCCAACTTCATCCAAAAGAGCGCCGATGGCCCCAAGGTCGGTCCTGTCAAGCCAATCAACAGCAACGTCCGCATGGTGACGCAGATCGATTACGCTCCCGACGTCTGCAAGGACTACAAGCAAACGGGGTTCTGCGGTTTCGGCGACAGCTGCAAGTTTCTGCACGCAAGAGAAGACTATGCTGCAGGGTGGAAGCTAGACCGGGAATGGGAAATCAATACCAAGGGCAAGAAGCTCGGTGGAACCGTGGTCTCGTCGGCGAACCGCGACGCCAAGACTGGCGAGGACGAGGAGAATGAGGAGGAGGCCAAGCTCCTCGAGAAGATTCCGTTTGCCTGCATCATTTGCAAGAAACCCTATGCCCAGCCTGTGGTGACGAATTGTGGGCACTACTTTTGCGAAAAGTGCGCCTTGACGAGATTCAGGAAGAATCCGAGCTGTGCCGTGTGTGGTGCTGGAACTGGCGGAAGATTCAATGATGCCAAAAACTTGAAGAAGCTGCTGGAGAAGAAACGGGAGAGGGAGTGGAAAAAAAAGGAGAAGCTGAGGGAAGAAGGACAAGATATCAGCGATGGCGAAGGCGAGGATTGATGATATTGTGGAGTTGGGTTCGACTTTTGAAGTCGAGCAGCTAGTCTCGCCTCACTTTTGCTTCCCATTCCTCTCCTTCGCATTCGCTTTCAATCTTTTGTATTGGAAGGATTTGCCACCAGAATGGCGAGTACGGCCGATCTCACGATCGCAAAACTCCGGAGTTGATGTGCAGGTGAGGCCGGAGGTCTTCTAGACCGAGACGTTCCAACATTACACGGTCGAGCCGCAGGCGATCGAGATGGCAATCACACCACAATCGGCTTTTGAAAACAGCAGTTGGATTTACCATCGGGCTAGAACTGACGATTGTCAAAAGGACGGGACGCAATCTGTGACCACCTTTCATACCTTCCACCACTATCTGGAAGCCCGTACTCAAGGCTGCCGGCCTCTCCGCAGCCTCAACAAGAGCCACTTTTTCCCCTTAGTCGTACTTTTTCATAACTTCATTGCCTTCGACCATTTCTGCAAACCCGTCAATCGCCGTACTATGCGCCCAAGGCTTCAACGCAATCTCCTCGCGAATCGTTTTGGCAAAGCATCCACTCCAACCCATCCTTGGCCACTCATGGACAACCGCCTCTACTGTCCCCTCATGTACCATGTCGCAGTAATGACCCATGTTGTCGAACTCGGTCGCCAGCTGGATCAGCATGCCCAAGCAACTGATGGTCCCCGTCTCGCCCGGGTCCTGGTGTCGCAAGACAGCTTCGCAGACGCTCTCGGCCTGGGCCGTGGGCGCGCCGAGGTCGTGCAGGGTCGCAAGAGCGTGGATGCCGCCCCAAAAATCAAACGAGAGGTTGGTGCCACTCAGGTTCCCTGCCGTGGTGCCGATGTCGTGGAACAGGCAGGTCAGCAGCCACGTCTCGGCGTCAATCCAGCCTTCAGAAAGCCAGCTGGCGAACTGGGTCTGCAGCAGAGACATGCCGTAGTAATAGACGCGGAGGCTGTGGGAGTACGTCTCTGGCCGCAGCTGCGGTTTGACATGCGCTACGGCCGCGCCGATGAGGGGTGTGTTTGGGTATGGCAGCGAGGAGACGGACAACGGCGAGGGTGTGTTGACGTGGATCTTGTTGACGAGCAACACCTTTGGATTGCGTGGGACGGCGTGCCAGCCGTATCGCGGACTCGCGTTAGCGTTGGTGTTGGTGTTGGATGCCATGGCCAGCTGCAAAGGGAGCGCGAGTGTGTGCGAAGAGTGTCTGACTTGATGCTGGGGATCGGGAACTTGCGTCTTTTATCAGCTCGATCGGTCGCTGCTCGATTCACCGGGCTCTAACTTCTCAATTAGGTGGTGTTGAAAGAAGAATGCCCTTTTGCGAAGCCGAACTTTACAGCGGGGGAAGCACGTTGGATAGCTTCAACATCAGACGGTCTTCAGAGCAAAGGTCCAGCAACGACGCGGCCATTACGTCAAATTGCGGGGAAAGCTCCATGCCATTCTGGGTAATTCGCATAGCTGCTCAGCGACGGCATCCAAGACCACCGTCGAGTTCTAGACTGGAGCCACGCCACACCACGCCGTCCGTCGTTCAGTTCCCTTGCTGCACTCGAGAGGACCCGCTTCCGACTGCTCTGAACCTGAACCGTTCTCTCGGGTGGCAGCTACCGATGCAAGGCACGCAGAAACGAGACGGGATGCATGGCCCCCAAATTACTGAAAGACACGTGCTGTACCGCTTGCCCGGCAGTCATTCGGGAGGCAAGGGATCCGCAAGCCTGTCACTGGTTGCAGAAGTCGTGGCACTCATCATCGCTGAAGGAGTGCAGACATGAAGCATTCAAGTTCTCAGCAGGAAAAACAACAGGGACCATCCAAGGTCCGCATCAGGATGGACTTCGGGAGCAAACAAGCAGGCATCGGAGGTCGACCGTGTGGCCCCCACTCCACCAACTCGGTCTGTCTGGTTTATTGGAAAACCGACCGAAGTCCGTCGCGGAAGCCCACACCGCTGGAACCCCTCCAGAAGCAACGACGCTATCTTCTCTTCGGCCTGTTGCCATGGACAAATCTTGAGCCTCCCCACACAAAAGTAGCTACACCTCAGCTGAGTCGGGTCTTTTTTGAGTCAGACCTGGGTTATGCTGACAAACGGGCCAGGCCCGCCGCTAGATAAGATAAGTCTAAGCCTTCAGGCTTGGATGCTTGAATTGGATACAGCTGTACAACTTTTCGGCCCTGCCTTTTTCCTTGGTGCAAGATGCGCGACATGTCTTGCTTTCTGGCGTTGGTGCGCGCCCTGGTGCTGAGCTCGCTGCTGACAGGGACGCGGGCGTCTGCGGACACCGAGAAAAAGTACTCAATGTGGATGGCCAATAGCATCATCTCGCGGGGCCAAGGCGTCTTGACGGGCGAGGGAGACTCCTCAGCGCTTCTTCAGGCCGGATTCACCCAGAAAGGCTTCCGTCGATTGATTGAACAGTATCCAAGCGACAGCTCGGCGGGGCTTATTGAGGGATATGTCAACAAGAGCGTGGACTCGACCATTGGCACGGTCAGCGTCACCTCCAAGCTCACGAATTACCCCCTGGATCGACTGTCCAATGGCAACAACTTAATCGACTTGTTCCTAGAGACCGGCGATGAGACGTACCGCCAGAGCTTTGAATCTTTGCGCGAGTCAATCAACCTGCAACCCCGCAACGTCGAGAACGGCCTGTGGTACTACACCTACAAGAATTGGTCGTACCTGGATGGGATGTACTCATTGGCGCCCTTTTATTCGTACTACACTGGGCTCTTCGATCAGGACAACACCACTGCCATTGCCGACATTGTGCTGCAACTGGATCTCCTGTGGGAGCACTGCTACGACAACGCTACCGGCCTTCTCTTCCATGGCTACGACGAATCGAAGACGGCCGTATGGGCAAATCCGGAGACAGGCGCCAGTCCTCACGTGTGGGGCCGCGCCTTGGGATGGTACTTCATGGCGCTCGTGGACACTCTGGAGCTCCTTCCGGTTGAGCGACACTCGAAGGAGTGGGCCGGCCTGTTGGACAAGTTTCGGACGCTGGCCTGCGCCGTGGTGCAGTCTGCAGACGAGGCTTCTGGAGCCTGGTGGCAGCTTTTGGATCAACCAGGACGCGAGGCCAACTATATCGAATCGAGCGCATCGGCCATGTTTGTGTATGCCTTGCTCAAAGGCGAGCGCCTGGGGTTCTTTGAATCCGCGACACTCGGCACGGATTCTCTCAATAACGACGTGGAGGTTGGCACAAATGCAAACGGTGGTAATGAAGTGGAGATTGTCGCGACCTCGACATCATATGCGCAAGTCGCCGACAAGGCCTACGACTACATTTTGCACAATTTCGTTGTGCACAATGGAAACGGAACGCTCAGCTACAACGGCACCGTTGGCGTCTGTAGTTTAAACTCTACAGCTTCGTACGAGGTGAGTCGTGGGCCGAGGCCGGATTTCCCGGTTCTGTTTACTCAACCCTGACACGTTTGGCCAGTATTACGTGCAACGCCCAATCAACTATGACAGCGTCCTGGGATCTGTCGCCTTCGTCCTCGCGTCGCTCGAGCGCGAGAGAAAGGACAGAGAATAGCAATACGAATCTTGCGCATGTTCTGGACTTTGCGCCGAGCGCGACGCATATCCGTTCCATTCTGTACCCGGCAGACAAGAGGTCCGGAATTCGATGGGTGTGCTGCGGGGCAAGATCGCAAAGAATTCTGCCTTGCCCAGAGGTGATGCAACCGCCAGCATTTGAGGCTTCTGGTGTCTCGCACGTGTGAGACACGGGCCGGTCACATGCAATGCCCAAGTGCTGGAGAGAACGAGGCGGCTAAGATTCGAATAGGACTAGAAGAATCCACCCATGTTCAGGGTCCCGAGAAGGATTCTGACTGATACCTTTGACTGCATACAGACACTTGGGATCGCGAGTGATGTGACGCCTGAGCGGATCTCGGTAGCCGCGAGCGTGCCAGAAAAAGCTCGACACTGTTTAGGACCAACAAGTCGAGGGGCTAACTGGAAGTGGCTGACGCAGGATCAAAAAGAAAAGCTGCAGGTTTCGATTGTCGAATGGAAGTGTCGGATGCCTGGGTGGGCGTTGAGGCTCTGCGATGGGACACGGGGGAGAGGCGGACGCGTGCTTCGCGTCTTTCAGCACCCGAACGGCACCGGTAACCGTCTTCGCACAATCGCCCCCAACGTCATCGTCATGCTGACCCATTTCTACTAAGGATACTGAATTCCATTCACCATTATACAAAGAAAGTCGCCCCCAAAGCTGCTATTCGGAGTGTTTGCTTACCCCGTGCCGTCGTTATCAAAGCCCTTCGTTACACCTTGGACACCGCTTGGGGAAAAGCGCCAAATGACATCAGCTTTCTTGCCCGCACCAGTAGTTCTGACTGGATATGACTTAGCCGCGGGCTGTCTGTTGGAGACGGAGACAGCCACTGCGGACTTCCGCTGCCGAGCCCCATATAGTCAAACGACACAACCCTTCGCATTCCGAAAAAACTGACCCCTGGCCGGAGCCTGCTCGTCCCGCCAGTGGTATCAAGTTGGTCATAGATATCCGGTTGTTCTCACCCGGCGGAAGTCCATGGATGACCGTCGCCCTCGGTTCCCTTCGATGTTCGGTACCTGAAAATTAGTGAATCTCAGACAACAAAAGAAGTCCGGTCTCTCCCTTTTCGATTTTGGAGTGTCAGTCCCCTTTCATTCCTTCAGTTACTTGTACGCAAATCCGTCTCCTGCTTTCGATATTGGTTCCTACAATCCGAGCGTCCGTGTTTCCCCCCAGCACTGCCGCCATGGCACCGGCTTCGCAACCTTACTCCACTTACAGCTTCAACGGGAGGAAGTTCACGTATCCTAACAGGCCGGATGGGTTGCCCATGTCACCACGGTCCCCGCTCCCTCCGGCCTTGGTGGCCGGGGACAACGGTTTGTCCTTTCCTGGTCGAAGCTACCATACGAGAGCACAAAGCAACGTCACTGCCGTCTCCGATCTCCGCAGTCCTACCTTTTTCAACGAAGACGACGCCAGCACTATTGGACGCCGCAGCATGGACTATGACGACGAGGCTAGGCTCAAGCCGTCCTACCCGCCATCTCACCGCTCCTTGCTCCAACGGGATGTCGAATCACTCAAGAGGGATATAGAGATGCTCAAGCGGGACATAGACCTTGAGTCACGAAAGTCACGGTCGCAGCAGGAGTTTGTTCTACCACCGCCACCGCCTCCTCCAGCAGGAGGTGAGAAGGGAGGTCCTCCTCTAGATCTCAACATAGTAGGCTGGAGTGGCCCAAATGATCCGGTAAGCTGAAGTTTTTGGCAATTACGAGCTGCGATACTGACGGGTTGCGTAGGAAAATCCCCAAAACTTCTCCACACGGAGGAAGTGGATCATCACCTTGTCGCTATCTATGATCACCTTTTGCATTACCTTTTCGTCCAGCGTCTTCAGTACGGCCACTTTTGTTGCAGCGAAGGAATTTCACGTCTCAACAGAAGTCATGACTCTCGGTACCAGTCTGTTGGTTGCAGGTATGTTCACTGTTTGTCCTTGGTCTGTTCCCTGATAACTTGATGTCCAGGATTCACTGTCGGTCCGCCTATTTGGGGTCCATTGTCGGAAATTCTCGGCCGTCGGCCACCCCTTTTCTTTGCTTTCTTCGTCTTCGCCATCTTTCAAATCCCTGTCGCGGTTGCGCAGAACATTGAGACTGTCATGCTCTGCCGATTTTTCGGCGGAGTCTTTGGATCCTCGCCACTCGCAATCGTCGGCGGCGCACTGGTTGACTTTTGGAATCCGGTCGACCGTGGCATTGCAGTGTCAGTCTTTGCTGGCGCCGTCTTCCTGGGCCCTTGTGCTGGTCCTATCGGCGGTTCCTTCATCGTTGCAAACAAAGATCTTGGGTGGCGCTGGACACTGTGGGTTACGATGATCATAAGCTTTTTCTTCCTGATCATCGGCCTTTTCTGCATTCCAGAAACCCACGCCGGCACCCTTCTTTCAGCACGCGCAGCCAGGATGCGTCGCGAGACCGGGAACTGGGCCCTCCACGCCAAAGCTGAAGAGGCTCCCGTCGACATTGGAGCAGTTGTAAAGAATGTCCTGGTCAAGCCGTTCGTCATGTTGACCAAGGAGCCTATTCTGCTCTTCGTCACAATCTACATGACGATTGTGTACGGCATTCTCTACCTGACCTTGGAAGCCTTCCCAATCGCCTTCTCGGAGAAGCGTGGCTGGGAACCGACTATCGCCTCGCTCACCTTCTCCGCCGTCACTGTCGGCGTTCTGATCGGCGTTGCCTTCGTCGTCGTCTTTACCAAGACGTATGTGGCGCGCATCTACCGCGAGAAGGGCAGTGTTCCCCCGGAAGTACGGTTGATTCCTATGATCGTGGGTAGTCTGGTGTTCCCCGCGGGTCTCTTCACTTTTGCATGGACGAGCAACCCTCACATCCTCTGGGTCCCGCAAGTTATCGCTGGCGGCCTCATCGGCTTGGGTCTGTTCCTCGTCTTCTTGCAGGGCCTCAACTACATCATCGATGTGTACCTCATGCACGCCAACAGTGCCATTGCTGGAAACACGATCTTGCGCAGTCTTTCAGGCGCTGGCTTTCCGCTATTTGCCGTGGCCATGTGAGTATTTCCTTCCCAAGGCGCTTGCCTGTTCCTCGCTACTTCCGCCTGGTCTACCATATTTTTGAGAGCACCGATGGCTAATATGCTCCTCGTTCCATAGGTACCACAACCTCGGCGTCGACTGGGCGACTTCGCTCCTCGGCATCATCTCTGTCGTTCTGATTCCGGTACCGGTTCTCTTCTACATCTACGGCTCACGCTTCCGCAAGACGAGCACATACAGTCCGGTCAAGAACTAATCCTGATCCGGCTCAAGCTGCGAATCCTTTCCGACCATGCGAAGACGACTGTGACGTTTCTTCTTAGCCCTAGCATCTTGTTTCATCTGTCTGTCGACAAAGTTGCATGTCTCGGCTGAAACATCCACCTCCACCCTCCTTTTGTTGGTCTCTTTTACTCATCATCTACCATCTCTCATCATGATCTCAAATTCAAAATTTCCATCTTGCGAGGCGTCTGGCGTTAGGGAGCAAAGCAACTGCATCGCAAACGACGTGTTTCATCAAGTCTATTTTCTGTGGGCTTTGTAACGAATCAAGAGAATATACGCTAGGCGGCGCAACGGGGGGATGATGGGGCAGCATTGAGCAAGTCGTGTTACTGCAAACCGCAAGGCTTAGAACCAAGAAAAGAAAATGCTCGAACGAAATCCTTCACGCGTCCTGGACCCCTTCCAGAGTTGCCCGTGACGGACCATCCATCCGGAAACACGCCACCACCTCACCACGCTCAATAGGCAGATTGCTGCGACCCGCGCTCTCTCCCTTCTCCAACACTTTCGGATTTAGCCTCGCAAAATGCCACTCCTTCGCCAACGTGCATGGTGAGCCGATCCGTCGGTCCCTATCTGCCTGATTAACCGGTTCCTCGGCTCCCTTCTGACGCGTTCTTCGCTCTCGCCTTGCGTACTTTGGGCTCCTCCAGCTTTTTCCTTATCCGCATACTTCTCGCGACACGACGTGACGCACGCAGAGCACCGGAAGGAACTACTTTGCGCATATCTCGCCCCTTTCAGCCCGTTCGCCATGTGATGCGTTGCGTTCCACAAGGCACGAGCAACCGATGACGAGAGTGGAATGGCAGTTTCTTGGATGCTGGTCACGGTGCGCATGAATGCTCCGTGACTGCAGCTGTGATGGCGGATGACTGCTCCCCGGCGGCATGCTGGGGACTCTTCCACCATTCTCCAGTCCTCAGCTATCCCACTCGCAAATTCGTCCGCCATCCCCAAGCCCTTGACCTTCCTGATCTTTCCACCCTCCTGTCCATAAGCTTCGTTACCCCTTGGCCATCCATGCGTTACTTTGATTACTACCCCTTAGCCCTTGACTTGCCTATACACAACCTCCTCTACCTCATCCCGACTCTCGACTTCCCGATCAGTGATCTATTAACCTGCCATATAGTCCTCCTTCATACTTTCTACCATAGCGCCTGCCACCCACTTCCCCTCTATACTTTCTGTGGCCTGCACCTTCTTTCTCTTCCTCCTCTCTATCCCTTTCTTTTCCATTGTTTTTCTCCGTATTATGTCTCATTTCAGTTTTTTGTGCGTTTGCGGCTACGAGTATCTCAGGGCGAAAATCAGAAAGTAGAGGAAGTTCAATTCTTTGAGAAGGAATACCAGCAGCGGGGATACGCGAGGTTTCTGCGCCATGGTCCCTGGGATGATGAGGGTTTCACTGACATGTCACAAAAGTCCTCCAACTGTATGCGTGATGGCGAAGCTGTGATGCGCATTTTGAATCCCTCACTCATAGGTGTGTTGCCCCTGAGGCACCTCCTGGGACGCATCTCTAGGGCGCTTCTAAATCTAGAGGCGGTTCTACATTATTGATGTGATATTAACTGAATTCTACTGCAAAAAAAGGAAGAGAGTTTTCTTTCGCACAAGACTTTGAGTCCTTAGGCTGGACTTTTTGCCGCATTCGCGCTTCTGATGAATTCGTATAAGAAATTAAGATTTGCATGGATGGACTAAGCTGGCGCAGAAATTACCATCAAAACTTGCAAAGCTGAAGATGAACGGTGGTGTTGAAAATCTTCACGTTAATTATTAGAGCGGCGGCCAAAATTGAATGCGATTCGAAGCAAAACGTCGCAAACAAAAAAGGGAAACAGCGTGAGAGGACCCAAGGTCCACAATGAATGAGCTTGTATCCCGAAGCAAATTCAAAATCCTATGGCGCACTCATCTCCAGGTCGAAAGAAGACACACGGACTCTTTGCGCCCCCTAGATGTCCCGTTTGACTGCCTTGCAAGTCCAACCACCCAATGACGAGCACTCCAAAACCCATCCGGCATCTCAACGCCGGCGGCAACACCAAGCCAGCCCGGCTCGTCTCCGCCCCAAGCAGAGTCCATGACGCCTCCAGGCACAGCTCGCGATCGCCACCCCTCCTCTCCTCTCAACCCACCAGGTCATCCCATCCACTTCCCACCCAACACACAACCACAGCACAGCGACGCCCACCATCCCCAATCCCCGCTGCCGTATCGCATCCCCCGATTTCTAAAAGCGCGCGTCTGATTGGTCGCGGTCCGCTACCCCGGGTTGCCGTACCTGCCGTGCCGTGCCGTCCCCAACTGACTGGCCGCTTGTCAGTGCGGCGCCATCTCTGAATTTTTGACTTTGCGCTCGCAGGTTATGATTGGCTTCCCGCTCTGTGGGCGGCTGTCCCGCTGGCCTGGACCTTGTCTTGCTTGCGTCTGCTCGGACTTTTGCGCGAAAGAGGTTGGGCGCGGGCATTGAGATGGTGCGTGGGGAGCGCGAATGGAGAGTGTTGATTGCTTCTGTGTGTAAGCTGACAGTGAGATACAGGTTTTGATCTGAAGGCGTCTATTGAAAGTGCAAGTGCAGGTATGTCTGGAAAGCAATGTGCAAAGTGAGTGAGGAGGGCAACAAGCTCCATGCAACCAGAGGACATGGGGGAGACGGCACGAACGACGAGAACGACTGCAAGCAATCGCAATGTGAAAAACCAAGAGTGGTGTGATCATCAACGTGGGCAGACAAGCGGGTGAGGCGTTTGAGTTTGTCGACTTTCCTTTTGCCCGCTCTTTTGGGTACAGCCCGACAGTTGAGCGCCTGCGCATTTGTAAAGCACTCGTTGCGATTGGAAGGGATTTGAGTTTCGAGTGGAGAGGCAAAGCTGAGGTTGATTCGTTTATCACTGCGCTGGCTTGCGCCGGTTGTGAGACTCGGTACGTAATTCATTGCTTGAATGTTAACAGCTGAAGGAAAGGCTTTTGGATCAGCTCTTGAGGCCGTTAATCATTCTTTGCGACAAGTCTCAGCATGGCTCCGCGGAAATTTGCTTGGTCGCAGAGCGCGAAAGAATGAAGGCTTTTCGATTGGAAATCTGCTCAGGGGCGAGGCGACATGTGCGATCGGTCTACAGTCTGGTCAACGCAGTTAGCCATCCCTTCCAAACCATCCACACACACGCTCCAGAGGCAGTGCCGTCGTTCTCTTCATTGTTCAATCAAATCGCACGTATTACCAACGCAATCGATACCAAAAGTCAAATCGACTGGTCTTGCAGTCCAACAAGCGTCATCAAGTAGTCGACTTACCTGGCCCTCGCTCTTCCCCGCCCCCCGAAAACACCACCATGGAGCGAAAGGCAGGGTATCATGTCAGCTTACCCTCTGTCTGCCCTTCATGTGCGTGGGCAGTGGGCGGGCAACGAAGACGAGAGGGTAGAAGAGGGCAGGGCGCTCAGAAGGCCGACGGACCCGAGACAGATGCTAGATTGATACGCGATTGATACCGTTGATCCGGAGCCAAGGCGATGGGACTGGGGGATGCGCTACATGGAAGAGGCGGATACGGTCGGACGTGGACGCGGACGCACAACATGATCTACGGCGCCCGGCAGAGCGGACGTGGATGCGAGAAGAGACGGAGAGGCGAGCGCCGGTTGGTTCGGCTCTCTACCTGACTGGCATGGCGATAGATAAGTCTTACAGTCGAGACTGGACGTGGGCATGGGAAAGTTGGCGTGGGTGTGTCTCTTATCTGTGGAGGTGAGTGGTGAAGAGGGCGACGACTGAGAGGAGAGGGATTGGCGCGCTTATTGTAGGCGAAGAGATTGGCCTGTTGGGTTTGCTGCGACGCATAAGCAGGTATTGAAGGCTTGACTGTGTGGAGTAAGCGGCGCCGTGAGAAGTGATGAAGCTGAAAGGTCAAGTCGAGCCGCGTCGTCAGTGACAAAGCAACTGTTGCGATTTTGGGCGACGGCGAGCTGAATGGCGGCAAGAAAACCGAACAGATGCGACGAGTTCCAATCAGAAGGAGAAAATGAGAAGGGCGCCGTCGTCAGACGGGGCCTCAAACAAGAAGAACGTGAGAATACCTTGGGCAAGTCGAAACGACGTCACTGAATCCACAACACCACAATCCCCAAGGTCACTAACACAAGACATATTTCTGCCCCTCAAATGTCTCAGCGACGCCTCCCCGTCTTCGAAACCTCTTACATGGCAGAATTAACAAACCAAAGTCTTTCGCGCACTGCTTTCCCCTCAGTGTCGCAGCCAGACCAACACCAACCACGCCCCCAAATAAGCGCCAACTTGAGTACTTTATGCATACGCGTAATCAGCTCCACATTCAGCTTTTCGAAAACTACAGCATACTCATCGAACAATAATCTAGCAACTGTGTAGTAAGAAAGAGGTGCAATCAAACGCACAACTGTCAAGTCCAGGTGCCCAACGGCTCAAAGGGCTGGTGAGAAAAAAGGCAGCTCAATCCTGAAGCACAGTAGCATAGCACCGAGCAAAATCACCAGAGCATGAACATGAAGAATCGATGGAATATCTCCGCCGTGCGTCGTCGTCTTTAAACCATACATTTTCGCCAGTGAAAACAATGGCGAAAGAAAGCGCGCAAACCGCATCACTTCCAGCCCCCCTCACGACGCCTCCCCTCGCACACAAAACACCATCGCCAACCCCACGTGCCCGGCCCGCTGTGGTAATTCGTCCAGCGATTTTGTCGCCCTCCCTGTCACGGCACCGCGCCTCAGTGACCGCTGTGGCCCCCCTGCCCAGCCCAGCCCTGCCCAGCCCCTGTGCGCTCATCATCATCCTGCATACGGAGAATGCGGTCCATCTTTCCCCAGCTCGCCTCGACTCGCCTCGGATCATCGGACGACGGAAGAGTAGGAGACGCTGCGGGCCTGCGGCTGCGCTCCAGAAGATTCCACGGCGAGCCCGATCGAGCCGACACGTCACCAACCAGCGAGCGAGCGGCGGTCCCGCTGCTTGAGCCTAGGTATGCCCAATCGCTTCCCCTTGCTGAACCTCATGTTTGCTGCATGTGGAGTTTGTTTCTTCCTTTGTGCTGATTGCCTGAGGTAAGGTACCTAGCCGGCTGGAAGGGCAGCGGGCGTCTGTAGTAGTCTCGCCCTGTCTTGACATGTATGTATGTATGTATTTATGTATGTATGTATGTATAAATGATATCCCCCTTGCTCGCTCGTGCGGATGGATGGATGGATGGCGAGCAGCCCTGCAGAAATGGGGCAATTGGCATTAGCAAGTAGCTTGCTATCTTCCCCACACACAGTCTCTCAGAAATACGGACGATTCCGAGTCTGTCTTCTGCTTCTGCCGTTGGCTCTCTGCCAGCCAGCCAGACAGTGTTGTTTGGACGAACTGATTAATCAGGCTCTATTCCTGCGTCTGCCCCTCCCTCTCGCTCTTTCTTCCTCTCAGGGTTCGACGAAGACCCCTCAAACCCGATCCTCCTCCAGATCATCCCCTATCTTCCTCTTCTCGTCCGCCCCTGAAACAAAATTCCGCAACCTGACCCGATGTCGGATCGGACATTATGGCGTGCCCTTCCTGCTTCCTAGGCTGCAGCTGCAGCACCCCCATGCACCCCATCCCATGCATGCCCGACCCTCTGACGGTTCCACTTCCTCTGCCCTACCCTACTATGCCTCCTGCGTTTTTCCCTTGCCACGCCGTCCTTCTAACTGCTAATGGAAGGTGTCGAATGCGGCAAGTGGAGCTGCTGCTGCCGCCGCCGCCGCTTCGCTTCGTCTTCGCTTCGTCTTCCCGCTGGGCCCGACTTCTGAGAAACAAATGAGCGGCGCCGGTGTCCGGAGCGGATGCGGAGGCAGAAGCGGAGAAGGGGGAGAAAATGGTCGGACTTCAGCTTTGTCGGAGCCGAGGAGAGAGTGTCGAATTAGGGAGGGGTTGACTCACTGACTGACGACTGATGAAGCGGCATCCACGTACTTGCAACCTCTTCTTCTCTGCACCGCGAAGTGTACTAAAATTTCAATTACTCGCTTTCCTCCTCTTCCCCATACCTGTGTCCCCATGGTGGATGCGCTTGTTTCATCCCCCAGCCACCAGCATCCACATCATCGTCATTGTCATCATCGCCATCATCTTGTCGCCATCTTCCGTCGCCTCGCCTCGCCTTGTCGACCTCAGTTTTGGAGCATGAAAGCGGAGCTCCCCCGCTGCGCCCGCCATCTCTTCGCATCTGCTGACTTACTTGTCCTTTTGCCGAGGCGGCGATGGTGGTGGTGGAGGCATGCATGGTGGTGACGAAGGATGTACATAGCCATTTCTTTCACAGCCCAATATGGTGGTGACGCTGACACCGACGCTACTGAGGCGTCAGGAGCGCTGAATGCCTACAGTCAGTAGTGGATGATGTTGAAAAGAAAATGGCTACTCCGTGAACTTGGTGTTGCCATCGTAGTCAGGCAGCGAGGGAGCAAGCAGTTCCTCGTCACACGTCGTCGCTCGAGCAACAGCCAAAAAATGCATGATATCAAAATGTCTCAAATTCCGTGCATTCTATGCACATTGGGTGGGGTGGGTGGTGCGCACACCGCGCGCGAGCGCGGGTGGCTGCAATAAATAATGCGACAAAGCCATGCAGCAGGGCCGACTCCAGTCGTCGACCGCGTGCGTCTGTCTCCATCTCATCTGCTTTATTTTTTTTTGATGACCAGAAAAGACCCAAGATGATTCCAAGCAAGGAAACAGAGAGAAAAAAGTATAGAGAGAAAAAGTGGTGCAATACGTATCATGAGAAAGTGAAGAAAGGAGAAAATATCTACAGCTGCTGGGCAATGCCCTCGGCGTGGCCGTTGACGTTGACGGGGACAGCCTTGGCAGCGTGGGCCGTGTTGCCGGTGCCAAAGATGGACTCGACAACCTCGTGGCCTCTAATAGCGAGAATAGAGAGAAGGGTATCACTCAACTGCGGCAGCTTGTCAGAACTCATGGGTCCATAAAAACATTTGGGTTGCAAACTTACACCATGCGTCATTTCATTACAGCCCTGCAGCCAAAGGCCAGCCTCTGGGGCGACCTTGCCGGGCTCGGTCTGGACCTTGTAGTTGCGGTCGATGACCCACTTGACCTTTTCGTCGGCACCGCCGCCGGGCATCAGCCACTTGCTGCCGGCGAGGATGTTCTCGTGCGCGTTGCGCACGTAGCCAGCGGCAACGACGACAAGGTCGACGTCGAGGCGCTCCTCGGTGCTCTTGCCCTTGAGCGCGGCGCAGAAGTCGCCGCCGCGGTTCTGGATGACCAAGCGCACGCCTGCGGGCTTGGAGGGCGATTCCTCGACGGCCGACACGTCGCGGAAGTTGAGAATCTTGTGAGGCCAGTCCTCCTCCGAGTCGTACCTCATCTTCTGGAGGTACAGAGTCTCGAAGAGGCGCTCGAGCAGCTCCAGGCGCACGACGCCGTAGTTGGTTTGCTTGTCCTCATTAATGGTCTTGTTGCGCAGGACGGGGTCACGGGTCCACATGTCCTCAACGCGGTCAGGGTTGAAGATTTCGTTGACGCTGGAGGGCGGTTAGCTTTGCTCGGCTGTGAGTTGTTTTGCAAACTTACAAAGGAGAGTCGTCGCTGGGGCGCAGGTGCTGGCCCCTGATGAGGAGGTTGGTGCGCGAGTTGGGGTAGTGCTTCTGGAGGTCCTCGTAGATCTCGGCGGCACTCTGGCCGGCACCAATGACGGCAATGGTATAGGGAGCATCGCGTTCAGTCAGAATCTGGGGCACAGTGAACTTGTACTGCGAAGAGTGAATGACGCGGGGGTGGCTCTGGGGGAACGGCTCGGGGATCTTGGCCCGACCACCAGTGGCTATGACGACGTGCCTCGCGCGGCGAGTGGACGTCTCACCGGTGACGGGGTTGCGGGAGGTGACGACAAACGAGTCGATGGCCCTGGAGTCGACGGTCGTCTTCTCGGGGACGACCTGGACGACTTCCTGGCCGTACGAGGTGACGTCGGCAAAGTGGCTGGCGCACCACTTCATGTAGTCCTCGTACTCGACGCGAGCAGGGAGGAAAGTGCTCAGGTTGGTAAAGTCAACCAGCCTGTTGTTCTGGAACAGGTAGTTGAGGAAGGTGAAGTGGCTGCGCGGGTTGCGGAAAGTAGCCATGTCCTTCAAGAAGGTGATTTGCATCCTGGCGCCTTCGAGGAGCATGCCGGCGTGCCAAGCGAACTGGGGCTGCTTCTCGAGGAAGGCGACCTTGGGGACGCGGTCAACCTGGCCGTTCTCGATGGCGTCGTTGAGGGCCACGGCAATGGCGAGCGAGGCCGGGCCAAAGCCAACGCAGACGAGGTCGTGGAGCTCGTTCTCGGGCGTGGGCTTGAGGTACGACGTGTTCTCGTGCATCTTGGGCTGGATGGCGCGGTGGACGCTGCGCAGCGGCTGGTTGTTGTTTTGCGGGGGCGCCGCCTGGTCGGGCGAGCCAGTTCTCGAGAGGGGCGAGTCGGCGTGAGGGCTCATTGTGAAGAGTTTCTGGAGGCGGTTTCGTTGGAAATCAGAATAGGCAGACGAGAGCTCAGAAAACATGCAACTATAGACAGCGGTTAGCCGGGGTAAGCCAGATAAAGCAGGGGAGGTCGGGCAAGCTCTTGGGGCAGAGGTGCATGTCTACCGGGATGGCAGAGGCGGTCTTGACCGGGAAGGATGCAAGAGGGCTGGCGAATGGCGAGGAGGATATTTCTCAGCGCGATGGGAGGGATCTGAAGGCTTACCCCGTGGTGGTGACGCAATGGTAAAGCAAGACGGGAGGAGCTCTTGTGTGTGGAGGTGGGGGGGGGGGGGGGGGGGGGGGAGCTCTGGCGGGGATGAGTGAGCAGTGATGGTGGCAGCGTGCAAGGTCCGTCTGGGCGGCGGCGGGGGATTTATGTACGGAATGGCCATGGTAGAGGCCCAGGTCTTTCGTCGCAGAAATGGGTAGAGCGTGGGCTGAGGGTCCGGTCGATGGTGTCTCGACAAACCAAACAGCTCCGGTGCGTCGGCCCACACGGGGAGGCTTGGATGCTCAAGATCATCAGATAATTAGATAAGATCATCGGAAGGGCGCTGCAAAGATACAAAAATTTTCGTCGCGCCGGGCGAGGCTGTGGGCAGCGTGGATGCTGGTAGAGGGGCATCGAAATGGGCAGACGACCGAGTTGGAAGGTTACAGCCGGTTAGGAGACGCCCGAAAGAACGTCGGGCAGCCACCGGGGGCTTGCCACCACCAGGGGTGCTGGCTGGCTGTCTGGCTGTCTATCTGTCAGCACCGGACGTGACGAGTGAGATTTTTCCAATTGCGATCTGAGCGCAGCGAGAGAGAGAGAGGGAGAGAGAGAGACATGGCGAGAGAAGCAACGAGTTGGCGCTGTAGAGACAGAGACAAAATCCGAGAGTCCGAGGCGTCGACCGCGAGGAGGAAAGATGCCAAGCCTAGCCTAGCCTAGCCTAGCCTGATCGAGTCGGCGGAAAAGCTCGACACGCGGGCCCGATGACGGCCGGCTAAGCGAGGCGCTAGTCCGCAAAGAATTATCTGATCCGCTCCGACATTCGGCAGGGGCTCGTGCGCGCTTGTCTGATTTTTCTGTTTCAGGCCCGCGCCCGCCCATGCTTGCCCTTGCCCTTGCCCTTGCCCGCCCTTGCTCCTCTGACGGCTACTGCCGCTGCCGCTGACGACATCCATGCTCACTCACGCCCGTCGTCCAGTCCACCACACCACCGCCTGCCTACGACTTCTGCATCCGTCCAGTCCACGACGAAAAAAAAAATAAAAAATCTCTCGCTCGGCCGGTCTCGCTGCTCTACCCATTGTCACCCCTTCATCTGCCAACCGCAACGGACTCACTTGCCTGCTTGCCTCCGTTCCGCCCCTCGAGCCCCTCTCCCCTCTCCCCCAGCTTCTCTACCCCACGCGGCTAGTTGCCCCCCCCCCCCCCCCCCCCCCCCCCCTCACCTCTCAACCACTCACTCCATCATCTCCCTCACCACTTTTGCAATGACATGTTGCCTGATCACCCTCCATCTTTGATCAACAAGCCCTATTTTATGATTATGTTACAAGCTTAAATTTAAAATTCCCCATGTCCATCCCGTATCGTCAGATCCTAGAAGAAACAAAAAAAAAAAAAAAAAAAAAAACGCCCACCATCCCATCACCCTCATCGCTTGACCCTGCCCATCATCCCCCTGTCATGTATGTAGCCAAGTATGTAGCCAAAGGTACTTTGCGGATATCACTTTTTCTTCTTCGCTTCCACCAATCCCCTAGTCGAGCTGCTGCGTCTCGACCATGCTGGCGTAAATGCCTCCGAGAGACACCAGCTCATCGTGCTTGCCCTGCTCCACAATCCTGCCTGCGCTGAACACGAAGATGCGATCGGCAAACTGCACGCTCGACAGCCGGTGTGCAACCATGATCGTCGTGCGCCCCGAAGACGCCGCCGCAATCGCCTGCCGCACCTCCTTCTCGCTGTTGGCATCGAGCTGCGAAGTCGCCTCGTCCAGGAGCAAAATCTCCGGGTCACGAACCAACGCCCGAGCAATCGCCAGCCGCTGCCGCTGTCCTCCTGACAGCCGTGACCCGTTGGCTCCGCACTCGGTGTTGTAGCCCTCTGGCAGCCCCATGATGAAGTCGTGCATGGCGCACATCTTGCACACCCTCTCCACCTCTTCGCGCGTCACCTTGTGTCCAGGCCGCCCTCCGAGCCCCACGTTGTACTCGATGCTGCCCGGGAACAGGTTGGGCTCCTGCTCCACCAGTCCAATCCGCGCCCGATGCGAGTGCACCGCAACGTTGCGAATGTCCTCGCCGTCCATCAACACGCTTCCAGCCACCGGGTCAAAGAAGCGCTCAATCAGCGACACCGTCGACGACTTGCCTGCTCCTGACCGTCCCACAAACGCGACAAACTCGCCGCCCTTGATCGACAGGTTGATGTCCCTGAGCGCCAGCGTGTCTGGCCGAGACGGGTACGCAAGGTCGACACTCCTGAAGTCGAGCGTACCCGCCTTGGTCTTGCCACCAGCCTTTTCGAGCAGAGGCACACCTTCGGCCGATGACAACGAAAGCTTCTTGGCCTCGGGAGAGTCGAGGATGATGGATGGCTTCTCGTCGTGGAGCTTGAAGACGTTGCGAGCCGCAGTCTTGGCCCGACTGACTTCGGGCGCAAGACTGAACATTTGCCCGGCAGACTGCGCAGAGAAAAGCAGTCCAGGAAGCACGATGAAGAATTCCAGCTGTCCGTAGTAGCCCTCGCGGACGTTTTTGGCACCCCTGTCAGTGTCATTAGCATTTCGTCAAGTAGATTGGAACTCTGCCATGATACTTACCACCAGTATGCAAGCGCATATACAAAGTAAGTGATTGCAAGCGAAAAGGCCAGCAGAATGTTGCCCGTCAACGTAAATTTCAAGCTCTGCTCGTAAGGACCCTGAATGGCAGATCGGTACTGCTTGAGAACATGACGCTCGCGTCCCAGGGCAGCCACAGTGCGAATGACGGAGCAAGCCTCCGACGCCAGCGCCGCAGCATCGTTATACGACGTTTCCTGGCGCTCTTGAGCCATCGAGAGGACGCGCAGGCGGAAGAAACCGGCAAGCAGCATGATCGGGACGGCGGCAAGAAGAACAACGGCAATTCTCCACGCAACCACGTGCGCGAGGATCATGCCACCGCAGATCGAAGTGGTGACCGAGAAGACGGTCCCCAGAATGACACCGGACAAGCCGCTAATCGAACCAGCATCCATGCTCAGCTTGGACATGAGCGAGTGCGACGAATGTCCGGGCTTGGAGAACCAAGAGACATCCTGTCGCAGAATGTTGCGCAGAGAAGTATCTTGAATGCGCATCAGCATCCACTGCGACACATAGCCGAAGCAGCTGCCGCTGGTGCAGTGTCCGAAAAGGGCAATCAGGGACAAGACGAAGAACATGAGGCAGAGGAAGTTGACCTTGCTCTGAAAGTCGGGCGCTTCCGAGTCGTTGTTCAATGCCGACACGACGTGACCAAAAGTCAGAGCCTCGCCGACAATTATACCTCCACTCACAATCGATGCGAAGAGTCCAAGAGCGATGAAGGGCGCCTCCGGCTTGCTGAGGGCAAAGGCTCTCATCAGCATGCCGCCGATGCCAAGCTTTTTACCCTTGTCCGCCTCGTCGTCCTTGGCCTCGTTAGCCTCCTTGACCTCCGAAGCTTCGCCTTCGCTTCCTTTGGCCTCCTGCTTCTCCTTGTCACCCACGACCACCGGCACAATGCTCGGAGCGGCCGTGAGCGACGACGTCTTGGAGGCACTTGCTGCTGTCTTGTCGAATTTTTGCGAATCGACAAGACGTTTGTAGAAGCCACTCTGCTCGCAGAGGCTCTCGTGCGTGCCCTCCTCGACCAGGTTGCCGTGCTCCATAACCATGATCTTGGCGGCATTCTTGATGGTGGCCAAACGATGCGCAATGATGATGGTCGTGCGACCTTCGACAGCCGTGGCCCTCTCGAGAGCCTGGAGGACCAGGGCCTCGCTGGTGGCGTCCATGGCGCTGGTGTACTCGTCGAGAATCAACAGGGAAGGGTTGCCAACAAGGGCACGAGCAAGACAGATGCGCTGCTTCTGACCACCAGAAAGGTTGGTGTGGCCAGAGCTTCCGACGCGAGTGTTGATTCCATCAGGCAGAATGTCAAAAAAGTCGCAGGCAGCCTCCTGAGCGGCTACCTCACAGCGGCGTTGGACCTCTTCGTCCGACAGACCGTGGTCTTCGCCTAGGCCGTAGCTGATATTTTGCAGGATAGTACCCGTGAACAGGACAGGTTCTTGGCTGACAACCGAAATGCACGAACGGAGCGCTTTGACGTTGAACGACCTGATGTCCTTGTCACCGATGGTGATCTTTCCCGAGGATGGGTCGTAGAATCTCAGGAGGAGGCTGGTCACGGTAGACTTGCCGGAGCCAGAAGTACCGACAATTCCGTTCACGGCACCGGGTTGAAAGTCGAGGCTGACGCTGTTGAGGACCCTGGCCGTCGGTCTCGCGGGATACACGAAGGTGACGTTGTCGAAGCGAATTCCACCTGCAAAAGTAGTACCGTCAGGGGTGTCGCCTTCGTCGTTGTATACGTTGATGTGCGCTTCGGGGTGGTCCAAGACTTGGAAGATGGATTCACCAGCACCGGCCGCCGTGGCAAAAGTCGAGAGGAAAGGACCAAACTGTCCCACGACGAAGGCCGCATCGAGGATCAAAAAGACGACGGCATAGATGGTACCAGCTCCGCCCCCTTCGCCGCGTTGCTCCTGTAGACGAGTGCCCTCCCAGAAAGCGAGGGCATTGGCAGAGTAGGCGGTGAAGTAGACTGATCCCAGCATGACGGCTCCAGCAATCGACTTCCTGACACCGACGCTGACGGCCGACCGCAACAGTCTCAAGTAATCGTCGGCAAGCGTGTCGGCGATTCCGAATGCTTGGACGACCTGGACAGCCTTGATCGAGCTCTCGGCAATGGCAGCCGCCTTCTCCGAAATGTCTGCTGCCCTCTTTTGCATTTTGGCCACAAACTTGGAGCCAACGGTTACAATGGTGAACATGGTCGGGACGACGGCCACCAAAAGAATGCCGGTCAGTTCGGCGTCAAGGTAGAAGCCGACGCAAAAGGCAGCGATGAAGTACGCAATTGACTGGAGGAACAGTCCAACCTTTTCCGAAGTACCCATCTGGACAGTCTGAGTCTTCTCGGTGAGGACGCCCGTCATGTCGGGGGATTCGGTGTCGAAGTAGGACATTTCCATGCCCATGGCCCTCTCGACCAGGGCTTCACGCAGACCGCGGGAGATCCTTTCGCCAACGATTCCCCAGCATACTGCCCAAGTCCATGTGACGACAAAGTAAGCCGCAGCAACACCAAGCAGTTCGCTGACATAGGTCGAAAGTTGACTGGGGGTCGGCGGGAAGGTGTTGATGAGATCTCCGAAGATGAGACCGATGACGGGGAGAGGGGCACCCGCGGCGAGAGCGGAGCAGACGCCGACAAAGAGAATGAAGCGGTCTTGGAAAGTCTTGAGCGGCCGGAAGAGGGCAAAGTATGAAGTCTTGAAGGGGTTGGAGCCGGTGATTCTGCGGAAAACCTTTTGAGGGAGGCCGCCTATTTCAGCGTGCCACGCTCGAGGTTGAGCGGTGCTAATCGTTTGCATGTCGGCATCGCGAGCCCATGGTTCGGATCGGCTCTGGTGGTATCGAGAGGCTGTTTCTCCGTGCAAGACGTCGCCTTCGACGTTGGAGATGACGACGTTGTCGAGCACCTGAGGCTCGGTAGGGACGCTGGAGGCCTCCATCGGGATGTCGATTTGGAGGGAAAGCTGCCCAGCTCAGAGGTAGGCTTCAATGCCTTTTGAGAGGATCGGGGAAGACTGGTCCTTGACTTAGGCAATATGGACCATGACTTGTCGTATCCGCTGAAAAAAAAAAAACTTGGCTCTCCTCTCCTGGAAGAGATGGACCATGCACTGTGATGTCAAGGAAGACGAGGCAGGCAAGACGAAACCACAACAAGAGTCGGCGCTTCAGAGGCGTCCGTCCCACGTTACGAGAGAGGGTGGAAAAAAGGCAGTTGGAGAACAGATCTGATAAGAGGGGACAGAGGGAAAAGTCAAGCAGCATACGTCTGCGGCGGCGCGGTCTTCCTAAGGGCCAGCGAAGCATGGCATATGATCCGTGTGCCCCAGCTCCCACTAAAACACGCAGAGGAGGAGTGTGCGCCGGCAAAGCGAGCGCAAAGATGCACACGGAGACGAATGGCAGGGATTCTGGCGCGGTAGCTAGGCCAAACAGAGAGTTTGTGGGGCATATCTGATCCGCCCTGGTGCGCACAGAGCAGCGGAGAAACCAGGGCAAAACCAGAATCGACTCCGACGGCCTTCCGAATGGGACGCTGGGGCATGCAGTGTGAGAGGGCGGACGAGTTTCCATTACTTATCAGATCATCAGATGAGATTAGGGAGCCCGTCCACGGTCCGAGTGTCACGGCCGAGGTCGGGCGGCGGGTGGTTGAGGCGTGGCTTTTGGTGGTGGTGACCAGCTAAGGGCGTCGGTGGCGGCCATGACGAGCATTGTGCCATGTCAGGTACAAAGCAAGGTGCTGCTGACGGGCGCGGCGCTGATGAGGATCCTGGGGAATCACTATGTATGCGCAAGTACCGTCGTGGAGGATGAGGGCGACGGGAGAGGGTTGCAACGGGGACGGGCATTGTCGAGATTTTTTCTTTGGGGGGGGGGACCAGGAGCGTGGAGGGGTGGACGAGGGCGTGGACGTGGCTTGGAGGTGGTGGACGGGAGTCGAGGTGGGGCCCTGGCCAAAGGGTGCACGGACGGCATCCACCCATCCACAGCATCCATCCACGGCCACCACCACATGCACTGCGGACCAGACTGCTGCACCTCGTCCAAACTCCAAGACAGCAGATGCGCTGAACTCTTCTTTTTCCCACCCTCGTCTTCAGCTCGTCTTGTTCCTGCCGCTGTGCTGAAATATCGCCGGCTGCCCTGTTTGTTGCTTGTCTTGTCTGCTTGCTTTGCGTTTCCATACATCTTCCATTTCCTCCATGCCGTGTGATCAATTTCGTCGAAGTCCTCGACTCTTTCGTCACCGGCCCAGTGAGCCAGTCTTTCGCAATGCAACTCACAAGCTTTCCAAATCTCCATTCATCAGACTCCTGCTGCGACCCACCGCATGCTGCCGGCGAAATCGTCCTCCACGGCCTCGCGCAATTTCCGGATGAAGTCATTGTTGCCGGTTGGGGACTGCTGCTGGGCGCCTATGCAGGCGTTGATGATGTGAGCTTCCTAGTGGACGACAGCCTTGTTCAGGTTAGCGCCACGGGCTGCATCTCGACGACGTCCGGACGACCACCATCAGCATTCTCGGATCACATTTCCGGGCTCTTCTTCAAAGCGGCCTGCTGCGCAACATCTTGCTCCGTGTCACCTCGACTGACTTGCATCCTGGAACCTCCTCCGCTACATGTCTCTTTGGCCCTGAGCCTCCATTGCGACCGCTCGCTTGGCCGCGTGCGGCTTGCTCACTCGTCTCGCATTCCTGCCCGTCACGCTCAGCAAATGGCCGCCCAGCTGAAACGCTGCATTCTCGCGGCCTCTGGCTCTGGCTCTGACCAGACTTCTCAGCCGCCAGTCTCCCTCTCAGTAGTCAACCCCGATCCCAAGGTGCTGGACGGACCACGAATGCTCCATGATCTGATCTGCTGGAATCGTTATCCCGATCATCTTGCAATCGACTTTCTGGGGCAACATGGCAGCCATCAAAAGCTCTCCTATTCCGCCTTGGATCGCCTCACCACCATCCTGGCCAGGGAAATACTTCCCAAATTGACGCCAACGAAGCAGCAGCACGTGGTACCGCTCTTGATACCCCAGTCACCAGAGCTCTACGTTGCTCAAATTGCCATTCTCAAGGCAGGGGCCGCCTTCTGTCCCTTGAACCTGGACGCGCCTCCCGAGCGCGTCAAGTTCATCATCAACGATGTTTCCGCCCATTTGGTTATCACGACCTCTTCATTGCGAGATAAGATACCCCAAGATTTGCCCGTTTGTGTCTTGTCCTTAGACCATGAGAGCCTGGATTTAGCATTAGACGAGGCGCCTAGGGAGCATTCATTCACCACCACAGCCGCGCTCAGGGAGCAGTCGTCCACTGCAACAGCACTGCCGATTCCGCTGCCGGAACAACTCGCATATGTCATGTACACGTCCGGCTCCACTGGCACGCCAAAAGGCGTCGGTGTCTCCCACCTGGCGGCTACGCAGAGTCTTTTGGCTCATGACTTGCACATACCAGAGTTTTCGCGTTTTCTCCAATTTGCTTCTCCAACTTTCGATGTGTCTGTGTTTGAAATCTTCTTTCCTTTGTTCAAAGGGCGGACCCTTTGTACTTGTGAGCGCACCGACTTGTTGAGCGACCTTCCGCTCATGATGAACAAACTGGAAGTTGATGCGGCGGAGCTCACGCCTACAGTGGCTGGCACCCTGCTTCAAACACGGCATGCTGTTCCACGATTAAAGCTGCTCCTGACGATTGGCGAGATGCTGAGCCCTCAAGTTGTCCAAGAATTTGGTGGTTGCGACAACAAGACAAGCATTCTGTGGGGCATGTACGGTCCAACAGAAGCCGCCATCCATTGCACGCTTCAACCAAGCTTCCCCGCAAACTCCAAGGTCGGTAACATCGGAAGACCCCTGGATACCGTATCCGCATTCGTATTGGCGCCCTCCGCAGATCCTTCTACCAACTCTTCATTGGACATTGTCCCTCTTGGTCAAGTCGGTGAACTTGCTGTTGGTGGTCACCAGCTCGCGAACGGCTACCTCAATCGGCCCGAACAGACCGCTGTTGCGTTTGTTCAACACCCAAGATACGGTCGGCTGTATCGAACCGGCGACAAGGCTCGGCTACTCCCAGATGGCACTCTTGAGTGTTTAGGGCGTATTTTATCGGGCCAAGTGAAGCTCCGGGGACAGCGCGTTGAGCTCGGAGAGGTTGAGCAAGCCATATCGAATATACCCGGATGCCGCAGTGCGACCGCGAGCGTAGTTGCTGGCGTCCTCGTCGTCTTCATCCTCATTTCCGACAAGGATTTGACTCCAGAGGTCGTCATTTCCGAATCTAAACGCTGGTTGCCAGCTTTTATGATTCCTGGGGATGTCATCCTCCTGGACGAGCTACCTCGCCTTCCTTCCGGTAAGGTGGACCGCCAAACGTTGGAGACCAATTACCAGGAAAAGCAGAAACGGCCTGATGACCGGCACACTCACGTCGATGAGACTGAGCGCAAAATCTGCCAACTGATTTCGAGAGTCATCGCACAGCCTGTTCTCCCCACAAGCAATCTTGCGAGCTTGGGTCTTGATTCTCTCAAGGCCATAAAAGTCGCATCTCTCCTCAGATCATCCGGCTTCAAGATTGGGGCCGTCGATGTTCTTGCGGCTGACGATGCTGCTTCTCTAAGATCGATGATCCAGCGCTCGAATGGTTCCACCCCGCCTGCTGTACATGAAAGTTTGTTTGCTCAGGTCAAGCAGGCCACCCTGGAACTTCCTGAAATAATACCACATCTGCCCCAGGTTCACGACGTACTTCCCTGTACACCTGTACAGACTGCCATGCTAGCTGAAGCTGCCAACAATCCAGAAGCCTACTGTAACTGGATAGAGATCGAGGTTCGGCAGCCACACAATGCCGCCAATATCCGGAAGTGGTTACATCTGCTTGCTCAAAAGAACGAAATCTTGCGCACTGGCTTTGTCAGCTTAAGCAAATCGTCAACCTCGCACTCCCAAATTGTCTGGACTGGACTATCTGAGGACCAAATCATGGAAGTGAGCGAATTTGAGCGGAGCTTCAGGCTTAGCTCTCCGTCCTCAGCACTTCGACCCTTGCGTTTCCAGGTCAAAGTTTCAGACTCCGTTGTAGAGATTCTCTGTCAAGTATTCCACGGTCTGTACGACGGATGGTCGATCGACCTGATGATAAATGACTTGAACGACCTAGCGGCTGGTCGCTCACCAAAGGACAGGCCGCAGTTCCGCGATGTTGTCGTCCATCACTCAAGTCTGACCGCGGCTGATATTGAACGCTCCTTGGACTACTGGCGGGAACAACTCGACCGCTACACTTATTCCGCGCTTCCAAATTTCAACGGCAAAGTCGTTCCTACCAGCAGCCTCCATGTCAAGTTCCGCGAGCTCACCACCCCTCTCGATGACTTGAGAACATGTGCCGCAGCGCTCAATGTCAATCCGCAGGTCATATTCCAGGCTGCTCTTTCCTACCTGTTGTGTTTCTACTTGAACAACACGGATGTCACCTTCGGCACAGTTACTTCAGGCCGAACTATTCCAGTTCCTGGCATTGAGGAGATCTTGGGTCCCTGCATTGCAACGCTCCCTCTGCGCCTCGACGTCTCCCACGCGCACAGAGTCAAGGATCTTCTTTTCTTAGTCCATGAACGAAATCGGGCAATGCTTAAACATTGCGAGGTTCCGGCAAGGGATATCAAGAAAATCTGCGGCCTCGCCCCGGGTAGTCCTCTTTACGATGTTCTCTTTGTCTGGCAAGAGACGTTGCAGGACTATACTGCTCCGGATCGCGTTGTCAAACAGGTGGACAGTGCGGATCAGCTCGAATTCAAGCTGACTCTTGAGCTCGAGCCCCGCTCTTCCTGCATATGCGTCAAAGCTACTTACGACGCTTCAATTTTGCCAACTCCCCAGGTCGATCTCATTCTGGGTCAGCTTGAGGAAATCGCTAGCTTCTTCATTAACAATGTTGAAGGCGAGCTGACAGAGTCTTCCGAGCACTTGAATGACTCGTTGCTTTCCATGGCCAACGTCAACTTTGAGCATTTCGAATTCGATGTCGGACCTTCTCACTGTGTCGAGACTCGAGCCGAAAAGACTCCACATGCTCAAGCTGTTGAATTCAGCCATGTGATCTCTGAGTCGGGGATGAGGACTGACCAAATCACTTACCGAGAACTCAACACGCGGGCCAACCAATTGGCGCATCTGTTTCTTGCCCTCGGCACAACTCCCGAAGACCTGGTGTGCATCAACATGGAGAAGTCGATCGATCTATACGTCTCAATACTGGCAACCCTCAAAGTCGGCGCAGGCTACATCCCAATCTTGCCAGAAACCCCCCTCAAACGCGTGCGCTTCATCATAACCGAGGCCAAGGTGAATACGATTGTTGCACACAGCAGTAACTCTGCTCCCCTCGCATCTCTCGAGCGCAACTTGATCAATGTTGATCAGGTCAAATTTGAGGAACTCAGCTCAAGCAATCCAAACGTGCCCTATCATGGATCACGCGTTGGCTACGCCGTCTTTACCTCTGGTAGCACTGGTACTCCGAAGGGGGTTCTCGTCACGCAAGACAATTTGATGAGCAACCTGGAGGTGCTCGCCAGAATGTATCCGGTCGGCAAAGGATCTCGCCTTCTGCAGCAGTGCTCCCAGGCCTTTGATGTCTCTGTGTTTGAGATCTTCTTTGCCTGGTACACGGGTATGTGTCTGTGCTCGGGGACGAAGGATGAATTATTTCAAGATCTGGAGCTTGCCATTCGCCAGATGCGAGTCACTCACTTGAGCATGACGCCAACTGTCGCTGCTCTTGTCAGACCGGAGAACGTGCCGGAGGTCAAGTTCCTCGTCACCTCTGGCGAAGCAGTCACCGAGCATGTCCGTCGTGTCTGGGCCGGCAGAGGCCTTTGGCAAGGCTATGGACCATCCGAGACAACAAACATATGCACGATCAATCCTAAAGTCACCGAAATTGACCTCATCAACAACATCGGATCCGCATTTGCCAACACCTCTGCTTTCGTGATGGATGAATCCAAAGATGTTTTCGTTCCTAAAGGAGGAGTTGGAGAGCTCTGCTTCGGAGGTGATCAGGTATTCCGCGGCTACCTGAACCAGCCCGAGCTCACTGCGAGTAAAATAATTCACCACCCGAAGTTTGGACGCATCTACCGTAGTGGTGATCTTGGCCGACTCTGTCCCGACGGGTCAATCCTTTTTACTGGACGATCAGATGATCAGGTCAAGTTGCGTGGTCAACGCATCGAGCTCGGCGAGATCAATAGCTGCATCCTCGACTCTCCTGAGGTCAAGGACTGCGTGACACTGCTATTAGGAAATCATGGCAAGACAGCCCAGCAGCTTGCTTCTTTCTGGGTACCATCCTACGTCGATTCCAAGGAATTCGATTCCCTGCCGATCGACGGACCAATCTCCAAGACTGTCGACGCAGTATGTGGATCTCTTGAGGGCACTCTACCTGCGTACATGCTGCCTAATGCTCTAATTCCAGTTTCGGCAATCCCAAGGACGACCCAAGGCAAGACTGACAGGCGTAAGCTCACGTCTTTGCATGGGCAATTGACTTCCGAATATCTTGACGCCGTATCACAACACAAAGCGGAACAAATGAATGCTTCCAGCGACAGGTCAGAGCTTGAGCGTACAGTCGCGGCCGTCTTGGCCGAGGTGGTCAAGATATCCGAACAAGAGATTGGTCGCCAGGTCTCGTTCTTCGCCCACGGTGTGGACTCAATTTCTGCGATTTCGTTTTCCACGGGTCTCAAGGCCCGCGGCTTGCCCCGGGTTCCAGTTTCCACCATACTGAAGAATCCTACCGTTGCGAGACTATCTAAGGTCATTGACGCAACAGCCGGAGCAGTCAAGACCGAAGCGAATCCCGTCGATCTGGATCAGATCTTCAGCAGCGAGACAAGAGAGCAGATTTTGGCCAGTTTCGACCAAAGAGGCATTTCCATTGAGAAAATACTTCCCTGTAGTCCTCTCCAAGAAGCCATGTTGTCCTCTGGGGGCCCAACTGAGACTGCAACTTACCTTAACAAGATGCTGTTCAGGATCACTGGAGATGCCGAACTGATGCAGCAGTGCTGGTTCGACGTTATCAGACGACAAGAAATTTTGCGAACTTGCTTCGTTCCTACCGAAGAATCCCAGTATGCCTTTGCTCAAGTCGTTCTCCAGCAGTATGAGGCACCCTGGGATACCATTGAAGTTGAAGAGAGAGCGATCAGCATGGAAGTCGAGCAGTATGTCGAAAAGGTCTTGCCGTTGATGGCCCCTTCTGGCAGTCCCCCTCTCCGCTTTGCCACCTTCATCACTGGCGAATATGTTTACCTGCTCTTCTGCTGCCATCACGCCATGTACGACGGCTTTGCCATGGAGCGACTGGTGAAGGAAATCGAGCAAATTTACCGTGGAGAAATTCTTCCTCCCGCTCCAGCATACGAGCCGTATCTGGAGCAAATGATCCTTGCACGCTCCGATGAGGCGGATGCATTTTGGGATGACCATCTCTCAGATCTGGAGCCGACTTCCTTCCCAGATCTCACCGGACTCTCTGCTACTGTCCGCAAAGATATCACGAGTCGCGGGATCTTCACTGCGGATTTGCCTTTCCCTCTCAGCGCTTTGGACGAAGACTGCCGTCGCCTTTCCTGCTCTTTGCTCGCACTTGGCCAAGCGACATTTGCAAAGATTATCTGCAATTACACGGGCGAAAATGACGTGTGTTTTGGCAACGTTTTCAGTGGGCGTACGTTGCCAATTGATGGGCTTGACCGGCTGGTCGCTCCTTGTTTCAACACGCTCCCGATCAGAGTCGACCTTGATATGTTCAAGACTAACAACGCCCTCCTCGCATCTCTTCAGTCCTTCAATGCCGATCTTCTTCCTTACCAATTGACCCCACTCCGCAGAATTCAAGCGAACAAAAAAGATGGCTCGCGTCTGTTTGACACGCTATTTATCCTGCAGCAATCGGCATACGACTTGAATGGTGATATTTGGGAGCTCAAGGAGGATGTTGGAGAGATGGACTTCTCCCTCGTCTGTGAGCTCGTTCCAAACCGGAAAATGGACAAACTCGCCTTAATCCTTCACTACCATGAGGCCTTCATTTCCAAGTTCGACGTTTCCCGCGTGGCCGAAACTTTTGCATCTGCACTAAAATCATGCTCACAGTACCCATCGGCGCAATCCAGAGATATTGGTGTTCCCAGCCGTCTTCTGTCCTTGAGAAACCTCGATTTTGAGATTTTGGAACCGCCCGCTGGACCTTATCTGCATTCTGGCTTCGAGAGAAATGCAGTCGTCCGTCCTGATGCTGTAGCGTTGGAGTTCCAGCATTCTGACGGCAACCGCGGCATGTGGACGTTTGTCGAGCTGAACCAAATCTCCAATCAGATTGCCCATGCGCTGCTGATGCATGGAGTTTCCCTTGAGGACTCCGTCCCAATCTGCATCCCAAAGTCTCCTCTGTACTACGCCAGTGTGTTGGGAGTACTCAAGGCTGGTGCTGCCTTTACTCCGATCGATGACAGTCTTCCCACATCTCGTAAAGAATTTATGCTGAAAGAACTCGGGGCGAAGATCTTGATTGCCAGCAATGTTGTCGATACCTCGTGGGTTACCGAGGCAAGAATCATCTTCTTCGAGACCTTGAGAGACCTTCCCACGGACAACCCATCGGTTCCTGGGCTCAAACCTACCCACCTGGCCTACCGTTTGTACACATCAGGCTCTACCGGGACGCCAAAGGCCGTCAGCGTGGAGCACCGCAATCCTGTTCAAACCGTTGAGGCGTCTCGTTCAATTATGCCTTGGAGTGAAAAGTCTCGGCTTCTGCAATTCGCGGCCATCACTTTTGACATGTGCTACTACGACTGCTTCCTGGCCTGGACCTTTGGATTTGCTCTTTGTGCAGCTGAGCAGCTTGCAATGCTTAACAACATTGTCGATGTAATCTCATCATTGAAAGTCTCCCTGGTCGATTTGACACCAAGTGTCGCAATGAGCATTTACCCGGAAACCGTTCCTAGTCTCCAGTACATGTACTGCATTGGAGAAGCAATGCCGCAAGAGCTCGTCGATCGCTGGGAAGGCAAGCTCGTCAACTCTTACGGTCCCACTGAAGCCGCGTTTTGCGTGTCCATTTTCAGAGTCTCGAAAGAAGTCAAGTCGGCGGTGATCGGCACACCCTTCCCAACAACGAGTTTCCTTGTTCGATCTAGAGACGGCTCGTTTACAGTGCCTTTATTAGGCCTCGGTGAACTGTACCTGGGTGGTTCTCAAGTGGCACGCGAATACCATGCCAATTTGGAAAAAACAAGGGCCAGCTTCGTTGTTTACAATAGGCGGCGTTTCTACAAGACTGGTGACCTCGTTCGCATGCTCGGCAACGGCACCTTCGAGTTTATCGGTCGTGTGGATGATCAAGTCAAGATCCGTGGTCTACGCGTCGAACTTGGAGAGATCAGTCACGTAGTCAGGCAAGCTCATCCTGCCTTGAGGGCTGTCCACACACAGGTCCTCCGCGCCTCAGAACAGTCTAAGGAGCAAATCGTGGCATTTTTGGCTGTCGGCAAAGAGCTTGAGGCCCTAGACGCGCATGAGCTTGTTGCAAAGGCGAAGGAGATGGCCAAGACCAAGCTCCCCGCGTACATGGTGCCAAATTTCTTTATCCCGGTGGAAAAGATCCCTCTCTCTGCGGCCGGAAAAGTTGACAGGAGGGCACTTCAGAGTTCATTCCAGGAGTGGGAAGTCACCAATCAAAACTCGGCCCAGGAAGACGACCGCGAATGGACAGCTGATGAACTCGAAGTCCGGGCCGCATTTGCCAAGCTGTCAAATACTCCCGTCACAAATATCAGCCTGCACACTTCAATCTACCAACTTGGGCTTGATAGCATTAGCGCTGTGCAGATCGCTGCGGTCCTGAGAAAGAAGGGCTTCAAGGTCACGGCTGCCGATGTCCTGGAGCGTCCCACTTGCGAAGACCTTGCAAGCCTCCTTCGGCTTGTGGAAACAAACGGCAACGTTTCTGAGCCAATTTTCGACTTCAAGGCCTTTGATGAGACTCATCACAGCTCCATCTGTCAAGAGCTTGGTATTCCCAGCGACCAGATTGTCTCTGTCAAGCCCTGCACTCCCCTGCAAAGCGGTATGGTCTCCAAATTCTTGCAGTCCAAGGGCAAGATGTACTTCAATCACATGAAGTATCAGTTTCCCAACATGGACGCTGCCACTTTGGAGCAGGCCTGGGGAGTGCTCTTGGAGAAGCATGAAATTTTGAGGTCTGGGTTCGTACACATCAACGACTCTCAGCACCCGTTCGCGATGCTCACTTGGGAATGTGCTGCTGCTGGATTGCCAGTTTCCAGGGCTGAAGTCAATGAAAACACTTCTCAGGGAGTGGCGGAGTGGGGCAAGCAATCTCGGCGCCACGTCCTGAGTACTCTGCACAAGGGCGCATTCCGTGTGCTGCTGGTCAACCTTCCGGATGGAGTCTCGATGCATCTTGCCATGTTGCACTCGCTCTACGACGCTCAGAGCCTCCGTATTTACTTGGATGATCTCGCAAATATTGCCACTGGCACGAATTCAACTGCGTCTCCAGTAGAGCCGATTTTGAGCACGATTCTCAGATCCAGCGCTGACGACTCGGCTGAGCGCAAACAATTCTGGGAAGAGAAGTCCAAGGACATTTTTGTGAACACTTTCCCCATTATGACCCCCTTGAGGGTCAGGGAGGGCGAAACCAAAGTACTCTCCAAGATTTCTGCGCGAAACCTTAGCCAATTGGAAGCCGGTTGCCGAAAAGCCGGTATTTCAATGCAAGCCGCTGGTCAGGGCGCTTGGGCCCGACTTCTTTGTGCATACACTGGTGAAGAAGCAGCAACTTTCGGTGTCGTGTTTTCCGGACGCACACAAGATGGCGCGGAAGCCGCTGCCTTTCCCTGTATTACCACCGTCCCGCTCCCTGCGCGAAATCATGCAGCCAATCGCACCCTGCTCACCGACATGATGGCTTTCAACTCCGCTGTCCGCAAACATCAGTTTACTCCTTTGACAAAGATTCAGCGCTGGACCGGCCATCCGGACGAAGCCCTATTCGACACCATCTTCGCGTACCAGAAGCTCAGTGATGCAAACACGGCCTCGAGGAAGTGTAAGATGGTTGAAGAAGAGGCGACTGTCGATGTCGCAATCTCCATCGAACTTGAACCGAACGACTTGGATCAGCTTGAACTCAGAATCAGCTTCGACACGGACCGGTTGCCGCTGAAACAGGCAGAGACGCTCTTGGAGCAACTTGATAGGATCCTCATTGATATCATCCTACGACCTGATGCTAATATGGACGCTGCATTTGAGGAAACCCCACATCTCTTGTCCATCACTCCGCCAAAAGAATGGGAGATACACACCGATGTCAAGCTTCTCCACGAGTTTGTCGAGAGAAGCGCGCGCCAAATCCCCGACAAGGTAGCCTTCGAGTTTGCCACCAATATCGAAGGCGGAAAGGTCACGAGCAATTGTTGGACATACAGTGAGCTCGACGCTGAGGGCAACAAAATTGCCAATCTTCTCAAGAGCCGAGGAGCCCGACCCGGTGGTCTCATTGGCGTCTGTTTTGACAAGTGCCCTGAGGCGTCCATTGGTATTCTCGGAATCCTCAAGGCCGGATGTGCTTTTGTTGCTCTTGATCCCGGTGCTCCTGTTGCGCGGAAGGCTTTCATCACCGAGGACTCAAACGCTCAAATGGTCGTCTCGATGAGCTATCAGTCGAACGACTTCAAGGACGAGCTCAAGGTGCCCCTGATCAATTTGGATGAGGTGGATGTCTCTGAGTACTATGCCGAGAAACCGCAACTCTCCAGAAACGTTACTCCTCAAGACCTCAGCTACTGCCTGTATACCTCTGGCACCACTGGCACGCCCAAGGGTTGCGAGCTGACGCATGAGAACGCTGTGCAAGCAATGATGGCCTTTTCTCGCCTCTTTTACCCCCGCTGGGATGAGCAATCAAGATGGCTTCAGTTCGCTTCCTTCCATTTCGATGTCTCAGTTCTCGAACAGTACTGGTCTTGGGCCGAGGGGATCCGCCTCGTTTCTGCGCCAAGGGACTTGATTTTTGAAGACCTTGCTGGTGCCATCAACGCTTTGGAAATCACCCACATCGACTTGACACCGAGTCTAGCCAGGATTCTTTCGCCAGAGGATGTGCCCTCTCTGACAAGAGGTGTGTTCATCACCGGTGGCGAGGCTCTGAAGCAAGAAATTCTCGACGCTTGGGGCAAGCACGAAGTCATCCACAATGGGTATGGCCCCACTGAAGCTACGATTGGCGTCACCATGTTCCCAAGGGTCCCCGAAAATGGTAAGCCGTCCAATATTGGCCCTCAATTCGACAACGTCGGATCCTTTGTGTTCAAGCCCAAGAGCAACATCCCTGTGGTCCGTGGTGGTGTGGGTGAGCTTTGCGTCTCCGGAAAGCTCGTGGGCAAGGGTTATCTCAACCGCCCTGAGCTCACGGATGAACGCTTCCCGTACTTATCAGAGTTCGATGAGCGCGTCTACCGCACCGGGGACTTGGTCCGCATCCTCCACGACGGGACGTTTGATTTTCTGGGTCGTGCCGATGATCAAGTCAAGCTCCGAGGCCAGCGTTTGGAAATTGGCGAAATCAATAGCGTCATCAACCAAAGTGAATCCCAAGTGCTGGATTCGGCTACATTGGTCCTCAAGCACCCGAAGCAACAGAAAGACCAGCTGATCAGCTTTGTCGTCACCAAATCGACATATCAGAAAAGACAGAAGCCGACGGTTGTCTTCAGCGCGAAAGACGACATGCAATGTGTGCAAGATGCTTGTCGTTCCAAGCTGCCAACTTACATGGTACCAACATACTTTATTCCACTCACTTCGATGCCACTTTCGCCCAACAACAAGGCCGATGGCAAGCAGCTCAAGGAGATTTACTCGAGCCTCAGTGCGGAGCAACTCCAGAACATCTCCATCTCTACTGCAGACGGTGGTGCTGCGTCTTCTGCTGAAGAGAAGAAAATTGTCGAAGTGCTTTCTTCCATGGCATCCGTCGCCAGCGACAACATTTCGCGCAGCTCCAGTCTTTTTGAGCTTGGCCTCGATTCCATCTCCGTCATTGGCTTCGCCAATGCACTGCGCAAAGCTGGTTTCAGGAACGCGCAAGCTTCAGTGATCATGAAGAATTCTGTCATCAGCCGGCTGGCCAAAGTATTGTCCTCAACTCGCGACAACACTGCTGAGCAAAGCTCGATTCTTGCCGCAAAGCAAACCATCTCCGCGTGCCAACATCAGTATAAGTCCTTTGCTGCAAAAGCTCTAGGGGTTGACCAGGCCAACATTGAAGGAATCGCCCCTTGTTCGCCGCTTCAACAAGGCATCATCTCGCGAGTCTTGGAGAGCGAAAGGCCAGTCTACTTTGCCACTTTCAGGCTCGAACTGGCCGACAACACAGATTTGGCAAGGCTGAAGGCCGCATGGCAAACCATTTTCGAGGCAGTCCAGATTCTTCGAGCGCGCTTCATACCGACGGATGATGGATACATTCAAGTCGTGCTGTGTGACACAGATCTGCCTTGGGTCCAGTCCGAGTTGCCCAGCCAAGAGCAGTTGGTGTCTTACCTGGACCAAAAGAAACTCAAGTGGTGGAGTCGAAATCGCGAAACGATCTGCAGGCCGTTCGAATTGGTCGCTGCCGTCGCCCCAGGGAAGACGGTGCTTTCGATCCACATCATGCACACGTTGTATGACGGCGTCAGTTTGCCGGTCCTGCTCCAAAAAGTCCAAGCCGCGTATAATGGAGAGAATTCGGTTGATT
Source organism: Phyllosticta citrichinensis (assembly GCA_038380885.1). Taxonomy (NCBI): domain Eukaryota; kingdom Fungi; phylum Ascomycota; class Dothideomycetes; order Botryosphaeriales; family Phyllostictaceae; genus Phyllosticta; species Phyllosticta citrichinensis. Next base: position 63,589 of record JBBWUH010000017.1, on the reverse strand, counting down.
TGGGGCCAAGATTTTTGGATGTGCTGCCCTATGGACCTCTGAGAAGCAATCCCCAGTCCCAAGACTTCTGGAAAGGTCATCTTGAAGGAGCTCAGAGTTCCTTGATGCCTAGCCTCAACTCAAAGCCACAGATCGAAGATGTCTGTGTCAAACTGGACCTCCGTGGCCTCGACGCCTTTGAAACTGCAAGGCGCAGATTGGACGTGACCCATCAGGCACTCGCACAAGCATCATGGGCCGCTGTTCTTCAGAAATACTTCGCCGGCTCCGTGACCTTTGGCATGGTTGTTTCTGGCCGCTCAATCGATTTTGAGGGCGCGGAGCTCACGATTGGGCCTTTGTTCAACACTATTCCTTTCCATCTGCGCTTCGATCCGGCCGATAAGTGGGTCAACATCGTTCGCAAGTGCCACGATTTCAACGCATCCTGCCTGCCTTACCAGCATACCCCGCTCAGAGATATCATGAAGTGGACAAAGAGACCTACAAACCAGCCCCTTTTCGACACTTTGTTCGTGTTCCAATGCGAGATGGAAGACGGAGATCCGGAAAGTGAGTTGTGGAAGCTGTTAGATGATCAGCCAGAGGCAGACTATCCTTTTGCTTTGGAGGTGGAGCACAAGATCGACGGAAGTTTGCGCCTTACTATCGTGGCTCAGGGCCATTTGATGGATGAAGAAAACGCGAGCGGTCTCCTCAAGGAATTCGAAACTTCGCTACGCGATCTTCTGGCGAACGAGGAGGCTTCGGTGTCGGCAACTGTTGGCGAGATCAAATCCTCTGGGTCTCAGAACGAGAACACTGCCAGGGAAAACGGCGTCAGTGGCTTTGCAAATGGCGTGGATGGGTTTGAGTGGACAACAGTGGCGAGGAAGATTCAAGAGCAAATTGCAACGCTCGCCGGCCTGGACGTCCAGGAGGTCGACGAGCATTCAACAATTTTCGAGCTCGGACTCGACAGCATTGACGCCATCAAGCTGTCCTCTAGGCTTAAGAAGATTGGCATCAACCTTCCAGTCAGCCACATTATGCGCAGCCTAACGATCCCCAAGATGGCGCGCGAGGTCCCAGATGTGGCAACAGACAGTACCGATGTGGAACCCGGTATCATCTTGGCGACGCAAGAAGAGAAGCTGCGCAACTATCTCCGTTCGTCTGGCCGTTTGGACCTCGAAAATGTTGAGCATATTCTGCCTGTCACTTCGCTGCAAGAAGCCATGGTTACTGAGATGGTCTCTTCGGGCTTCCGCAACTACTTCAATCACGACATCTTGAAAATCGCGCCTGGAGTCAACCTTGAAAAGATGAAGCAGGCTTGGAATGCCGTATACTGCGATTCTGCAATTTTGCGCACGGTATTCGAGGAGATTGAAGATCCAGACTTCGATATCTCCTTCACTCAGATTGTCTACAAACCACGAGATCTGGCTTTCCAAGAGGACAGCGTCGCTACCGAGGACGAGATTCATCAGGTTTTGGAGCGCGTCAGGGAACGCACTGCGAAAAGCAATGGCAGGGAGGGTCTGTTCCACCTAACAGTCGTCAGCTCGCCATCAGCGAAGTACCTAGTCCTGTCTCTTGGTCATGCTCTGTACGACGGGTGGTCGCTCGGCCTTCTCCATCACGACGTGAAGAGCGCATATGGTGGGAAGCCCGTGCTTCGCCCATCCTACGACAATATTTTGGAAGATGTTCTCAATGCGTCCGGGGAAAGAGCTGCCAAATTCTGGAAGGACTTCCTCGATGGCGCTCCAAGCAGCACCATCCTTCCGGACGAGCGTCTCGGAGGGCAGAATTCCGACTCGGAAGTGCATCGACTAGAAAAAGAGTGCACAGTGTCTGTCGACAAGCTCCGTGTTTTCTGCAAGAAGGCCGGCATCACTTTGCAGGGACTCGGTCAGACTGCATGGTCTCTCGTACTCGCCGCTTACCTAGGCAGACTGGACCTCGTCTTTGGTGTCGTGCTGTCTGGTCGCGACAGTGAAGAATCTGAAGATGTCATGTTTCCGACTATGAACACTGTCGCTGTTCGTTCGATCATTCACGGCACGAGGAAAGATATGCTGCGGTACATGCAAGAAAACATTGGCAACATGAGACAGTTCCAACATTTCCCCTTGCGAAAGGCGAAGGCCATGACCAACACGCATGATAAAAGTTTGTTCGACACGCTCTTCATGTTCCAGGCTCGTCGAGACGAAGGCGGTGCCAGTGGCTCTGAAGCTTTGTATGAGTCCATCGGTGGTGCTTCGAATGTCGAATATCCAGTGGCTATCGAAATGGAAGCGATCGGTAACACCTTTCTATGGCGCACCGCTTGCAAGTCGGACGTTTTCGATTTGGCCGGGACTGAAGAGTTGCTCAAGAGGGTCGATGCCGTCATTCAGGGCATCCTGAACGCCCCCGATGAGGCCGCGGTCAAATTCGGGGAAGACGGAGCTTCCGTGTGTGGTCTGCCTCCTTTCAAGCATGCTCCCATGGAAACCGGGTCCGGACAGGACGAGCCGCACGCCAATGGGGTACATGACCCTGCCGAATGGTCAAGTCTAGAACAGGCTGTCCGCGAAGTCCTCTCGCGGGTGTCAAAGATGCCTGAAGCCGAAATCACAAGGGACGCAACAATTTTCCACCTGGGTCTCGACTCCATCAGCGCGATCAAGGTCTCTGCGCTTTTGCGCAAGAAGTCGATCAAGCTCAGTGTCAGTGAAATGCTGCGTGCTGGGACCGTTGCAAAAATGGCCCAAACAATTGAAAGTGCAAAACTAAGGGATCCCCTTCTGGCGGCTCCTGCGGCCGAGATCTTTACAGGAGCACTCAAGGGGATAGATGTGGAGAGGCTTCTCACTGAGGCTTCCATTTCGTCTGGGGATGTCGAACAGGTGTTGCCTGCTAGCGCCGGTCAAACGTACATGTTGTCTGTATGGCAACAGACTGAGGGGCAGACTCTCTATCCAGGCTTCAAGTACAGAGTCTCTGGGGACATCCAAGAGGACGTCCTTCGTGATGCTTGGCTTGTTACGATCGCTGCGAACCCGATACTTCGCACGGCTCTCCTCGCCACAGGCGATCAAGAACTCCCCTTCGTTCAAGCTGTGTTAAAGTCTCCTGAGGATCCGTTCCATCAGTTTGATGAGTCTGCTTCCGTGGGAGCGCGCAACAAGCAACCCTTCGTCGACATGTTTGCCCAAAAACAACAAAGTTGCTGGCTTCTCACCCTCAAAATTCACCACGCTTTGTACGACGGAGTCAGTCTTCCCATGATCATGCATCAGTTCGAAGCATACTGCAAGAAGGCCACTGCCACACCAAGCTTGCCCACAGTATTCCCTTCTTTCCTCGCTCTGGGTGTCGCTCAGGACACCATCGCCAAACGCAAGTCATTCTGGACCTCGTACCTCGCAAAGTCGACGTCGCAGCGTCTCCTGCAGCCGCAAGCAGCAAAATTAGGCCGCACCAGCGTCTTCAAAACCAGCATTGCGCCGTATCTGCCGACAATCGAGAAGGTCGCCCCCAAGCGCGGGCTCAATATCCAGACACTTTTTCTCGCCGCTTACGCCCGCATCTACGCACGTCTGGCCAACTCTGCACCCGCCTCCGACGTCATCATCGGCATCTGGCTCGCCAACCGCTCGCTCGCCATCGACGACTTAGCTGATGCAGCTGTCCCTACCGTCAACCTCGTACCCTTGCGCATTGTGGCGCCTTTGGAAACACCTCTCTTCGACACTGCTCAGCGCATCCAAGCCGACCTGGCTGATATAGGGACAGCCGAAACCTCGAGCGTCGCGTTGAGCGAGATCCATCGCTGGACTGGGGTACAGGTCGATACATTTGTCAACTTCTTGAAGCTGCCTGAGGGCGAGGAGGACAGTGATGTTGCCGGCGTGGCAGACGTTGGCACCGGCGAAGGCAATAGCATCATGGTACGCAAAGTTGAGCTTCCGGATCACCCAGCAGAGGGCTGGAGTCGCATCGAGAAGTATGAGGGTTCCGAGTGGCACGATGCGCCCGAGCTGGCAAACAATGCGGTCAAAGATTCTTACTTGGTAAGCCTTGCCCCGGATTCCTGGCAAAAAGATCGCAATGAGCTAACGGTCTTTTCGCAGCATTCAATCGACGTGGAAGCTGTAGTTCGTGGAGGCAACCTGCACATGGGCGTCTACTGCGACGCAAGCATGCTCGATGTCGCGGGCGCTGAGCGCATTATTGACGAGATGGCGGAGGAGCTGAGGCAAGTTTCGTAGTTTTTGGGTTTTGTCTTCCTTCTTTTTGGGTTTCTATAATGACGCCGTTACGATTTCGCTTCTTGTATCTTTCTTACTGCTGCCTGTACTTTGCTTGCTGCGCGTTTGGCCTCTGTCCGACTTTCCGTATTGACGAATCTCTCAGCGTTCTTTTTGGTTGTTATCAATTGCTCGCCTCGTTTTTGCATTTTTGGTCTTGACTTCGATGTAGACTTCATGAGAATATATACACGAATTGACGCATTCTAGTGTCTCGGTATGTTCACTGTTGCATGCAGCAAATGAGGTCAGGCTATTGAAATCTCCTTGTCCCGTTCTTCCAAGGTCTTCAAGTCTTCCTCGTACCCATTCTTGATCATTGCTGTCTTGTGAGCTTGAATGCTCCTGGTATGCCGTACTGGAACCTGTGGAACCTCCCACTCCGCATCCCAAACAGTGTTCTAATGCTTTTCATAAGTCCCCTCTAGACAAATTTCTTTGAATGCTCCTCATGCTGCTCTTCGGAAGGCACTGAATTCTACTCATCATGATGCGTGTCGGCGCTGCTATTTTGCCTGTACGCCATAGTTGAGGTGTTTGAAAGCTCCTCATGTGCGTTGCTGTCGCTTGGAACCTTGTATGCTCCACGCACGGCATCGCTGAAGTCTTTGAATGCATCTCGTACGTCTTGTTGTCGCTTGGAGGCTTGAATGCTCCACGTTCGCCGTCTTTGAAGCCTTTCAAATCCCCATGAGCGCATAGCGTGCTGCGTTTGAATGCTTCTCATGGGCCTTCTGCAAAAGACATGATTACTTCCGTGGTGAGCCACATCATTAATGGAGATAGGCTGTGGGGGTATAATCAAGCTTTTCAGCTGCTTATCAGCTGCTTGAGATATCTCTCCATCTTTGTGGAGGTAGTTCATGTGCTAACTAAGGGCCCTTCCCAGTATTCGTAAAGTCATTCGTAAAGTGAAGTCCCCCTCCAAACTCAGTCTGTCGCCGATGTGGCCGTTGGCTCGTCGCCTCGTAGAAGCAAATGAAGCAAAAGAAAGAAGGGAAATCCATGATCCCACCACTTGCAATGTATGACCACAAGGAGGCTCCATCCGCTCACGTGGTCGGTCGTGCTGATGCTGTCTGCTCCCTACTCGTCGCCCTCGGCCTTGGGCTTCCTCCTCGATCTGTTAACCCTCTTGCCAAGAAACACGTTGTCCATGTAGGTCTCTCCGGCCATGACGTTGTTCAACTGCTCCTCGCACTGCCTGGCCCACTTGGCCGAAAGGCCCTGGAGTCGGTCCCTGATGGGGCGCTGGGGGTCGTCATCATCGTCGGGGTGAGGGTCGGCGCGGCCGTCCAACAGCTCCTTCAGGCGCTTCTCGCAAGCCTTGGCCGAGTGGAACGTATCGTTGGAGAGGTCATTTAACGTGAAGGCCGTGTCCTCGAACAGGCGGGCGTGGACCTTGGCGAGCTCGCGCTCGTGGCGCAGCTTGTTGATGTTGTGGGCCTTGATGAGGGCAGCGTCCTGGATGTGTCAGTCTTGGGGTCATTCTTGATCGTTGGGCCGGATCTCACCTCCTCCATGGTCCAATGTTTCTGCTTAAAATCAAGGGCATCATCGTTGGCAGCCATTTTTGCGAGTCTGATACGTCTGTAACGCGTGCCGATCGTTTTGGCACTGTAGCCACTGCCCTCCTCTTCCTCCAAGATCTTGGCGATCTGGGTATCACCGAAGTCGAGGCCCTTGTACGTGAGGATTTTTGTGTCCAGGCTGTCAAGCTCGCCCGTGATGGGGCGTCTGCTCGTCATGAAGACATCTGGCTTGGCCACCGGCGGAGCACGGCTGGCAGGTTCCTTGGACAAGTTAGCTGACAGCTTGGGAGGCTCCGTGTGCGAGTGAGGGTACCTCGTGAGGCTCGGTTGAGTTGTTGTAACTGTTCATCTTTGTCGATGGCAGTCCGATGGGGCCCGTGCGTGTGGAGTCCGTGCGTTTGTGGTTGGAGGTCCGTGCGTTGAAGGTTGATGGAGGAGGAGGGCGGTTTTGTGCTTGTGGGTGACTCACTCACTCTGGAGGGAAGGTGCCCCTCGCCCACATGTGAACAGGAAAGTGCCGAAAGGGGTAAGGGGGGGAAACGCCGAGAGGGGTCACAGGAAGGCGCCGAAAGGGGTAACGGGGAAGGCCTACGAACTGTCAACCTCCTGTACTACATCAGTACGGTACTTAGCAGCTCCGGGAGTCTTCCTACAGTCACTCACTGCCGAATCAACTTGGGTGTTTTTCGTTGTCTACGACTTTATTTAGAGGCCCAAGGAGCATTCGTCGACTCACTGCTAGACGTGTAGTCCAAGGAGGCTCCATCGCCTGCTACTCTTCTCAATGGCACAAGGAACATTCGTCAACTCACTACTGAATATGTAATCCCGGGAGGCTCCATCATCGAGTGCCCTGGTGAGAGGCCCAGGGAGCATTCATGCTCTGATTCTGAGTGGCGAAGCTCAAGGAGCAGCCGTACTCCGTTGCTGAGGAGTAGCTCGAGGAGCATTCCGATTAGACTGCGGCGTGGCTTAAGGAGCTTTCGAACATCTACATCTAAAGCAGCTCAGGGAGCATCCTGACGTACGTACTACTGAGAAGCTCAGGGAGCGTTCGGCCGTCCACGGCTGAGTTGCTGCCAAGGGAATTTCCGCATGTCAGCAATGCAAGACACAGGAAGCATTCGTGCATTTAATGAGTGTACGACCGTAGAGCATCCAGTCGTCTGAGCAGGCATACACGGGGAGCCTCCAAGTGTTGGAATAGCTGCGTAAATGGAGGCTTCGTTGGCCTGCACAGGACACGCAGAGGAATGCTTCAAAAATGGTCTGATGCAACATCTGCTCAAAGGCGGAGTCCATGAGTTTTCATGGCGGACTCTCCAGACCTTTCGATGCTCGTCTCCTATCCTTTCGGTGCTCGTCCGCTGGCCGTCCACTGCTCTTTCGATGCTCGTTCGCTACTCGTCACCTGCTCGTCCGCCGCTCATCCACTGCTCGTCCTCTGTCCTTTCGATACTCTTTAGCTGAGAATACTCACGAAAGAGTGACTGTTCCGCAGAGGATGTAAGGCTTTCTTCAACCGAATCGCACAAGAAGCCATCATCCCTGCAAGTGAACATGTGCGTGCATCGAAAGTGTCCGGGATGCTTCTGTTCCGGATAATGGTAGAAGGAGGCTTGTCGTCTGGTCTCGATGATGAAAAAGGCCAAGGAGCGTTGGGAGCGGGTGCGATGACAGGTCGAAACAAAGTGGTTGTGGTACAAGCTAGCATGACGTCAGGTGCCTGCCGCCCAGTTCGATAGGCTGCACCACCCACGTCGTCTTTTGCCCGCACCTCCCCTCAGCCTTCTACAGGCGCTGACCTGTTGCTATAACTTGCGTCAACCTCGCTCGCCTCGCCCAAACAACCTACTTATTTCACCAAATCCCGCAGCTCCCCTCCGCTTCTGCGCCCCGCTGCGCATCGCCCACCTACCCGCTCCACATCGCCACTATGCTCGAGTACTTTACCTACAAGAAGTTCAAAGAAAATCGCGACAAGAAGAAGCAAGCCGGATCGCCTGCACACACGCCCAAGTCGCCCAAGTCGCCCGGTCCAAGCGATCATGCGCGCGACATTCCTGAGCCTCGGTCGCCTATCCTCGACGACCGCGACGAGGCTTTCTTCGAGAGAGTAACGTCCGCTGGCTACCAAGACCAAGAAGAGGAGACGCCACCTCCGCTGCCTGCAAGACCTGGCACTGCCCAACATAGCTTGGAACATCCAAGAGCGAGATCCACAGAAGCGGAGAATGTTCCTCTCCCGCCGTCTCCTGCTGTCGATGACAGCAAGGCTTCCAAGGACAAAGCGCGCAGCTACTGGTCGTACGTCCAGGACTTGCCCAAGAGGGCCATGGTAAGTCGCATTCCACGCGGATCGATGCTTGCCTGGGTCTAACTTCGCAAAGACAAAAAGACAGTCCAAGGCCGCAGGAGATACACTGGCATCAGCCGCAGGCGCTGTCAAGAGAGGCGAAGGCGTTCCTCTCAACCCCGACGGCACGCTCAACGAAAGCGAAATCAACAAAGAGGAGCGCGATTTGACACAAGTCCTGGACCAGCTGAACCTTGCCGCCGTTAACAACCGCGTCTTCAGCTTCTCAGAAGAATCGCAGAACCTGCTCGAAAGATGGAAGCAGGTACTCCGCGACATCGTCTCTGGCGCTCCGCACGCGTACGAAGATCTCGAGCAATTCTTGACCGGCAGCGAGAAGCAGCTGGACAAGATGTACAACAGCCTGCCGCCGTTTGTGCAGAACTTGGTCAGGTCGTTGCCCGTCAAGATGGCCGCCATGCTCGGACCCGAGGCTTTGGCTGCGGCCGAGGGCAAGCAGTTCGACTCGACGAGGCTAGCTACTGAGGGCACCTCGAAAACGAAGCGGCTCGGGAAGAAAGCCATGCGCATCCCTTCGCTGAAGAGGCTCGTCACTGAGCAGGGTGCCATCGCCGCCATGCTCAAAAGCATTCTCAATTTCCTCAAGTTGAGGTTCCCGGCTGTCGTGTCCGGCACAAACGTCTTGATGAGCCTGGCAGTGTTCAGTGAGTTTGCCTCCTCGTTTCCCCAAAGATTATCGCTGACATGGATTCACAGTCCTCCTCTTTGTCGTGTGGTACTGCCACAAGCGCGGCCGCGAAGTGCGTCTTGAGCAAGAGGCCGCCAGACAGGGGTCGCAGTCATCACTCGAAAAGAGTGCCTCTGAATTCGAGGACGACGACATCATCTTGGAGCCCATCCGCCCCACCAGCATCGAAGAGCCAGATGGCCCTATCCGCCAGCCCACCGAGCCGCCAATCCACATTCACACCGATCCCGCGGCGCCAGACAAGCCGAGTGCGGACGTGAGGGACTTGCCGTCGGTGCTCCATTTGCCTGAACCGGGAAGCAACCCAAAGGACGGCGGAAAGGAGAGAAGCTCTTGATGAGGGAGATGGATATTACAGATATTTGATACCCACGATTGCGATGATGGATTCTGCGTTTGGGCTTCGGCGTTGCGTGGAGATTAGGCAGCAAGATTGATCGGACCTGCGATTGCAAATACAGGAGCGGTCGTAGCTTGAGACTGAATGTTCCCGCGGGACTTTTTGGTAATGACCTAATACCACTCTGCTTCTCTCGCGAAACAAGTGCGAAGTGTGTCGATCATCAACTAAGAAGTGAGAGCGCCGGTGTCGTCCATTGAAATGTCTAGGGATGCCTCATACCCTCATATGCCTCTCCTTATGATCCCCAAAGTCGAGAAATTTTTCAAGAAAACGCCCTCTCGGTGGTCATGGTTCATCGTAGACTCATACTCGTACGCAATAGATAATTCGGAAAGCAAAGCATTCAAATGTCCGAAATCCATGCGATTACACGGCTCGCACAAGGAGCAATTCATCAATCATTCAAAGCTTGAAATCGGCGGCCTGGCGCTCCCAGCCCATGGCACTCGGCTCCATGGCTGCCACCTTTTCTACCAATTCGAACTTGCGGTCGCGGGCTCGCTCGGTGCACAGCTCGAATATCGTGCTCAGGTTGAACGTCAGGGCGTGGAACGCGACGCCCGAGTCTTGGGCCTCGTCGATGACGCGCTCCAGGGCGTCTCGGGCGTCTGTGATGCGCCCCACATACAGCAGGCACACAGCTCGGTTCTGTGCGACCATGTGGTCTGTGGGGGTTTGGGCGGCAAGAGCTTCCCACACGGTGAGCGCGGACGGGTAGTCGCCTTCGGCCATGGCGATGAGCGCGTTCAGAGGGTCTACGGGCGGGGCAGCGTCCGCGGTCGATGGCGTTGGGGGAGACGGCAACAGGGAGTCTGCGACACTGCGCTTGGCTGCGTCTACATCGCCCACGCGCAGCCACGTTAGCGCCTCCATTGTCCTCAGACGGGATTGTTCTGGTGTGCGCGGCGTGGGTTCAGCCTCGTCGGCGTCCTTGCTACCCTTTGTGAGACCAAGCGTGGTCAGGTGTCGCGCGGCGCCTTCACACTCGCCCATTTCGATCAGGGCATTTGCTACCCTGATACCAAGCTCCAGCAGCCTATTCTTCCACATCTGCTTCGACTCGGTGTTTTGGGCCCTGATGGCTTCGAGCCTAGCCTCTCGTGCCAATTCGTAGTAGCCCATGACTCCGCGCCGCCAGTCCCCGTAGCCCAGCCCCATCAGGCGAACAGCTAGTACTCGGAGCTCCCATGGCACCAGATGGGCACCGGTCAATGGGTGCCGATAGAAGGCGCTGCTAAGGTCGCCGAGGGGCTTTGCTTCGGCGGCGGCGAGAGCATGTTGGTTCAGCAGTGATAGACAAGCGAGGCGAACGTAGAGTAATTCAAAGATTTTCTCGTGGTCTGATGGCAGAGTCTCCTTCAGCAAGGCAGTCGCTGCGGCGGAAGCAGCCAGGCGATAATGTCCCTTGGCGAGGAGGTCGGGAAGGGGAGTCGACGGGTGCGGTTGATGTGGGCTGAAGAGGAAGGGTTGCGGAATAGTTTGCGGCGGCAATGGATGGAAGTTGCCAGGATGCAAAAGGTGGGAAAAGTCCTTTTCGAGATTGGCCGAGGGGATCGAGAGGGAGGCAGCGGGAGAGGTTGCCCTGAGGGAGGGTTGCGGGGAGCGTGCAGCGGCAGCGGAGGGAGATGGGGCTGGTGCGTCTGAGAGCGGACTGAACAAAAGTAAGCACAAGCGCAATAGATTGGACGTGATTGGCTTGGATTACTTGAAGTCGGCGTCGAGCGGACCTTTGGTGGATCGTCTGGTCACCACTGCAGGGGCTGGTCGTCAGCGCTTTTGGAGCTTGTGGGGGGGAGCATGGGAAAAGTACCGCGTCGGCGCTCGTCGGCAGACGGTCCACGAGCATGTCCTCTGGAGGGAGCAGGCGACGAGGACGACATGACGATCGCGGAGAAGAAATGGTGGATGACGTTGGGGGGGGGGAAGCGGTGGTGATGGTGTTGAAGGGACGGAGATAGAGGGAACATGGAGTTTAGCGAGACTCCGACATCGGCGGCCAATGAATGAATGGTCGGTCGCTTTTTGCGTCTTGTTGCCGACGGCTAAGGCACGAGGGACAACCAACTATCCAAGTGACTCAGTCAACACCAAGCATTCCCCTCTTTCCGAAGTCTTTTTTTGCCAGTCGTCTGCCAGTCCTTCCTCTCCAATTCCACCCTCCGGACCTCTCGCTCCTCGTCGCCTCTCCAGCCCTCGGGGCCCCATCTCCACTCACAATGCTCAAGGCACGTTCGTCGCGCGGCGCCTTCAAGTGCCTCAATGCCGCTGCCTCTCGCCCTCGCCCCTTCTCCACCTCTGCTGCGCGACCCGCCGTCTCGCCCTACTGCGCCTCCAGCCACGCCGCCCAGGCAAATCCCGTCGTCAAAGACTCTGCAAAACGCACCCAGAGCACCGCCGCCGCCGTCCAGAATGAAAGGCCCGTGCCGAGTCCCGCCTTCAACGCCGACGAGCAGCCAAAGCTGGGCGCTTCGCGTACCCAGCCGCAAATGGACCACTCGTTCGTGGGCAAAAAGGGTGGAGAAATCTTCCACGACATGATGTTGAGACATGGCGTTCAGCATATTTGTACGTGCGCCGACTCCCCCGTGGGGTTTCCTTTGTGTGCGAGCACCACCTAATGACATGACTCAGTTGGATACCCAGGAGGCGCAATTCTTCCCGTCTTCGATGCCATTTACAACTCGAAACACTTCGACTTCATTCTCCCAAGACATGAGCAGGGTGCTGGCCACATGGCCGAGGGCTACGCCAGAGCCTCTGGCTTGCCTGGTGTCGTCCTCGTTACTTCTGGTCCCGGCGCCACCAACGTTATAACTCCCTTGCAAGATGCCTTGATGGACGGCACTCCCATGGTCGTCTTTTGCGGCCAGGTCCCCACCTCTGCCATTGGCTCTGATGCCTTCCAAGAGGCCGACACTGTCGGAATTTCAAGAGCATGCACAAAGTGGAATGTCATGGTCAAGAACATTGCCGAACTTCCCAGGCGTATCAACGAGGCATTCGAGATTGCCACGACTGGAAGACCAGGTCCTGTTCTTGTTGATCTCCCCAAGGACGTCACCGGTGGAACCCTGAACAGGCCAATTCCCGTCATCAGCACCCTGCCCACTCACCCGAGCGCCGCCAGCTTGGCTGCCCGTGAGCTTAGCAGGAAGCAGCTCGAGGGATCCATTCAGCGGACCGCGGACCTGATCAACATGGCCAAAAAGCCCGTCATCTACGCTGGTCAGGGTATTGTCAACAGTCCGCAAGGTCCCGAGCTCCTCAAGCAGCTTGCGGACAAGGCCTGCATTCCTGTCACCACCACTCTCCAGGGTCTTGGTGGTTTTGACGAGTTTGACGACAAGTCCCTCCACATGCTCGGCATGCACGGTTCTGCCTACGCCAACATGGCCATGCAGGAGGCAGACCTTATCCTTGCCCTTGGTGCTCGTTTCGATGACCGCATCACTGGCCACGTGGCTCGCTTCGCTCCTGCTGCGCGTGCTGCTGCCGCTGAAGGTCGCGGTGGTATCGTGCACTTTGAAATCATGCCCAAGAACATCAACAAGGTCGTTCAGGCCACCGAGGCCGTCGAGGGTGATGTCGCCATGAACCTTGCCACCCTGATCCCTCAGCTCAATGAGGTCAAGGAGCGCCCTGAGTGGTTTGAGCAGATCAACGACTGGAAGCAGCGTTTCCCTTGGGCATTCGAGAGGGAAAGCACCAATGGCATGATCAAGCCGCAAATCGTCATGGAGAAGGTCAGCGAGCTGACCAAGTCGATCCGCGACAAGACCATCATCGCGACGGGTGTTGGTCAACATCAAATGTGGGCGGCTCAGCACTTCCGCTGGACACACCCGCGCACCATGATTACGTCGGGTGGTGCAGGCACCATGGGTTTTGGTTTGCCCGCCGCCATTGGAGCCAAGGTCGCACGCCCGGAAGCTCTCGTCATTGACATTGACGGTGATGCTTCCTTTAGCATGACCCTTACCGAGCTCAGCACTGCTGCAGAGTTCAACATTGGTGTCAAGATCATCATCCTGAACAACGAGGAGCAGGGCATGGTCACGCAATGGCAGTCCCTCTTCTTCCAAGACCGCTTCTCACATACTCACCAAAAGAATGCCGACTTCGTCAAGCTTGGCGATGCCATGGGTGTCAAGGCTGACCGTGTTGTGAAGCCTGAGGAGCTCGAGGCCAAGTTGAAGTGGCTCATTGAGACGGATGGACCAGCTCTCCTCGAGGTCGTTACTGACCAGAAGGTGCCCGTCTTGCCCATGGTGCCTGCGGGAAGCGCCCTCCACGAATTCCTTGTGTATGATGCCGGTAAGTGATTTTGCCCCTGATATTCCAGGCCAGATTTTTAACAGTATTTAGACAAGGAGAAGGCACGCAGAGAGCAAACCCGCCGCCGTTCCGGCAGGTAATGGCATCTTAATGAATTGGCGATCCAACATCGTGTTTGGTCAAACGGGAGGTTTGTTGAGGTGACATGAAAAGAAAATTCCTTGAGTTTATTTGGAGGCTGAAAAGACATCTATTGAGGATTGTGCTCGGCGATTCAGCCACATGGAGGTGCCGTTTTATTTCTCGCTTTGTATCTTTCTCCGGTATTTTTTGCGCGGGTTTCCCCCTTTCGCAGGCGTTTTCTTTCCGCTGTCCATGTTTTTGAGGGTTGCGACATGAGCGTCTGCACCGGGTTTTGATGGGGTTGAAGCTTTGCTGGGTTGATGGGTCACTGGAGGGCTCCCATCGAGGGCATGCTGGATGGGTTCTTCAGTGAGGTGGGATATGAAAAGTTGTCAATACAGAGACGAGCAGTGCGCCCGTCCAATGTTGGATAAATGACTCAAAAGAAGGTACGAGATTGACGCAACAACAGTGGGATGCCAAGTGACTTCAGTTGCTTGTCCAGGTCGTCATATCGCGCTCGATTGAACGCTTCCCTGGGTATTTGAAAGCTCTGTGCCTCCCATCCTCGCTCTTGTCATAACCGCAGAAACTTTTTAGCGGGATTGGAATTGTTGATCATTCACGACACAGGTTTGACGGGCGTCAAGACAAACAAGGGTTGGAACCTGAGGCAGAAGAAAGACATCACGGCACATTATTATCCCACAAGCTCCGAACAGTCACGCCGTCTACCCAGCCACCACCCGTGGTGTCGCTCTTGACAGTGTACCCCACGACCTTGCTCTGCCCAGGGAGCAGCAAGAAGGCATTTTGGTCAAAGTACAACACAGCGCCTTCGGGGTAATCGAGCCACACCCACGCTGCCACGCCCTTGGTTGCCGTGACGGTAAACTTTTGCGTGTCGGCAGAGTAGCTCAACTCGAGACCCGGATCAACCAGTTTGGCTTTGGCCAACGAGGTGGGATGGAACCAGTTCTCGTGAGTGAACATTTGCTGTTGGTCGCTGTTTGGCAGTTTTCCCTCGGCCGACGCGTTGGCGACGAGGATGACGTTTTCTGGGTCGAAGCCGTTGAGGATGTCGTTTGTGTTTGCCTTGAGCACCAGCGTCGTGTTGATGGCACCGACGCTGAATTCGGCCGAGGCGGGCGTGTCGATGTCGAGCTTTTTTCCAGACCAGTCGTACCATGCGAAATTGGCGGTGCCGGAAACGTCTGACCAGAGGTCGGACGTCACGTAGACTTTTAGCTCGCCAGTGGTGCGGTTGAAGAAGGGAGAAATGATGACCGGCTGGTAGATGTCTCTTGCGACGTACTGGAAACAGTCAGTCGGGCGCTGGGCATCAACAAGCCTTGGTTGGCACTTACGTGGAGAACTTTCCACCTCCCATCGTACTCGATCCCGGCCCAGGTCGGCGTCTGCCAGATATCCTCGAGTTGCCAGTACAGACAGCCGAGCTGTCTCTCAGACATGCCGCTTCCCCGGCGGTAGAACATGATCTGGCTCTGGTAGAAATCGGCTTGGAAAATCTGAGTCGTGTGGCACCAGGCAGAGAAGTTGGCGACTGAGTCTTGCTTTTCCGGGACCGGATACCATCGCTGAGCGGCAACAGTCATTTCGCCCATTCCTTTGGTGGTGTTCTCGAAATTGGATGTGTTGAGGCCTCCCGGCGGATAGTGGCGATTGCGCAACTGGATTACTGTTGAATTGAAGTACAAGTCTTCTGTCGAGATGGCCTGGCGCCAACTCTGCAACGAGGGCATCGAGTGGTATCCAAATTCGTTGGAAAATCTTCCCACGGGGTAGGAACTGAAGTTGAATGCCAGGGCAGAGTTATAGTTATAGTAGTCGGTTTCACCGTAGATGGATCCGGGCGTCTTTTTTTCGTATCTTTCAACGAGTGGCACTGGTAAACTGAAATCAAGTTCAAGATATCCGTTGCTTGTTGAGCTGGGAGCATATGAGATGCTCCTCGAGTTCCCAAAGACGATTGGAACCAGCGTTTCGAGGAAAAGCTTCTCATACTCGGCCACAAGTCTGTCATACTGGTCCGGCGCAGTTTTCTGGACAATGGATAGCTCCAGATTCTCTAACTCGTTGCCTCCAGCCCAAAATGCTAGCGAAGGATGGTGGTTGACCCTTCGGACTTGGTACGTTGCTTCTTCGTTGACATTGTCCAAAAACTCCCGGTCCACAGGGTAAAGAGCGTCACCAAACTCGAATTCACTCCACAATAGAATCCCGAGTTCATCAGCAATGTCGTACATGAAGTCGGGCGAGTATGCACCCGATGACCACACTCTGAGCATGTTCTGATTGCCGGCTACGACCGCTTCAAACAGGTCGCGGATTCGCGCCTCGGTCACGCGCACCCAAAACGCATCTGGTGGGATAAAGTTGGAGCCCTTCGCATAGAACTCGTGGCCGTTGATTTCAAAGTGCCAGTTGTTGCCCGGTGCAATACCCTGGGCAAGCTGCTGGGCTGTGACGACCCCTTCGTTGAGCACTATCGTCCGAAATCCGACACGCTTTGCGAGAGAGACGATCGTTTTATTCCCCGAGTCCACCACAATTTCGAGCTCAAGTCGGTAAAGCGTCTGGGGACCCAGTCCGTTCGGCCACCACAGTTGCACGCTCTCGGATGGTATGATGGCTGCTCCGGTGATGACGCCTTCTCCAGTCGTGATGTTGGTCAACGATCCACTGGAGACGATGGTGTTGTCAGAGTCCAGGAGGCGATAATTGATCCCGCGATTCGACCCGGACTGGCCCAGATAGTCCACACTGGCATTGAGGACCCACGGCTGCTCCTGGTCCGGCGGCAAATTATTCAATTGGCCCAATCGGTAAATATCCACGAGTGAGTTGCGGACGTAGATGTCTTCGACACCCAACTCGACAACAAAAGCGGGAAGCCATGGGCCAGCAGGAGCAAAAGCCGGTCCCTGAACGTGGTTAGCTTTTTGATCATTCGGAAGCGTAACATTCTACCCAGTCCCAACCGAAGTCACTCTGCTCTTTCCTGATGAACTGCCTGTTTGGGAATTCGTAGACCATTTCCACTCCATACGGCCATGTTTCTTGACCCGGCTGAGCAGCGATTTCATTGGCGATTTCAGGCGCGCTTCCAAAGTTGAGACTCAGTACAGGGTCGTCTGCGCAGTTTTCCAGTACGTCGGTCACGTCGAAATAGTATTGTCGAAATTGGTTATTTGTGGAGGCGACGTGCTTTCCGCAAAGCTCGATCGTGGAAAATGTGTCAAGCCCATTAAAGACAAGGTGAGTGGACGTAGCTTCTTTGTTCCTGCGTCAGGTGTCAGTTGGCCAGAGTCTGCGTTGCGTGGGCGTGCTGTCGTGAAACAAGCGGCCGCAGTTTTCATGCAAAGTTCGACATTTGACAGCTCCTCTCCAATTCCAAAAGAAGCACTTGAATGCTCTCCGTGTGTTTCTCGGTCCACTGCAATCTCTGGAAATACCGATCTTACTCTCCTCCCACATGCTATCCGCCGCTGCCGTTTTGTCACTGTGTTGGGGAGGACCCTTTCGAACCCGGCAAACGAAACAAGTAGCAAACGAGAAACAGGAAACGGATTGGTCACTTACAGCGAGGTGAGTGGTTCAGAAGTATATGTCCAGTTTGACCAGGCGACCCATCGCAAATTGAAGTCATTCAAGCCAAAGTAAGGGTCTCCAATGACCTGAGCAGCAAACAGGTCAACATGTGCTTGCGAGGGTAATTTGGCAGGAACAGAAATATTCAACAATGGATTTGACAGTGTCCAATCCGAGCCAGACAATTCAATGACTCGGCATGCCGATGGAGCTGCGGCAACAGTCAGCGCGATGACGGCCTGAAGAGTCCAGCGGCGCATGATCCGCGACGAGAGTCGTTCGAAACAGCAAGAGGAAATTCCAAGATCAACAAGACCCACAAAGATGGTCAAGGCGACAGCCAAGCAAGCCTTGTGCTTAAAAGCATTCATGGTAGAGGACTTTTCCACAAAAGCGACCGTTACATTCGCCCAAGGCGAGCGGGTAAAAGCAGTGGAAGCAGTGGAAGCAGTGGAAGCACGTAAAGATGCAGACGGAGGCAAGGGTTCCGTGAGGGGCACAGGGGATGGCGAACGAGTAGAGTGAGGGGTAAGGTGAGTTTCCGTCGTGCCTGTCGTTGGCGCCGTTTTGGTGCATAGAGCGTGGTAACATAACCGCAATTGGCGTCCTGTCAGGTACCGGACGACAGGCGGTGGAATAGTCCTGGTCCCCTCGCTCAGAGGAGCTCGAGTGCTTGCTGTTATCCCCGGCACGAGCATGGATGCCGCCGAAGAGAGGTTGCCCGATTCGTGCGTCTGCGGCACTTGTCAACCGGCTTTCAGTTTGACGGCACGTCGAGCGAGTCCTAATTCTCACGACATTTGTCAGTGGTGTCGTATTTTGGCGGGGTAAAAGAGATGCTACACAGAGAATGGGACACACCATCACTTGATCACCTACCCTGCAGGTTTCCCCGCCATCTTTCCACGCTTCCAGAGGTTGTTCTCCATCCATTTATGAGTCAAAAAGAGTCGTTAAAAGGGCAAAAAGATCTCTGGACAAGTTGGGGATTGAACCCAAGACCTCCCGCATCCTTGCGTGTTTGAAGGATCTCATGCAAAGCGGGCGCTCTGCCACTGAGCTACATGCCCGATTTAATTGGGAAAGAAGATTCAGAGGCTGGATCCATGTTCCTTGTTGAATTTGAGAGCGGCTTAACATGTTTATAAAAAGCAATACCTTTTCTCCAAACAACGCTCCAACTTCATAATTTATTGTTCTCTTGTCATAGTGAGACAAATTCTTTGCCAAATAATAAACGTAAGTCTTCTTCTCTTCAATCTTCTCCAGTATGTGATACCAATTGATGATTTTTGTTGCTTGCTCGGACATCATGTAGTGTGGCTACACACATTTAACACAGGACAGGGCATGAATAGAATGACGACAAATAGACTCTCACTACATACGCACCTCTCGTCCAACACTCATCAGCCTAGATAATCCAGCAATGGATTGAAAAAATAGCCGTGTAATGCGCTGGATAGAGCTAACTGGAAGTAGGCAGGAAAATCTCAACACGCCGGCCCTCGCAAACCCGTCACTGTTCTTAAGATCGACACAGCGACACGAAAGCTGTGAAACAAATTGGACGGAGCTCGATGGGCTCCACTCTACGACCAGGCGCCTCTTGAACGCAGCAAAAAACCCGACAGCGCAACGGTGTTTGCTTCGGCCAACTTTCTCTGATTCAAAGCGTCAAATGTCCGCGTACGTCTCCAACACCTTCTGTCTTGACGCCTCGATGTGCTATTTTCCCCTTCAAAATTTGGACCTCAGCCACCGCAAACTCTCGAATGTTGGTCCCATCGAGACTCATTGTCTAGGCCGTTGGCTCTAGTGTGTTTGCTGCTTTCTTTTGGCAGCGAGTCCTATCTCCAGATTGACAGAGTGTCTCTACGTTTAACCACTGCCAGTCCGCAGTCCTAACAGGTCGGAGAAAGAGCGACATGTTCCAACACGTGGGCGGCATGGAGGCCCAAGACGGATGCGTTGAAGCGTCACTCGTCAATGTGTTCACTTCCCGGAGTACTCAATGGACTACGGTCAAGGCTCGAAGTCGGAATGCATCATCGATATTCAGTTCCCCAAATTTGTTTCTTGACACTCGAGACCCACATCCATACCGACATCATGAAGTCGTTTCTACCGTACTGTGCAGTCGCTCTGATCGCTACAATCAGCACAGTCGCAGACCAGGCCCTGGAACCCATTCTCGGAAAGACTGTTGGATATTCAAAGGTTTTGAACCACTGCAACTACTCAGTCACTGTCTGGCTATCAGGAGACCTTGAAGAGGAACAGCAAATGAAACAGATACTCAAACCACTGGAAGGGGAGTTCGCGCATCCATACATGACAAAGAATGAGTCCGCTGGCATGTCCATCAAGATTCGACGAAACGATAGAAACAGCGAGTTTAAAGGCCAGCGCGCACCCCTGACGCAGCTTGAATACCGCGCTGCGTATTCGGGAAACAGCAAAACATTCTACGACATGAGCAGTAAGTCTCGACATGTAATTGCTTCAGTGACAAAGACCCTCCCTCACAACTGATGCTGATGAGTAGACGTCGACTGCGGCGCCAATCCGGGAGTGACAAACAACACCCACACTGCAGGATGGACCGGCAGCCAGGACCTGCACCCAGAAAACTGTCCCTTCTGGCAAGACGGATTTGTCCTCGACGTCGAAAATCCCAATTGCCGGGGTATACCGTGCTTCCCCGGTAGCAAGATGTGCAGCAACGTCTACTACCTCCCCAACGACGACGAGCTGGACGCCGCAGGTGGCAAGCTTCTGCACGACTGCGAAGGTAACGCTTTCAACATGACATTGCATCTGTGTCCGTGTCACGACTCTGCAGCCCGGGAGTGCTACCTTGCTGCCCAGAGAGGAACTGGCTTCGACTCCAGTCAGAGTGTTGTATTGCCAAAGGATGGGTTTCCCACCACCCCTATTGATCTCCCAAGAGTATATCTCTTCAAACCAAATTTTTATCACACTTTCGACGACATTCCCTTCACTGCCTGCAAGCGAGACTGCTCCCGGGTCTGCCACGTACATAATGCAATTCCCCGAGATCAAAGAAAATGACGGCGACGAGGAGCATCCAATACTCCGTGGGCCAGATGTCGGACCCGGACCCTTTTTTAATTCCAATCTACATCATCAATAGAGTGACGTCCCAAGCCAGATCGGCGAACCCCCCTTTCAACAATCGGCACAATGATCGACAAGACACCGCTGGACGACAGGAACTCGGACGTTGATCGACCTGCCCACCCATGACGGACCAGGCCAATCAGTTGGGTCCATTTTGTAACCGTCGACTGCCTAGCTTTGGTTCCGAGAAAAATCGGGTGGCGTTGCACGTCATGTGATGGGCACTGCAGTATATCCCTGGGCACGAAAAGGTCGATGCCGTCGGGAGTGGCTTGGGATGACGTAGCATCGATATCATCTTTTTGCCGGTTGGCCATCATCGCGATCTCGTTTTTGCATGCACTGGAATTGGACGTAGTCATGTTCAGAATCCAATCATGAGGGGACTCGATTAACTTTGTACATAAAGCATCTAATTCGTCATACCACACCGCCGATGCAGACCTCATCCAACCGCTTCGTACTTTTCGTCGTCAATTTAAAAAACTGGCTTACAGCTGACCGGCAGCGTTGAAGTCGACGAGGGCCTCCTGGACGCGCGTCGACATGGTCTTCTCACCCTCGCGGACCCAGACACGGGGGTCGTAGAACTTCTTGTTGGGCTTGTCAGCACCGTCGGGGTTGCCGACTTGGGTCATGATGTAGTCCTTCTTGTTGAGGACGTAGTCACGGATACCGAGGAGGTAGGCCCTAGGCAATTGTTAGAACATGGACCATTGGTTTGGACTTGATTACACTTACCACTGCAGGTCAGTGTCGAGGTTGACCTTGACGACACCGTAGCTGATGGCCTCCTTGAACTCCTCCTTGGAGGAACCAGAGCCACCGTGGAAGACGAAGAAGACGGGCTTGTCGTCGCTGGCCTTGATGGCGGCCTTGACGTGCTGCTGGTGCTTGGAGAGGAGCTCGGGGTGGAGCTTGACGTTGCCGGGCTTGTAGACACCGTGGACGTTGCCGAAGCCGGCAGCGATGGAGAAGTAGGGGGAGACCTTGGAAAGTCTGTTGTGGATGTTGAGGATGTCCTCGGGCTGGGTGTAGAGGGAGTTGTTGTCAACGTCCTCGTTGTTGACACCGTCCTCCTCACCACCAGTGATGCCAATCTCCATCTCGAGCCATTGCTTCATGGGGGCAGCGCGCTCGAGGTACTTGGCGGTGGTCTCAATGTTGTAGTCGACGTCCTCCTCGGACAGGTCAATCATGTGCGAGGACCACAGGGGCTCGCCGTGCAGCTTGAACCAAGCCTCGTCGGCGTCGAGCATGCCGTCGAGCCATGGGAGGAGCTTCTTGGCGCAGTGGTCGGTGTGGAGGACGACGGGAACGCCGTAGGCGGGGGCAATGGCGCGGATGTAGTGGGCGGCAGCAATGGCACCAGCAATGGAGGCCTTCTGGTCCTTGTTGTCGACACCCTTGCCGGCGAAGTAGGCGGCGCCACCCTGCGAGGTTTGCAGGACGATGGGCGACTTCTTGTCCCTGGCGGCCTCGAGGGCGGCAACAACGGTCGAGGAGCTGGTGACGTTCTGCAGAACGAGTCAGTGGCAAGGACGGGAGGTGGATGATGCAAGACTTACGATGGCGGGGATGGCAAACTTGTGCTGCTGGCAGTACTTGAAGAGCTTGTAGACGTCGTCGCCGTAGATGACGCCGGCCTTTCTGCTGAGAACGTCGGTAACACCCATGACGATGATGATTTGTAGTTGTTGTAGTTGGTGCGGGTGAAGAGTGGTTGTCTAGGGAGGAGGAGTCAGAGGGAGGAGGGGGTATCACTTGTGAGGGGAGCGAGGAATTGATGAGGAGAGGAGAGGAGAGGAGGGGAGGAGGGGGAGGGGCAGTTTTGAGCTTTTTAAAATCGGTTGGGGGCTGACGGGAGGGTCGCAAGGCGACGGGTTGCGTCAGAGGGTGGAGATGGGAGACAGGGAAGGACGGACGGACGGACGTACGTACCAGGTGGCTGATGGCGAGTCGATGGATGAGAGAAGAGGGAGGGAACGAGAGGAGAGGAGAGGAGAGGAGGGAAGAGATGAGCAGAGCAGAGCAGGTGGGGAACTCTTGTGTCATGGCATGGCGGGGCGCGGCTCTGCGTCGGCCTCAATCGGACTCTCGCCCACCACACCACCTCAGCCCAGCTTCCCGCTGCTCTCACTTCATCTCTGCTGCTCTCTGCTGCTCTCGTCTGCCCTCTCGTCTGCCCTCTCGTCTCACCGTACCACCTGTTTCGCGACAGACAGCGGGTCTCTCTCTTTTTTGCGCGCTTCCTTTTTCCACTTGCCGTCCGCCGGTCTGGCTCTCTCTCCCATGTCCCGACCCTTGAGGCGTGTTTCCGACGACACCCTGACACCCGTCTTCTGCCGCACAAGAAGCAGCCATGCCCTCAGGTCCGCCAGGTCAGACGCAGCGCATTTAGCCAGAACCCGGGACGGGACGGGGACGACATCCAGGGCAGAGCACGGCACGGCGGCGGCGGGAGGATCCGACGGCTTGTTTCGGGGCGTGGCAGGGAGTGACCTGAAGTCGTGAATGCAGATGGCAATGAATCCCACGGAGAATTAGTGTTGAGCTGCGCTGGCCGTCGGGCTGCCTTGGTCCTCGGGGGAATGTCTCCGTCTGGTCGGCAGCGTCTGGTCTGGTACGTGGTGGTACGGTAGCGGAGCTGTGCGGCAACGGCCGTGACAACAAAACCGTCTGGCTGCCATCTGACCCGAACGGCCAGCTTCCCGTGCGCTGCGCTGCGCTGCCTTGCCCTCTCCCTCCCTCCTCCATCAGCTATCTAGCAAAGCAATGGATCATGATCTTCCTTCGATGATCCTCCTCTGCCTCTTACCTGCAATCCACCTCCCTTGATCCTACACTCTCCCTCATCTCCCTCCTTGATGCCCGTCCGCCCTAACCCTCGGATCTGGTCCCTCGTCGAGCCGCAAGACGCGCCGCCATGCCCGACAAACCTCTGACCATTGCGACCTACGCCGCCGGCGCGTCCCTGGCTGCCATAACCCTCGTTTACGTCTTTGGCCCTACCTTTTTCCTCGACGACGACGCCGCCAATTCGGCGCGCAAAAAGGGCGTCGTCGGCCTCGCCAACCCAGCCAACGACTGCTTCATAAACTCGGTCCTCCAGGCCTTGGCCGGCCTGCCGCACCTGCGAATCTATCTCATCAGAGAGACCCACCGCCGCAATCTCGACGGGCCCGACGTTTACAAAGTTCCGCCTTCGGACCACGCCGACGAGTCAGCCCCCGCCAAGAGGGACGCCGCCGCGCAAAATCTCGACGGGCTCCAGCAGGGCCTCGTTACCCAGGCCCTGAAGGATGTGTTGGACAAATTGAACGAGAGACCCATATATCGCAAGACGATCTCGGCCCAGGGCTTTGTTGGCGCTCTCGAGGTCGCCTTTCGCTCGAGGATAAGCAGGCAGCAGCAGGACGCCCAAGAGTTTCTCCAGGTCGTCACCGAGCGCGTCTGGCAAGAATACCATGCAGGCCAAGCCGCGCGCAAAAAGGCCCGCAGGCGACTCTCACACACCACGGCCGGCGACAAACGAGAGTTGCTCCACCACGACGACGACGACGACGACGACGACGACGACGAAGACGTCGCCAATGGCGGTGAAGAATCGGATCACGACGACCAGGACGAGCACGAGGAAGGCTTCCCTTTCGAAGGCCAGCTCGAGTCCCAGATCGAATGCCTCACCTGCCACTTTAAGCCCAAGCCCACAGCCTCCAGCTTCGTGACCATGACGCTCAATGTCCCAGAAGCCTACTCGACGACGCTAAACAGCTGCTTCGACGGCATACTCAAGATTGAACACATTGATGACTTCCGATGCGAATATTGTCGCCTTGAGCACGCGCTGCTGGTCAAGCAGGCCGAATTGAAAAAGGCAAAGTCGGAAAAGCAGCGCTTGGGGCTCGAGTCGGACATTGCCAAGATTAAGCATGCAATGGAGACTGACCCCGAGACGCCGCCCAAGGACGTGACGCTCCCCGACAGCAAGCTGAGTCCTACGCGGAGGATTTCGCGGCATATGCGCATCTCAAAGTTCCCCAAGATTCTGGCCATTCATCTTTCTAGATCCGTCTTCACCGCGGGCAACTATGGAAACTACTCGACCAAGAACATGGCAAAAGTAGCCTTTCCAGAAGTGCTTCCGTTGGGAGGACTCATAGAGCGCAAAAAGTTTAATCTGCTTGGCGTCGTGACGCACAAGGGCGGCCACAATAGTGGCCACTACGAAAGCTTCCGGCGGCAGGTCGTCATGGCTCCGTACTCGACGCCGCACTCGTTTGGAACCGAAGGAGTGTACAGTCTCGGCGGCAGTCCAAACCCGAGTGCAATGCAGAGTCCTCGGCCGTCGGCGAGCAGAGACCGCTCCGAGTTGAGGACTCCGGACTCGACGCGTCTGCCGTCACCCACGCTGGCGTCGACGTCGGCCGCGTCGCTTTCTTCCAAGTCGTCCTTGTCGTCGATGCAGCATCGCGTACCACCCACTTCTGCCCCGAGCTCATCGTTACGAGAGGACGAGAGCATCAAAAGGGCACCGTCGACGCCATCGCACTCTGCGTCACCTTCACGGTTGCGCGCGGTGGGTGAGAAAGCGGCGTCCAAGGCGGAGCTGGTGGTGGATGCGGTGAAGCGAAAGCCTAAGAGGCGAGACAATCGGTGGTGGCGCATCAGCGATGATAAGATCAAGGAGAGTAAAACGAGCGACGTATTGGGGATGCAGCGCGAAGTGTATCTACTGTTCTATGAGCTGGACAGGAGCGGAGAGGAGGAGGAGCGATGAGGAGATTGAAAGGCATTTTCGGCTTGCTGGCTCGGCGTTTGGGACGGAAAGGCATTGCTAGCTAGGCATGGGCATTGGCGGATACCATGCTTGTTGGACAAGAGTGCATTTTAGCATCCGCAAATCGGAGTGCTGTGAATACTAAAGTGTTGGTGACCGATGCGCGTCATCCAATGGGTGTTGGTGTAGCATCGCTAAGTGGTGAAAAAAGTTGGGGCGAACGGCTGGCCTGCGACCAGACCAGACCAGACCAGACCAGACCAGACCAGACCAGACGGCCTGAATTATGCCATGTCCACTGCCGCAAAGCGCTGGAATGCTCCACGTGCGTACAATCTGATGTCCCGCCCGTCGTCGTTGGTGGTTATCATGATGACGTGAACAGTTGGTTGGACCCCTGTTGCTGACCGTGACTCGCGTGGCGCCGGCCAGGGACTGGGACTTTGACACACTTTGGGCCCGGTGCTTTTGCTGCGGTCAAGGAGCCCACTCTCCATCGTCCATCGCGCTTCGACGAGCATGGAGTCTGAAAATCTCTGGCCTTGGAGCACAGAGGCCGCGTCGAGTCCGTCCCGCTCCACTCCGCCATATCGAGTCGCCGCCGAAGGGCCCAATGTCCCCGTCAACGACCCACGCTTCCGCAAACTCGTCCAAGGCATCGAGTACTCGAGATGGCTGCTCCTGTCGTACAACCTGGTTCTCCTTGGCCTCGTTCTGCTATTTGCTGTCGAGCATTGGGGACGGCTGCTGCTAGATGCCCATCGTCGTCGTCGCCGACGGAGGACAGACAAGTCTCGGCCCAATATCGACCATGAGGGGTCAACTAGCAGCAGCAGTAGCACCCTCGAAGGAACGGCAACACCTCTAACGACCAAAAGAAAGCTCGGATATGGAGACGAAGAAAGACGCCTGCTGCTCGCGCCCACGAGCATCAAAAAGCATGCAGCACCCGGAGTCTTGGGTACCGTGTGCCACTACATCAAGGCTTGGGCCATGTACCAACCTCGCCCAATCCCATGGATTCACAAACAACTTCCCTCCAACGCCACGACCCTCGCCGTCTTGGTCCTCTACGGTGTAAATGCTTTCTATCTCTTCTTCAAAACCCCACTGTCCATTCCACTCCTTTTCGTTTTCGCGGACCGGTGTAGCATTTTATTTGTCGCGAATCTGCCACTGCTATATCTGTTTGCCGCCAAAAACCAGCCTATCAGCTGGCTGACCGGCCGCTCTCATGAATCTTTGAACATATTCCACCGACGCCTGGGCGAGCTCGTGTGCCTTCTGGCGCTTCTTCATGGCCTGGGCATGTTTGGCGTCTGGTACACGCTCCTCAAACCCGTTGGATTCGGCCTGTCTCGATTTCTGCTTTCCAAAGTC
The DNA here is from genome assembly GCA_038380885.1 of Phyllosticta citrichinensis. Classification (NCBI taxonomy): domain Eukaryota; kingdom Fungi; phylum Ascomycota; class Dothideomycetes; order Botryosphaeriales; family Phyllostictaceae; genus Phyllosticta; species Phyllosticta citrichinensis. The sequence goes on along the minus strand of JBBWUH010000017.1, from coordinate 36,992 downwards.
ATCCTGCCCGGCATTGGAGCACTGATTGCCTATGAGCTCATCTACTTTACTTCTCTCGCCTCGTTCCGCCAAAGATGCTATGAAACTTTCCTGGTCCTACACGTCGGGCTCCAGGCGGCTGCACTGGTCCTTCTCTGGTTGCACCACCACCGAGCCCGCATCTACGTCGGAATAGCGCTCCTCATCTTCCTCGTCGACCGCATCGTCTTCCGGATTTTCATCAAGTCCACCACCATGCGTGCCGACATTGGCATCCTTGAGGACGGTCAGACGGTCCTCGTCTCCACAAACTGGGATATCCTTAACTCGGCCGGTCCTCTGCAGCGGCTGCTCAATCGAAATGTGTCTCGCGGCTGGCAGCCCACAGACCACGCATTCATCACCGTTCCAAATATGAGCCACAAGCACCTCATTCAAGCCCACCCCTTTACCATTGCGTCTCCCGCTCCTCCATCCTTAGACTATTTTCAACCTGGTGACCAGTCGCGCCACGCGTGGCTGAGTTTCCTCATCCGCGCCCAGGAGGGCTTTTCGCGGGACCTCATCCTGCACGCGCAGACGCACTCGTCCATCCGCGTCGGTCTGGACGGACCGTACGGCTCCCAGCGACCAGTCCGTCTGCTCCTACGCTCTCGTCTCGCCGTCATCGTCGCCGGCGGCTCCGGCGTCGCTGTCGCCTTTCCCCTCCTGTGGGCATTACTGAACGGCCGCCTGTCGCCCCCGGACGAAGAATCTCAACACGCCGACGGTCCGCAGCACATCTGCTTCCTGTGGGTCGTCCATTCCCGCCCGCAGCTGTCGTGGCTCTCCAAGCAGCGCTTGGACGAGCTCCGCGAACGGGGCGCTCACATCCTCGTCCCGGAACCGACCGCGGAGGTTGGGAGACCCGATGTTGCAGCCATCGTCAGGGACTGCGTGGCCACTTATGATGATGGGCCAGGCGGACGCATTGGCGTCGTCGTCAGCGGTCCCGACGGCATGAATAGAGCTGCGCGGAACGCCTGTGCCGGGTTGGCCAAGGAAGGGAGGCGAATTGATGTCGAAGTGGAGAAATTTGGGTGGTGATTCTTTCTATTCTTTTTGGTCTCTTTGTCCTCTCGCTCGGAACGATCTTTGTCGGCGCTTTTGGTCTTCTTTTCTCGGGTTTGAGGAGTTTTGACTGTGTCGGAGGTGTTTGGCGGCAGCGATTAGATTACGAGATCGAATATACGAATACATGACCCGCATCCACAACACTGGATTCCGTCTGTTGCTGAATTCAGAGGATGGGTTCTCTACAAATCTGCACTAAGTCCCTTGGATGGAAGCTCATGACTTCCTCCCCAACCGCCAGATTTCCGGCGACAGCATGCGCGACAAGGCCTCGAGTTTTAGAAATAGAAGAAGGACACCAGGTTCATGCAAAACGAAATTCTTCTTGGTATCCTGCAAGCGCCCATCCATGATGTTGATCTACTTTTGTCGCTCACCTCCAACCGACGACGCAATCAACTTCCTAAGCTTCCTCCTCAATCGTCTTGAGCCCTTGCCCCCGAGCTTCCTCCTCGATCCCCTCGAACTCTTCCTCCTCCGCCTCTTCAAGCTCATCCGCGACTCCACCGTCATCATCATCGTCGTCCATGTCAACTTCCGGTATGTACTGGGGTAATTTTCCCCCGTTCGCCTTAAGCGCCTCCACCTTGGCCCTTGTCATTTCCCATACGTACTGACCCAAATGTTCAGTAGATTCCATCTCAGTGACGGGTGGCTCATCCGTCAGCTCCCTGCTGGTTGGGTACATTTCATTTGTGACCAAGGAAAGCTTGTCGGGGCGTTTCAGAAGGACGTCAAACGCAGGCTTGAGCTCATACGACGATTCGAAGACGTCACGGCGGCCGACGATGTAGAGACCCAAACGGGCACGCGACAGCGCGACCGTGAGTCGTCGAATGTCACGCAGATAACCGACGCGGCTTGTACGAACAAGAGATAGGATGACATCTGTACATGTCAGTTATTTGCGCAAATGGCGAGGAGTTTGGGCACTTACAGTCGTTCTGCTCGCCTTGATATTTGTCAACAGTGGTGACGATCCTTGGCATGCCGAAGAGTGGGTTGCGCGAGCATCGGTGGGTCAAAACGTCCTTGATCAGTGATCTTTGTCCCGCATATGTGGTCAAAATCGAGATTTTCGAAGCAGAGTATCCGAGCAATCGCATGTACATGAAGATGGCCACGGCGTACTCTGCCTCACCCAGGTTTTGAACGAAATGAGGCGTGGGCTCCATTTCACCCCTTCCTTTGTAATCAGGCACGTTGATGAACTGGTAGTCGTACCTGAAGCCAGGGTTGGCGAGCTTGAACTCGGAGCTCGATTCCACGGTGGGAAGGTTGTCGAGCTTTGGATAGCGCCACTTGTACAGCTCGGCCAAGCTTGGTCGAGCACGACCCTGTTGGTCCAGCACAATGGTGGGCACACCTAATCTGACCAGGCGCAGAAACAACGACTGCTCGAGGTTGGCATACTGTCTGAATGCGAGGTTCTGAACGACCGGGGAGTTTTGGAGGTGGTCTCCACAAAGAACAATTCTCTGCAGGGGAAGCTCGCCCGCCTTGGGATTCTGCAGGGCCAGAGGGATGAAGTTCTCAATCTCGGTGATCTGAGCCGCCTCCTCCATGATGACGTTGTCATAGCGAAAACCGAGGTCAGCAATTTCTTGCCGCCTCATTGCAGCGTGGGTTGAGGTCATGGCGATGATCCGCGCCTCCTTAACCAAGAGATAATTGGCGCTGTCCCTTGGGTTTCTCAAGATTTCGAAAGGCCGAATGTCCTCGAGCTCGGCGAAAATTTTGTCGACGTGCCGATAACAGCCAGCTGCGATGTCAACCAACACCTCCCGCGAGACACCTGGGGGAAACAAAGGCTGTGGGGCGTTGGAAAAGTATTGGTGAAATGGAAATTCAGAACCCAGTTCCTCATTGCTCGCTTCGCCGGATTCGACCCGATTCCAGTACTTTGTCCAAGCCGGCTGCACGTAGACCGAGTTGAAGTATGATGCAGTCTCGCACGAAGAACCGTGTGCTCCAGGTGCATTGAAATTCGCCGCAAGTCGGTCCACCTCGGCCAAGTACTTGAGACCAATTTCACGGAAACTCTCAACTCTGCCGTGCTTGGAGTAATTAGTTGCGGTCTCGAGGTCCTCTTCACCATGGCCCAGGCGAAGCAAGTGTCGCTCGTCAATGTCGAGAGCGACGATCTTTTGAAACAACTGGTTCAAAGCCTGGTTGCTGTGAGCGACAAGCAACGTCCTTTGACTGGGAAAGTTGTGATAGACATTGTTGATGATTTGGGTAGCGACATCAGTCTTGCCGGTCCCTGGGGGACCAACAACTACTGTCAAGCCAGGTTGTGTTCCAGACGTGATTGCTTCAAGCTGAGCCGGGGTGAAGCGGACGGTGTTAAGCTTGGGGGCATCCGTTGGATAAGGACCCATGTTCGGCGGCTTGTACGTCGAGACGCGGACAATTTCGGCCGCCTTTGAATCTGGTGCGTTGGTGTCGGATTCTTTTTTGGCCCGCCTACGCTTTTTAGATGGCCGTTCGTTCATTTCCTCTTGATGTTGTTCTGGCTCCGGAAATTCAAGCACATACGGGGGGCCGAAACTGCCCGTGGCATCTTCGGCTGGTTCGACAGCCTTGCCCGAAAGACTCTCGACCAGATGCTGCCAATCCAGAAATGTATCGCGAAAGTCAATCCTCTTGAGTCTGTTCGCCAATCGCTTGTAAGTGGCACCTGCAGGATCGCCATAACCAAGAAACACTTCCTGGAGCCAGGAGGGCGCAGGAATGTCCGAAAGAGTTAAGCGTTTGATCGACTCCAGAATTGGCTTGAAGTTGTTTTCCCTGCCCCTACGACGAACGATCACATTGATCGACTCGTAAATACCCCTTTCGGATTTCCCTTGCTTTTCCTTGTCTTCCTTGTATGCCAAATTGTCAATTTTCAAGAGAAGTCGCCGCTGCCTTGGCTTGCGCATCTGGCCTTGGGACGATTTAGGTTCCCGCAGAGGCCGCCCTTGTTCGTCCAAGACTTGCAAGACTTCCGCACAGCGCAAGTGTTTGAGTCCGACCTTTTCTGCGGGGCTCTGCGTCTCGCTGCCGTTGCCAATGAACCGCCCGTCTTCCTGAGGATCTACTGCAAGGAGATAGACCACGTCGTCTGGACGCAGAGACTCCCACTCCCTGGCGACGTTTGCATTCAATCTCGACACATCGAGTATTACTTCAGCTTGCACCCTGGAGGGGGCGGTCTCTCCAACTCGCGCAGGTGCAACATCGGTAATGGCAGGCTTGTCGATAGGCAGAGCCATTCTGGAGGAACCCGAAAATTGTGTCAAGTCTCTCGACTTCCTTGGCTTTAGGCGCTTGATGACGTCTTCCAAGTCCTTTCGAATCTCATAAAAGGACTCGCATCGGTGCAGAATGAAAGACCTCCAAAGGAAGTCGCCCAGAGTCAGGTATTGTAGGTTCAGCTTCGGAATAGCCAACGGCCTAGATCCGTCATACTCCTCGTTTCGCAGGAAGGTCGCCTCGTAGAGAGTCCGTTCTGTAGGAAGAATTGTCATTTCCCGCACGGTGTCCTGGAACGTTGGCTTTCTTTCGTGAGCCGACACGACAATTTCTGAAAAAAAGGTACGGTCCTGGACGACCAAGGATGATTTGGGGTATTCGGTGCGGAATCCTAGCAATCCGCAAAGCTCAATGAGCTCTTCTTCTGAGAGTACTTGTAAATGTGATTCTAGGTCGGCCCGTCGGTCCAGAGACCCATAATTAGACAACGCAAGTATCGTGAGCTTTGTGCTGAAATGCTTGAGGCAGGTGCGTTGAAGTTTCGCCAATCTCGAACAGTGGGCCCTGTGGTACTCGGCGGGAGTCTGCTGCTGTCCAATCTGATCGTCGATGGGAAAGTAGGTATAGTGCTTGAGGAGGGAGCAGAGGTCACGGAAAAGGCCGTTGTCCTCGTCGGTGTACAGAGGAGAGAGCCGGATAGCAGCAATCAGGTTGAGGTCGAGCAGCAAGGTGTTGACGTAACGTCTTGTCGGCAACTGACTTTGCACATCCGTCAGAAATTCCACGAAACGTTCACAATACCGCAGGTTCTCAGTCCGATTTTGAGCCGCGGTGTTGTAGATACGGTTCAAAAAGTCCAGCAGCAGCGTGAACAACCACGATCTTTCAAATCGCAGCTTAGTCTTGACCTCTTCGTCTCCACTGTCAAAGCGCTTCCCCGCCGCCCTCCAGGCTTTCCGGAGCATCAGATTCTTTTCGAGCTTTTGCTCCCTCGCTTCCTCACTGTACAGATTTTGCCAGATTGCAATCGATACCAACGGCGCACACTCTTTCCGAACCAAGCCACTGTCCAGAGATTGGAATGCGCCAATGATGAACGAAATCAAGTGGGTTCGGATTTTCAGAGAGACGGCGGGGTCAACGGCCATGGACAGGATGCGGCGAAAGAAGGACGAGAAGTCGGCTGGCTTGTCGGCGAAGTGGTCCCAGGAAGCGAGGTTTTCTCGGCGCTTGACGTTGACAAGCAAGGCAAGTAAGAGGACATGGTGGTTGGAAGCATCCTCGGTGTAGCCCGGCCAGAGATAGCTACGAGGGCATCAGTTAGAAGCCGCACACGCCGGCAACAGGGGAAGAAGGATTCACCTTTCCAAAAGCTGGAGATTCTCGAGAATCAGCAGGGCGCTGTAGGGAAAGCCATCTTTTTCCAAGACATCCCAAAGCTCTCTCTTCAGAACGTCGGGCTTGACCTTTGGCGGTCTTGCAGCTCCAAGCCAGTGCTTGCGCGCAACCTGGGCATAGTGATTCTCGCCTTGCAAGTCGCCGACAGTTGGGCGCGCATGGCCGAGGGGCACAATGGTGCCGTTGCGCGAGGGGCTCTGGGTATCAAAGTCGGAGGTCATGTCGACATTGTTGACGCGCACGCGCGGAGAGCGGAGGACGGACGACGGGAGCAAAACCAAAGGTCGGCGGACCGGACCTGACCCAAGCTAAGGTGAGCTTGGAGCGCGGAGCGGCGGAGCGGAACTGTCTGGGGAGCCCATGGAAGCTTGGCGCCCATGTGGGTCCATGCTCGTTACAACGACACCCACCCGTCTGCCCATCATTCACCAACCCATACCCCTCTCAATTGCCTCTCCACATCCCGCCATTGGCATCATGGCCCCCTCCGAAGTCGAGTATCGCGAGCGCCCTGTCGTGCCGGCCAAGAAACTCGACACCGATTATCCTGTGCGTTGCACCCCACCGAAGCCCCCGAGTGCCCAATAGCCACTAACATGTTAATCAGCTCATTGACAGCGACCCGTAGGGTGCTCCAATGCTTCCGTCCCAACTTCGCTGACGAGCCCAGCCACTTCAAGCGTGTGATGCGCTATGCTCGCCCGTCCGACTACGCCGTAGGCGCTGCCCACGTCGCCGCTGGTCCCGCGTTGATCTTGCTCATGGAGCGAGTCTCGCCCTCATACGTCGGCCGCCGGGGCTTTGCCCCCATCATGCGTGCAACTTGCTTCATTAGTTTGGCCGCTGGCTTCCTCAAGCTTTACACGCGCTCCACTCGTGCGTAAATGCCGATCCCATTGGCCCGATTGTTCGAAATACTGACTGGCTGATTAGTGCGATTCCATGGTGTCACTGAGAACAGACGCGAGATTGACATGGATATGAGGGAGATGGTCGACAAGGTCAAGAAGGGCGAGCCGCTTTACGGAGTGCCCACCATGTCGGAGCATTTGCAGGGCGTGGCTGCGAGAAACTCGAGATATTCCGTCAGCTTCTTGCCCTTCCTTCCGTGGGGCAACTTCTTCAATCACAACCACGTCAGTTCCACATCCTTTTTCTACGCATCTCTTCGGCTCACTGACGGCATTTGATAGCACGGTGTTGACACCGCCAAGTACTACCAACAAGCGGAGCGGGAATTGGCTGCCGAAGAGGCCGCGAAGACCAACTGAATTTCCAGCTCAATCTACCTTGCCAGGAGCTCCAACATCTAGATCAAGAGGGACTGTTTGTGATTATTGGACTGTAAGGTAGTTCACACTGACCTCCTTTTGCCCTCCAGTGAATTGTGGCCTTCCATCAAGCTCCAAGAGTGGCTGGACTTGGTCACCCCTTCATAAGCGGAGCCAAATGGAATATTTGAACAGGCGAATCATATCCTCGTGCCCCAGCCTCTAGATGGTCCTCGATTTAGATCAGTCTGTTCCATGCATGGATGCGCGCTATACAAGGGGCTATATCAGCAGTCTTAACAGTTCGGACCCGAGAACTCTGTGTAGCTGCCCCTTTAAGGAGTTGCTCTTCGACAAAACTCACGAATATACACGCAATCACGGTACAGAAGGAACCCGGTCCTCGAAACCTTGGTGACCTTCGATTCACCGTGGCATTTGAATTTGCAGCTCTGTATTATACTTGCGATCCACACTATCAACGGATCCCGCCAGGTGTTCTGTGCGGAGGCAGGTAAAGGAAGAGTATCAAAACGCCGGATGCCTATTCAGCATGCCCAGAGGAAATGTCGCCCCATTAATCCGCGCAAACGCCCTTTCCCTGATCCAAGACTGAACTCCCGTGCTAGACCCAAAACGCCCTCTGTGAACTTGATTGTTCAAGCTCCATAACATGAGCAGCGGTTGGAGACGAAAAAGACGATCAGGGCTCGTTGGATTCAACACCCAGCACACGAGTGATGAGCACGTAGCCGAAGAGTAGAGCAGCCCCAACCCAGTACTTGTTGCGGCTCAACCAGCCTTGACCGACATGTCTTGCAACCTGTCCACCCTCGACCACGGCTCCCAAGCTCCCGCTTCCGACAGGTCGTCTCCTCAGCGCAGCAGCTTCAGGTGCGCATGCTCCATGGCCATCAGTCGGGTTTGCTTGTTGTTGACCGGTCGCGACGTCGATCTTTTGTTCCTTGATCCACTTCCAGTTCTCCACGTCTTGTTCTAGCCACTCTTGTCGGAATTTGGCGCCACCGTCGCCAGCTTTAATAGCACCGACACCGCTGCTTTTGGAGCGTGCGGTTGAAGCGGCGTGCGATCCTCCACCAGTAGAATTCCACCATCGAGAGCGGACCGCAAACAAACGACGTTCAGCATCCGAGGCGCGAACGCTTCCCGTGGTCAGTTCCTCGCTGGTCATGAAACTCATCAAGCCGATGAGTATGGTGCTGACTTCCCACGCGGGGTTGAAACTCTTCGGGTGGAAGTCGGAAATGCTAAGGCAGAGGCGAGTCGACGGCTGGAAGCGACCAGAGGGGGTGTGCATGCGGATGGCAGGTGGGGCAAAAGGGTAGTCTGGCGGGAACATGAGAGTGCCCCAGTATTGGCCGCCTTCATATGGAGTGCCGGGAGGCCCGGTGAGGATGTAGTGCCACTCGAGTATGTTGTTCTCGGACGGGTGGGCGATGATGTACGGAGGTGGATTTTGCGATATGGTCTTGTATTCGCGGGTGAGACGTTTGGTTGCCTGCGGCGTCGCCATTGTGATGGCCGAAAGGAGAAAGCCAAGGTGTCAACGACCGAGCGTGCCGACGAATGCGTGAGAAGACCAGAGAAGTGCGCGACGAAGACCAGGGTGAGACGGTCGAATAGAAGCGAGCGCAAGGGCCGGCAAGGGTTGTGGGATTTTGGTTTTGTTATTGTTGTTGTTGTGGTGATAATGGTGGTGGTGGCGGGGAGCGACGGTAGTAAGAGCGAATGGTTAGAGAATGTCCGCGAGCGGGCCGAGACAAAGCGGCGTTCTACTACGTAACCTATCGCCAAGCAGCGGGTGGTGCCAAGCCCGGATAGCGGAGCAGCTTGAACCACTGCCGCTTTACAAACACCAGTTCCATCATTACCGCATCACACACCCAGAGTGCAGCCCTACCCTGCCAGCTCCCCTCAATGGCGTCGCCACTCGAGGATGATGTATGCCAACGCAATCCTCGCGCGTATTTCTCCTCCTCCAGTCCCAATGGCTAATTCGTGCTGCTGCAGGTGTTCCAAAGGCTGAAGCAAAAAGTCGATCCGGCCGAGACTCAAAGACGGCATGACCAGGTCAACGAGCGCGTCCATGCCCAGGCCCAGAAATCGCATGCCAGGCAGGCTGAGCTAGTACAGCTCCTGTATTCTTACGTCCCAGTTCATGGCGCTGACAGGCACAGGTTAGCAACAACCTCACTCTCCCGGTGACCATTTCGTCTGTTCGCGTACTGCAGGCCAAGCATACTCGACATGGCTTTTTGGAGCGCGTCTTCAGTCCGCTTCTGAATGCCAATAGCCGCCAAGATTACGATCTCGAGCGCGCTCTTGTGGACATTTCTGGCGCAGTCAATAAGCTGGAAAGATTTGGTGAGCTCACAGCCACCACCTTCTCTCCATTTTGCCGCTGACTAGCGTCCGAACCAGACATCTTCAAATCTCCAATCGCTGTCTTCATCGACAGACCGGACCAGGCTGACCCCTCGACTACTCCCACCGATATCGACATTTACGTTCACGCCCACGAGCGGTCCCGCTACACCATCAAGACTGGCACTGAAGCCGGGTCTGCGGAGGGCTCCGCCTACGCAAACTTGCAACTACGCAACTTGTTTGGTGGTGCCGAATCTCTCAGCGCCCACGCCTCTGCTGGTACACGGACTCGTTCTGCCTATTCGGCGACGTTTGACACGCCCATCCTCAGCAATCCCGACCTGCGCTGGGAGATTGGCGGCCTTGCAAGCTCTACCTTGAAAAGCTGGGCCAGTCACGAAGAGGCTCTCAAGGGTGGGTCAACAAAATTGAAGTGGCAAACACCCAGTGGCCATCGCCATGAATTGGCCTACTCGGGCTTGTGGCGACAGATCACCGGCCTGGCAGGTGAGGCCTCTCCCACCGTTCGTGCCGACGCCGGCAACTCCTTCAAGTCGAGCATTTTCCACACATACACCCTCGATCGTCGCGACTCTCCGCTACTCCCATCCCGTGGATACTTCTTCAAGACTGTCTCTGAGCTTGCCGGATCTGGCTTTCTCCGCGGCGATGTCGCTTTTGGCAAAGTTGAAGTCGAATCTCAAGCCGCTCTCCCTATCGTCCCTCCGTTAGGCGTTTCCCTCACGACAAGTTTGCGCGCAGGAATGTTGTGTCCACTCGCTGGTTCCGGAGGTGAAATCAAGCCTTCCCGTATCAACGATCGTTTTCAGCTTGGTGGACCTACCGACATCCGTGGATTTCGGCTGGCTGGACTGGGACCTCGTGATGGACTTGATGCTACTGGTGGCGACGTCTACGCTGCCGGCAGCGCAAGCCTGATGTTCCCGTTGCCCAGGACTGGCATCGATAGTCCACTGCGTCTGCAGGCTTTTGTGAATGCCGGTCGTCTGCTAGCTTTGAAGGATCCGCGAGAGAGGAGAGAACCTCGGAAGCAAAGCGATGTCACGGACTCTATGAAGGATACAATCCAAGACCTTGCTCATGGCCTCCCCAGTTGTGCAGCGGGCGTTGGTCTGGTTTACGCTCATCCAGTCGCACGTTTTGAGGTCAACTTTTCGCTTCCTCTCGTATTTAGGAAGGGCGAGCAAGGAAGAAAGGGCCTGCATTTCGGTGTTGGTATTGAGTTTATGTAGATTATCCTTGTAGGAATAAAGTCTGGCCTACTTTTCTTTTATATATACCTAAGGTGTGAATTAATTAAAAAAGGGTTTATACATAACATCTAACTACTTCTTATATGCTAAAGTAAATTCTCCCTAATACTACTTACTATCTTACTCTATACTTTAATTATTAATCTAGCTATTAATATTCACTAAATAAATAAACCCTTAAATTTCTTACTAAGACTAGTACTATTTAAAAGAGTATAGTTAATATACCTAAGGCTCTTATTTTTAGCTTTTAAACTACTTATACTATTATATAGGAAGGGGTTAAAAGTTATAAGAATTGGAGTATAACTTTATACCCCTTATATCTCTATAAAATATTATCTAATTAAGATAAAAAAAAATACCAATTTAAAGCCTATACTTAGTTCTATAATACCTAATACTTATATTACTAAAAAATATTCAGAAATAAGAATAGAAGGTTAATTTTAAATTTTTAAATTTTCTCTAGCCTTTAATAAATACTATAGCTAGGAGCTATACCTTACTTTAGAGCTATATCTATAATTAGATTATATAACTAGAGTAAAACTTGACTAGATTAGAAAAATAAAGGAACTATTTTAATTATCTAAATAAAATAATTCTAATAGTAGCCTTAAAATAACTTTATTCTACTATTTCCCCCCTAAAAACCCCCTTAAAAGGAAAATATAATAAAGAACTACCTAAAAATACCTACTTTACTAGTTCTCTAAATAACTAGCGCTTACTAAATAATAGTAGAGTTTATTTATAGCTTAGTTTATATAAAATAAAAGCTAGTAATTTTTATTTTAGTTATTTTTCTATTAGTTACCTTAATTTTTATATAAAGAGTATAGAAAATACCCTTTTACACCCTCTAGGGCTACTAGGAGGACCCCCTAATCCTAGAATTAAACTAGATAATATAGAGATAGTAGATACTATCCTTATTACTTCTCTTAAACTTAAAACTACCCCTAGATTTATTCTAAATATATTAGAGACTTTTAATTTTAGCCCCCCTATTACTAGCAAGAAAAGACTAAGCTAGGAGTAAATTACTAGCTAGATAAGTAGGATTAGACCTAATATATTAACCTTTTATAAGGTAATTAATTTAGCTAGATCCTTATTTATTAAAGTAGTAGATCTTATCCCTATCTACTTTAACTAATCTAAGGTTCTAGATTTTATAGGACTATTTAGAGAACTCTTTAAAATAGGTAGTATAAAGATAGTAAGCTTTATACTATCTAGGAGTACTATAGATATTAAAAGAGTAGTTAAAACCCTTAGGAATAAGGTAAATTCTCTAAATAAGTAAAATATATAAAATACTACTTTATAGCTAGCTAGTTTTAACCCCTTCTAAGTACCTTCCTAAAATTTAAAAATTTATAAAAATTTAAAAACAATTCCTGTTAATAAGCTAATTACTATACCTAATTAGGTTAGTATAGCCTAATCTAGGAATTTAAAAAATTTAAAAGAATTTACCCTAGTAGCTAAGAAATCTAAGAATATATAAAATATAGCTCTAGATATAGGTCTATTAAATTATAAGCTATATAAGCTAAAAAGAATTACCTAATAGGAGACTAGTACTAGTACTTTAGATAGTAACTTTTAGACTCCCTACCCTTTAGTAAATAAGGGATAAATTTAGTAAGGAATTTTTAAGTAAGGGATATACTAAGCTAGTTATCTCCCTAGTTTCTAAATCCTATATAAAGAAGTTAATAATATTAACCATTATTAAGTAATTTAATGCTAATTTTATATTAGCTAATAATATTAGGGGTTAACCCTAAGGTGCTAATAATAGTAAGGTAAGATTAGATTTAGAAGAAATCTCTAGAGAAGAAAATATCCTCTACTCCCTTATATAACCCCTTTATACTAACCCCCCCCCCTCTTAGCCCCTTTTCCTAGACCCACTCTTAGTATTTAACCTTATAGTAGATAGCTAAGGTCTAGTATAAATAGCTAAGGTCTATAGTAATTTAGAGTTTTATATAAATAAGACTCTTAGTTAAGTCTTCTCTTAGTAAGGGCTTATATGGCTAAGTAAGCGCCTATAGTGTATCATATATAATGACCCTATATTGCACGTGACTACCCTACATGTCCGCACAACCCCATAATAAATAAAGCTATATAGGATTATCTCCTATTAATTTAGAAAGTATCTAAAGATAAATCCTAGTATAAAGTAGTAGTATATAGTCTTCCTATTTAGGAATTTAGTATTAAGGAAGGTCTGTTACTTATCTATAATAAAATTAAGACCTTTAATAGTTTAAATACTATAGGGTGCCTATTATAAGCTAACAGATCACCTACTTAGTAGAGGCTATATAGTAAGAGGCAGAAGGATTATAGGGAAATTATATAGAGTATATAATATATAATAAAGGGTATAAAGTTAACTTATAGGATTAAGTAGCTAGAGATAAGAGTATATTCTATATAGGAGTATTATTAGTAAGAAAATAAAGATATTCTTTAAAACCTTATCTATATAGGTACTATATATTTATATTATCTAATAATTATCCTACTAAGGGAAGGTATAGAGGAGAGGAAAAGAGAAAGAAGGTAAAGTAAAATACCTTATCTACCTCTTATATACTTATTATATATTCTTACTCCTATAGTTTAATATTAACCCTATCCTAAAACTTAACTACTATTTCTTAGCTATAGGGTATATTCCTTTTAGTAGTTTTATAGGTTAATATTATATTAGAAATATATAAGTATATTATAATATTTAGCCCTAGTTATAGAAGGTTATACTATCTACTATTATAGCTAGTACTAGATATAGTATTATAGCTAGAATTAGTAATACCCCTACTTTATATAGTTTAGGCTTTAATACTATACTATATATTATTATATCCTAAGGTAGACTATAATGTTACCCCCCCCCCCCTCCCCCCCCCCCCCTCCCCCCCCTAGTATTAAGGCTAAATTATACCTACAGAGGCTTTCTATATAACTATTTAGTACCTTAGAGGTATAATTTAGCCTAAGGCTAGTTAAAAGTTAGTTTAATCTAGAGTTTTACTTACCTAGCTACTAAGAGTAGGTACTTATATAGAGTATAAGAGCTTTCTACTCCTATCTACTCCTCTATCTTCTCTTTATCTTATATTAGGGGATGGCCCTAAGGTGCTAAGAAATAGTAAAGTAAAGATTAAATTTAGAAGAAATCTCTAGAGAGGAAAATATCCTCTAGTCCCTTATATAACCCTCTTATACTAACTTTCTTTAGCCCCTTTTCCTAGACCTATTCTTAGTATCTAACCTTAGCCCCTTTTCCTAGACCTACTCTTAGTATCTAACCTTATAGTAGATAGCTAAGGTCTATATAATTTAGAGTTTTATATAAATAAGACTCTTAGTTAAGTCTTCTTATTAAGGGCTTATATAGCTAAGCGAGCACCTACAGTATAAGTAAGCACCTATAGTATAACACACATAATAATAACTGTGCGCATAAGTAAGGGCTATATAACCTTATAATAATAGCCTCCCCCCTACTTTATATAAACTCTCATCATCACTATAACACTTACTAATAATGATAATACCAATACTAATACTAATACTAATACTAATATAGCCTAGTAGCTTATCCCCCTTACCCCCCTTACTAGCCCACTTATAGTCACCCCTAGTAATGCGCACCATCATATTATTCTAGTTATAGGTTATATAAAATAAGATAAAATAAAATAAGAGCTATTAAAGCTAGTTTATGTTAGTAGCCTAGAAGGCTTCCTAGTCTAAATAGCTATTAATATTTCTAAACTATACTATCTTCTTTTACTATCTATTTAATACCTTAGTCTCTTCTATTATAGCTTTAGATTCCTAGATTATATAAGTATAGCCCTCCTAGGCTATCTTATACTAGACCTACTAACCTTAGCCTTATTATATATATATTTTATTAATAATATCTTATATAACCTACTCCTTTTTACCTTTAATAAGAATAGGTACTAGCTATATATTATCTATTTCTTAAGAGGGGAAGGGGTCTATTACTACTAATTATATAAGATCTATATAGAAAACTTTATAAATACTATTAAGAATATTAAATTCTACTATATATAAGCTAATAAATTTAGTAACTTAGTATTTTATATTTTTCTAGTTAAGTTTCTTATAAAGATATATTATATAAATATTCTAAAGATTTAGCTAAATATAATTACTAACTTAGTAGCTTAGTATAGGGCTCTTTATCTAGTTTATTTATTATTTAGCTTCTTACTAGGTAGATACTATTAATAAAGAACCCTATTTAAGTATAGTATAGAGTATTTATATAATTACTTCCCTTTATTAGATTAGATTATAGGCTAGTTATAGTTCCTCCTCTAGTAGGTCCTTTAGGTTAAAAGGGGAGGGTTTAAAGCTATAGCTAAAGAAGAAGGGGCTAACTCTAGTAGATAATATTATATAATAATTAATTATAAGTTCTACTATTAGTAGGAGCTTTATCTAGTTAGCCTATTTATAGGATATATATAAGTAGAGGTAGGTTTCTATTATACTATTTATCCTCTCTATAGTACTATCTATTTAGGGGTGGAATATAGTAGATAAGCACCTTTAGATACCTATAAGATAGTAAATACTAGCCTATATCTTATTTATAAATTATATTCCCTAGTTAGAGGTAATTATATAAGGGAACCTATATTATTAGATTAGTATTTATATAGTAGTCTAAATAACTATAGCTATACTAAAGTTAGATATCCCTTTAAAGATTACCCCCTTAGTTAGCCTATTAATAATAATAAGAATTATTATATAACCTTTACTTAGGGGTAAGTCTATAATAAAATTTATAGATACTTCTTATTATAGGTAGTCTAATATAGGGAGGGGCTTAAGTAGGCTCTTCTTTTACTCTTAACTTAACTTACTTTATTAATATATATTATAGTTTTATATAAAGTAATATATATCTATTACTATTCCTAGCTAAGAGAACCTTAAATAGATTATATTATAGATAAGCTTTTATCCTAGGTAGCTAGAGAGTAGAGAGTTATAGGCTTAATATAAGATCCTTATATAAAGAGGTTTAAAGTTAGGTACCTAGTACTAGTTCCTAAAGAGTAAATATCTATTCTAAGTAGAGTATTTAGATATAGATACCTTAAGACCTAGGTATAAGGGGAAATATTATTAGCCCTTTTATATATAGTAAAATATATCTTAGTAATTCTTATTAAACTATATTACCTACTCCTAGATAGTCTTATCTTAGAGAGTACCTAGTAACTTAAGTAGCTAGAGAGGGGTAAGGAGGAATATAGCTATAACTAGTTAATAAAGTAATTAAATTATATAATTAGCTATTCTTAGGTCTTATTCTTTTAGTATATCCTGGTTATACTAGGATAGAGTATTAGCTACCCTATTATCTTTCCCCTACTAGTACTAAAAAGAGAAGTTAAAGTATCTAAAAAAGATAGACTATTATATATAATATTCTATAAATTTCTAAGGCTTAAAGAAGTATTCTAAGTTCTTATAATTAATAATAAATATAAAACTTAGAATTAATTATAGCTCTATATCCTATTCTTTAAAATATTATATAATAGTAAGGAGTTCTTTATTATAAATTTTATAGTTATACTCTATAGGGTTATTCTTTTTAGAGAAAAAGGTATAGAGATATAGGTTATATTTTTTATCTATTTAGGAAAGGATACTATTAGTATTATAATCTAAAGAGTTATATTTAATAATAGTTATATAATTAGGGTTAAAACTAGATAAGATAGGACTAGTAATAAATATTTTCTTAAGTTATATAAATACCTATTTATATTTAGGGGTCTATTTAAAAGTCTTATCTTTATAGGTAAGGTTAGTAAGTAGTTATATAATTATTAAATAACCTTAAATAAACCTATAATAGAAATTTATAAACCTAAAGAAGCCTTATATAGATTAAATATTAATAGGAGTCTTCTAGTCCTTAATAGCTTTTATCTTTTCTAGGTCTATCTTAACTCCTTCTCCTATTTATATAATAAAGCCTAGGTACTTAGTCTTTTAATATTTAAACTTAGAGATATTAAAATAGAGCCCTACTTTATATAACTTTTATAATACCTATTAAACCTTTATATAATAGTCTTTAAGGGAACTACTAGAGAAAATAATAATATTATTAATATAGGCTAAGTAGAAGTTATCTAGGTATTCCTTTAAGGCCTAATTAATATACTTCTAGAAGGTACTTAGGGTATTAGCTAGACTAAAGGGTATAACCTACTATTTATAAAGGCTATACCTTATATAAAAGGTAGTTATCTTTTCTTATCCTAGTATAATCTTAATTTTATAAAAGGCTACTAATATATTAAGCTTAGTAAACTATTTTACTTTACTAATCTATATAAGGGTTTCCCTAATAAGGAGTAATAAATATTAATCCTTTTTTATAATAGTATTAAGGGCCTAGTAGTTAATATAGAAGTAGAGGCCCCCTCCTAGTTTTTATATAAAGAGAATAGGTATAGCTACTAATAAGTAGCTAATATAGATAAATTTCTTTTCTAAAAGATTAGTAATTATTTTATATAGGATAATAAGTTCTTCCTTTATTATATTATATAAAGAGCTCTAAGATACCTCTAGTTCTTTCCTATTTATTTATATAAGCTTAATCTTATAGTTTACTCCTTTATTATAGTAGAGAGGGAGCTTATCTATATTATCTAGTTAAAATAGCTTAAAGAATTTATAGTACTATAATAGAAGCTTTATATAAAGGTTAATTTTCTCTTTCTATTAAAGTACTTTTTAAATATCCTCTAGTAAAATCTTAAATACTTTAATATTAAGGTTTCTTATTATAGCCTTAAAATCCTAAGTAGCTACCCTTAAAATCTCTAATTAGCTAAGTAGCCTCTTTAAGTAGTTAAATAGCTAAGTCTATATTATATAAAGATAGAGGTAATTTCTTTTAGGTTCTAATATTATATTATAGTATTTTATCTATAAAAGGCCTAGAATAAGGTTATATTCTATTTATTTTAATAGGATATAGAGATATACCTCTTCTTTAAAGTAAGTATTAATATTAAATTAGACTTATATAATTATTTAGATAGTAAGTCTACTAGTAACTCCCTTTACTTATTTTAGGGGAATTAGAATTTAAGGAATCTATTACTATTATATAAAGTCCTTATTAATTACCTTATAGGTAAGGTAACTACTATCTATAAGTACTTTTATATTTACTATCTAGTCTATAGGGGGGGAGTAGACTAGGAAAGGTAGTAAGATTATATATAATTATTTAAAGTTTATCTAATAAGGAGAAGACTTTAATTAATCTATTAAGCTCCTTTATTTATAACTTTATATAAAGGAGAAATTTTTCCTACTTTAATCTTATTAAGGGTAGTAGTATTTATTTAAATTAAGTATACTACTAGGGACTAGTAATAGGACTTAATAAAATAGTCTATTTTCTTATAGTATAGATAAAGCTTATTCTACCTCCTTTTATCTATTTTCTCTTTAAAAGTCTAGGCTACCTAGGTTTTCCTCTTATTTATATAAAGATATATAATCTTTATATAAAGGGTACTAACTATTAATTCCTAATCTATCTAGTCTATACTAGCCTATATAGGTACTAGCTACCTACTAGACTTCTAGCTATATAAATAGACTATATAACTTATATTATCTTTAACTTATTATAGCTAATAATAGTATTCTTTATATAAATCCTCTTTTTTTATATAAGTAGTATAGCTAAGTAGTTCTATATTAATAATAGTCTATAGCTTAGCCTTCTTTAATATATTATCCTATATTATACTATCTATCTATACTAGGGCTATATTAAATTCTCTTAAGAACTCCTTTAATAGTTTCTTTCCTTATTTTATAGTACTTAAATTATATAAGGGCCTTTTCTAATTTATAAGGGTCTTTAAATAATTTATCTAACTTTTTATATAATTTATCTATAATAAGGGGGAGTAATAAATTTTCTTTAATATATAGCTATAATAGGATATACTAGGCTAACTTTTTTATAAGGTAAGAGTAGGTATATAGGACTTATTCTACCTAATTAGTAAATATTTTATTATTAAGGGTAAACTTTATATAAAGGTTTATTTAGAAGGGTTAGTACTCCTTAATACTATCCCTAGAGAAGAGAGGAATATTAGAATATTATAACCTTATATAATTTAAGATCTAAGATAGAGGTAGAGTAGGCTACCCTTAGGGAAGAGGAGAAGAAGGAGGGGGAGAAAGAGGTAGAGCCTAGATTACTTTAGCTTCTAGATTCTAAACCTACTAGCTAAAAATCTTATTATCCTATTATAACTACTATAGTATTATATATAGCTACTTAAGTATCTATAGTCCTTCCTCTATTATATAATAATTAAGAATAGGTAAGGGTATCTTAACCTATTAAGAAAGGGAAGAGAGAGATTTCTAATATTAGGGGTTAACCCTAAAGTACTAATAGATAGTAAAGTAAAGATTAAATTTAGAAGAAATCTCTAGAGAAGAAAATATCCTCTAATCCTTTATATAACCCTTTTATACTAATTCTCCTGAGCCCCTTTTCCTTAGCCCCTTTTCCTAGACCTACTCTTAGTATCTAATCTTATAGTAGATAGCTAAGGTCTAAATAATTTAGAGTTTTATATAAATAAGACTCTTAGTTAAGTCTTCTTAGTAGGGGCTTATATAGCTAAGTAAGCACCTATAGTATAAGTAAGTACCTATAGCACATCACATATAATAACCCTATATTACACGTGACAACCCTATATATAGGTGAGGGCTGCACAACCCCATAATAATAACCCCTAAGGGACTATAAATAGTTAAAAAGAATATTTAAAATTAGGAGGAATCTCTATCCTCTCTACCTAAGTAAATCCTTCCCTTCTTGTAGTTATATAAGGCCCCCTAGGGCTAAGTCCTTCTATCTTACTAAGGGTTATTTATCTTATATATCACTTATTACTTACTACCTAATATTAGTTATTTATATTAAGTACTATTACTAGGTCTTAGTATTATATATAGGTGCTAAGCCTTTATATTATATATAGGTACCAGCTATTATTATATGGTCGCGCGCAGGTGCTAGTTACACTAGCACTAAATAACCCTATAATATAGACCTTCTAGGAGTCTTTAGGGACTTTACTAAACTAAGATAGACTATTAACCTACCCTCTAAAGTCTTTAAAGGGGTAATTAGCTAGGAGAAGCCTCTTATTAAATCCCCTAGTTATTTTTAGGTCTCTAAAAATATTAAGGGATTTAAATAAGGAGAAAAAGTAGATATTTCTACTTCTACTACCCCTAAGGAGGTAGTTAGTATATAGAATAACCCTCTAGTAAAATAGTATATTATCCTATATATACCTATACTAACCCCTAATTTCCCCCCTATGAAACTAAAGGATTCTCTAAACTCTCTTTTTAAAGAAGAAAAGAAACTACCCCTAGCCTTATATACTATTTCCCTAAAAGGAAATATAGTACTTAGTACTATACTATAGTATACTAGTACCTTTCTACTAGATAACTAGGCTAAGTAGTCCCCTCTTATCCTATTTATAGCTACTAAAAAACCTAAATACTAGTTTAAAGTAGCTATTTATAGGGTACCTACTAAGGAATACCCCCCTAGCCTTAGGGAATACTCTTTTAGAGAAGATCCCTAAATATGAAAGTAGTCTAGTACCTCTAGGTACCCCCTATTACCTTATACGCCTTAAAAAATAGGAGAAAAAGGAGTTTTCTTCTATTTCTCTTTATTTTTCTACTAAGTCTATAGCTGAAAAGGCTATTTAAAATAGCCTATTTATAGCTAGCCTATATTTAAGGGTAGAGGTACTTTACTCTTATTATTCCCCCCCTTATAATTCCCCTTAAAAAATCTTTCCTTTAAAATCCTTCTTTTTCCTACCCTTTTCCTTAAAAGAAATTATCTACTACTCTCCTTACTATTTCTTTTATATTATAAAACCTCCCCTAGCCCCTTTCTAGTCCTTTATATACTCTTTATACTAAATAATATACTAGTAGTTTAAAGAGACCTATAGAAGACCCCTCTAGACTACTCTTCTCTACCTTTTATTTATTTATTATAGTATTACTAACTATAGTCTCTCCTTATTATACCTATAAGGGCTAGGCCTAAAATGTCCTATTATAACTATTAAAAACTACCTAAGAAGGAAGAGCTATATATATATATATATATATATAGATACCCAATATAGTTTTAACCTACTAGGCTATATACTATATTAGCTATTTAGATACTACTAGGATAGCTATCCTTATCTCTTATAGTCTTAGACTTAAGAGGGATATTAAACTAAATAAATAAATAAATAAATATAGACTAGTAGAATTAAACTATAAGATAAATAATTAATAGACCTTAAGTTAAGGTATTTTTAAGGTGTTTCCCTACTATTACTAATTAAATAAGGCTCTTATATAAATATAAGATTAATATTTAATTTAATAGCTATTTCTAAAGTACTTTTACTTACTAAGCAGCTTTTATTAATATTGATTTATAATACCCTTAATTCCTTTATACTCAGAGGGTACTATTTTTAATTACTCGGAATTTAGGATACCTTTTATAGCTAGATTAGTAATTTTTACTATAGTTAGTATATTTAGGTTCTATATACTTATAGACTTGCCCTTTTAGGCATCTACTAGTCCTATAAGAGTAATAGGAAGTAGTATAGGTATCTATATAAACTCTATGAATTATAGGTCTTTATACCTATTTTCTAGGTATCTAAACTATTAGTAATTCTTATACCTATAGGTCTTAGGAGTAAGAATAAGCTTTTTAGTATATAGGCCTAGTCTAGCTATATTTAGCTAGGTAGATAAGGCTTTTTTAAAGTTAATTTTACTAGTAAAGGAGACTACTATTAAGCTAAATAGCTAGGTTTTCCTTTTTTCCTTAGAAGTAAGCTAAAAGGGGGACTGTCACAGTCTACCTTAGGACATAATAGATATGTGGTATAGTATTAAAGCCTAAACCATATAAAGCAGGGGCATTACTAACTCTAGCTATAATAGCAGATAATATAACCTTCTATAACTAGGGCTAAATATTATAATATACTTATATATTTCTAATATAATATTAACCCTATAAAACTACTAAAAGGAATATACTATATAGCTAGGAAATAGTAGTTAAGTTTTAGGATAGGATTAATACTAAACTATAGGAGTAAGAATATATAATAAGTATATAAGAGGTAGATAAGATATCTTACTTTATCTTCTTTCCCTTTTCCTCTCCTCTATACCTCCCCTTAGTAGGATAATTATTAGATAGTATAAATATATAGTACCTATATAGATAAGGTTTTAAAGAATATCTTTATTTTCTTACTATTAATACTCCTATATAGAATATACTCTTATCTTTAGCTACTTAATTCTATAAGTTAACTTTATACCCTTTTTTATATATTATATACTTTATATAATTTCCCTATAATCTTTCTACCTCTTACTAAGTAGCCTCTACTAAGCAGGTAGTTTATTAGCTTATAATAGAAAAATAAAGATTATTAAGTTATTATATATTATATATTAACTCTCCTATTACCTATAAAGGTCTAAAATATCCCCTACTAAGAATACTAGGTGCTAACCTCTATATATTACCTATACTAGTTAGCCCCCTACCTCTCCTAAGTCTTATTATATAAGTACTAGTAGTATCCTTTATAAGTCTAAAGGACCCCTAGGTATATAGCTAGAGCTAGTCTATATAAGGGCTAGAGATTAGTATATAAAAAGATATAGGTAGTCTCCTACTCTAAAACCTTAATAGGTAATAAAGTTATACTAGTTAAGTAATAACTATTTTAAGTCTAGTTATATAAAAATAATAGATCTAGGATCTAATTATAAAGAAGGAGTAGTATATTAGCCCTCCTTAGCTCCTTTAAACCTATCTATATAAATAGAAAACCCCCTTAATAACCTAGTCCCTAAAGAAAGGGATACCTTTTAAAAACTATTAAAACTCTAACTAGTTCTCCTAAATTAATTTAAGTCCCTTTAAAGACTTCTAAATATATAAATACCTAAAGAAGCTCTAAGTAAAGTCTTTTATATAATAATAAAGAATCCTACTTAGACCTCTACTTAGCTTAACTAAGTAAATAAACTAGAAATTATTAAATACCTTATTTTTTAAGAAAAAAGGAACTAAGCCCTAGAAGCTACTCTCTTAGTATATACTTACCTAATAAATATATATAACCCTACTATTCTTAACCCTCTAATATATTCCCTCTCCTACTAGAGCTTAATAAGAAACTTAAGAGAAGGTACTATTATAACTACTATTTCTAACTATATAAGTAGAAGTAGGATCTTAAAAAAGAACTATACTAAACTCCCTAGTCCTTTACTCCTTATAGATAGTAAGGATCCTAAATACTAAGTCTAGCTATACTAAATTAAGAATAAAATCTAGATAAATTATAATTAATTCCTTACTAATAACCCCTAGGATACTAAAACTATAATTACCTTTTATATTATATCTTATATAAATAAAGAAGTAGTAAATTACCTACTCCCCTTCCTAGATATAGAAAATAAGGAAAATATCCTAGTTATAGATACTAAGATATATAAATTCTTAAATACTAAATTTAATAACCTATATAGAAAAAGAGAAGCTAAGGATATACTTTATTATCTCTACTTCTAGGTTACTAATAGCTTCTAATTATATATAGCTAAATTTACCTACTTATTACTAGATATAGATCTTTCTATAGCCTAATAGAAGGAGGAATTCTATATCTTACTTTACCTATAGTTAAAGATATATATAATACTATATAAGGATAACTATAGAGTAAACTTCTAGTTATATATTAATAAGGCCTCTATAATTATAAGAAACTTAAAAGACTACTATTTAGCTTATACCTAAACTAATAAGTTAAAAGCTAAGTGTTATAGGGTTATGCAGATGTGTAGGGTAGTTACGTGCAATATAGGGTCATTATATATAAGGTACTATAGGTACTTACTTAGCTATATAAGCCCTTACTAAGAGAAGACTTAACTAAGAGTCTTATTTATATAAAACTCTAAATTACTATAGACCTTAGCTATTTATACTAGACCTTAGCTATCTACTATAAGGTTAAATACTAAGAGTAGGTCTAGGAAAAGGGGCTAAGGGGGGGAGTAGTATAAAGGGGTTATATAAGGGGCTAAAGGATATTTTCTTCTTTAAAGATTTCTTCTAAATTTAATCTTTACCTTAATATTATTAGTATCTAGGGGTTAACCCTTAATATTAGAAATCTCTCTTTTCCTTTCCCTAATAGGTTAAGGTACCCTTACCTATTCTCTATTATTATATAATAGAGGAAGAACTACTAATACTTAAGTAGCTATATATTATATTATAGTAGATATAATAGGATAATAAGACTTTTAGCTAGTAGATATAGGATCTAGAAGCTAGAGTAATTTAGGCTCTAATCCTAGCTCCTCCCCCTTCTTCTCCTCCTTTACCCTAAGAGTAGCCTATTCTACCCCTACCTTAGGAATTAAATTATATAAAACTATAATACCCTAATATTCCTTTCTTCTCTAGGGATAATATTAAGGAGTACTAGCTATTCTAAATATACTTTTATATAAAATTCTTCCTTAATAATAGAGTATTTATTAATAAGGTAGAATAAGTCCTATATACCTACTCTTACTTAATAGGAAAGGTAGCTTAGTATATCCTTTTATAGTTATATATTAAGGAAAATTTATTAATTCCCCTTATTATAGATAGGTTATATAAAGAGTTAGATAAATTATTTAGAGACCCCTATAAATTAGAAAAGGCCCTTATATAACTTAATACTATAAGATAAGGAAAGAAATTATTAAAAGAGTTCTTAGGAGAATTTAATATAGCCCTAGTATAAGTAGGTAGTATAATATAGAATAATATATTAAAGAAGGCTAGGCTATAGACTACTATTAATATAGAACTACTTAGCTATACTATTAGTATAAAGAAGGAGGACTTATATAAAGAATACTATTACTAGCTATAATAAGTTAAAGATAATATAAGTTATATTACCTACCTATATAGTAGGAAGCTAGTTAGATAGTTAATACCTATATAGACTAGTAGAGATCTAATAGATTAGGAGCTAGTAATTAATACCCTATATATAGAGATTACTTATCTTTATATAAATAAGAGAAAAACCTAGGTAGCCTAGATTTCTAAAGAAGAAATAGATAAGAGGAGGTAGAATAAGCTCTATTTATATTATAGAAAGATAGGCTATTTTATTAAGTCCTATTACTAGTCCCTAGTAGTATACCTAGTTTAGGTAAATACTACTACCCCTAATAAGATAGAAGTAGGAAAAGTCTCTCCTTTATATAAAGTTATATATAAAGGGGCCTAGTAGATTAATTAAAGACTTCTCCTTACTAGATAAGCTTTAAATAATTATATATAATCTTATTACCCTTCCTAGTCTACTCCCTTATAGATTAGATAGTAAATTTAAAAGTACTTATAGATAGTGGCTACCTTACCTATAGGGTAATTAGTAAAGACTTTATATAATAGTACTAGATTCCCTAGATTCTAATCCCCCCTAAATAAATAAAGGGAGTTACTAGTAGATTTACTATCTAAGTAATTATATAAGTCTAATTTAATATTAATACTTACTTTAAAGAAGAGGTATATCTCTATATCCTATTAAAATAAATAGAATATAACCTTATTCTAGGCCTCTTATAGATAAAATACTATAATATAATATTAGAACCTAAAAGAAATTACCTCTATCTTTATATAATATAGACTTAGCTATTTAACTACCTAAAAAGGCTACTTAGCTAGCTAGAGATCTTAAGAGTAGCTACTTAGGATTTTAAAGTTATAATAAGAAACCCTAATATTAAACTATTTAAAGTATTACTAGAGGATATCTTAAAAGTACTTTAATAGAAAGAAAAAATTAACCCTTATATAAAGCTCCTATTATAGTACTATAAATTCTTTAAGCTATTTTAACTAGGTAATATAGATAAGCTCCCTCCCTACTATAGTAAAGGAGTAGACTATAAGATTAAGCTTATATAAATAAATAGAAAGGAACTAAAGGTATCCTAGGGCCCTTTATATAATATAATAAAGGAAGAACTTATTATCTTATAGAAAATAATTACTAATCTCTTAATAAAGAAATTTATCTATATTAGCTACTCTCTAGCTACTACTCCTATCCTCTTTATATAAAAACTAGGAGGAGGCCTCTAATTCTATATTAACTACTAGGCCCTTAATACTATTATAAAAAAGGATTAATACCTATTACCCCTTATTAGGGAGACCCTTATATAGATTAATAAGATAAAATAGTTTACTAAGCTTAATATATTAGTAGCCTTTTATAAAATTAGGATTATACTAGGATAAGAATAGATAACTACCTTTTATATAAAATATAGCCTTTATAAGTAGTAGGTTACACCCTTTAGATTAGCTAATACCCTAAATACCTTCTAGAAGTATATTAACTAGGCCCTTAAGAAATACCTAGATAAATTCTACTTAGCCTATATTAATAATATCCTTATTTTCTCTAGTAGTTCCCTTTAAGATTATTATATAAAAGTTTAATAGGTATTATAGAAGCTATATAAAGTAGGGCTCTATCTAGATATTTCTAAGTATAAGTTTAAATATTAAGAGACTAAGTACCTAGGCTTTATTATATAAGCTAGAGAAGGAGTTAAGATAGACCTAGAAAATATAAAAGCTATTAAGGACTAGAAGACTCTTATTAATATCTAATCTATAAAAGGTTTCCTTAGGTTTATAAACTTCTATTATAGGTTTATCTAAAACTACTTAGCTATTATATAACTACTTACTAACCTTACCTATAAGGATAAGACTTTTAAATAGACCCCTAAATATAAGGAGGTATTTATATAACTTAAGAAGATATTTACTACTAGCCCTATCTTATTAAGTTTTAACCCTAATTATATAACTATTATTAAATATAACTCCTTAGGGTATAATATTAGTAGTATTCTTTTCTAAATAGATAAAAAAGGTAACCTATATCTTTATACCTTTTTCTCTAAGAAGAATAACCCTATAAAGTATAATTATAAGATTTATAATAAGGAACTACTTACTATTATATAATACCTTAAAGAATAGGATATAGAGCTATAATTAGTTCTAAGTTTTATAGTTATTATTAACTATAAGAACTTAGAATACTTCTTTAAGCCTTAGAAACTTATAGAATATTATATATAATAGTCTATCTTCCTTAGCTACTTTAACTTCTCCTTTAAGTACTAATAGGGGAAGGATAATAGGGTAGCTAATACCCTATCCTAGTATAACTAGGATATACTAAAAGAATAAGACCTAAGAAAAGCTAGTTATATAATTTAGTTACTCTATTAACTAGTTATAGCTATACTTATCCTTACCCCTCTCTAGCTACTTAGGTTACTAGGCGCCCCTAAGACTAAGCTACCTAGGAATAGGTAATCTAGGCTAATAAGGATTACTAAGATATACTTTACTATATATAAGAGGGCTAAAAATACCTTACCTATAGTATAGTTTACCTAGGGTTCTTTTAGCTAGGAATAGTAGTAGATATATATTTCTTTATATAAAATTATAATATATATTAATAATATAAGTTAAGTTAAGAATAAAAGAAGGGACTACTTAAGCCCCTCCCTATACTAGACTACCTATAGTAAGAAGTTTCTATAGATTTTATTATAGACTTACCTCTAAGTAAAGGTTATTATCATGGGCTGGCTAGAAACCCATAATCATATTAAATACTACTTAGTATTAAGTACTAGGTGCACCTGTACTATAACTACCTACTATAATAATAAGCTATATATATTAAAGTTACCTAACTCCTAGAAAAGCTACTTAGCTATTTTAGGTAATTTAACTATAGTACCTATATATAATACTAATATAACTATAGAAATAAGAATAGTACCTCCTATACCTATAACTAGGACTTAACTAAGTAGTTAGTTTTAAGAAGTATATTACTACTATTAAGCTAGTAATCTACTATATAATATAGGGTTAAGATAAGGTTTTATTCTTTTATAATATTTACCTTCCTTCTCTTATAGTTCCTAAGGTAAGTTAGGTAATAGAATATAAAAGGATCTTATTATATAAATACTATAAATAGCTATTTTTATTTTCTTATAATTAATACTCCTAAGTAGACTTAATACTAGTCTAACTTCTACTTTATTATATACCCTCTTTATTTAGCTTTATCTCCTATAGTTATATACCCTAGTACTAGGTAAATAGTTACTTAGAACTAATCTACTAATTAGATAATCTATTAGTTTATAATAAAGAAATAAAGATTATTAAATTATTATATCTTTCTTTATATTAACTCTCCTAATACCTAAGAAGGTCTAAAATATCCCCTACTAAAAATACTAGATATATATTCTAGGAATAAATACCTATATTAATTAGCTTAAGTACTATTTTAAGTCTTATTATATAAGTATTAGTAGCTACCCCTATAAGCCTAGAGGACCCCTAGATATATAGCTAGAGCTACTTTATATAAGAAGTAGAGATTAATATATAAAGAGAATATAGGTAGTCTCCTATTCTAAAACCCCTATAAGTAATAAGGTTATATTATATAGGCTAGACTAAGTTAAGAACTAGTTAATATAGCTAATCTAGGATCTAATTATAAGGGTAGAATAATAAGGTTAACTTTTATAACTCTTTAAATTACTTTTATATAGATAAAAGAAAACTCTAATAACTCTTCTTTAAAATTAGAGGAGGATTTTATCCTTTTACCCTAAATTTATAAAATTAGCTTATCTAGTTTAAAGGTTCTTAAGGCTATAACTAAGTAGGGACTATATAAAGAAGTTATTCTTTAATTATTTAATAAGTTCCTAGAACCTAGAGTAGCTATAGAGAATTAATATAATAAGACCTATAAGGTTAATATTATTAAAATACTCTTTAATAAAAAATATTAATTAGCTACTATAAAAGAAGTAATCTCCTTTTATAAATAGTTTATAAACTACTACTAGAATAAGATTTTAATAATTTAATTTATCTATATAATAGATAATATTATAAAAGAATAAACTACTTAAGAATAGGTATCTTAAGAAGCTACTATAATCTTCCTTAATTTAAATTATATAACTATAAATTAGCCTATTTAGAAGTACTATATTAAGATCCTTAATCTACCCCTCTTTATAAATAGAAAAATACCTAAATACTAGGTCTAGCTCTACTAAATTAAGAATAAAATCTAGACTAATTATAATTAATTTATTTTAAATAACCTAATAGATACTAAAGCTATAATTATAGTATATATTATCTTTAAAACTAATAATAAAATAATAGACTATCTTCTCCTATTCCTTAATATAAAAGAGAAGGAAGAATTACTTATAATAAATATTAATATCTATACCTTTTTAAGGGATAAGTTTAAGAACCCCTTTAAAAGAAAGGAGGTTAAAAATAGTTTTTAATACCTCTATTTTTAAATAATTAATAAATTTTAATTATATATAATTAAATTTACTACCCTAGCTCTTAATATAGACCTTCCCTAGTTCTAATAAAAGAAGGAGTTCTATACCTCTTTAAACCCTTAATTAAAGATATATATAATATTCTATAAGGATAATAATTATATTAAATTCTAGGATTATATTAATAAGGTATCTACTATTATATATAACCTAAAAGACTATTAAGCCTTATATATATAAGTAAATAAGTCTAAAGCTAAATAGTAATAGGGAGAATATTCTAGGAAAAAAGTTACTATTAGCTTAGCTACCTTTAAGAAACTTAAATATACTAATAACCCTTTATATACTATTAAGTTTAAAGGAGTTAAGAAACCTATAATTAGTAATAGAAAAGATACCTATTATAACTATAAAAAGGAAGAATATTAGGTATATAATTATATAGTCCCTATTAAGGAGATTAATATATAACCTAAAGAAGAAGAACCTAAACTAGAGCCTAAAGAATTCTTTAAAAGTAGTAATTTAAGAAACTCCTTTCTTTAGGGCCTAGATCTATTCTAGAAATAATAATTAGGACCCTTTAGTTTAAAGGTACTAATATTAGAATTAATAACTTTATAAGAGGCTAAGCCTTTACTATACTTATTAAAATCTATAAGAATAGGAAAGCTCTCTATATTAAAGTACTAATTAATACTAGTACCCTTAGGACCTATTTTATCTATCCTTAATTTATATAATATCTTAATATTCTTAGTATATATAAATATAAAATTACTAGGGGTATCCTTAGAACCTTAGAATTTAATAGATAAGTAGCTACTAAATTAAAATATACCTATTTCTTTATTATTACTCTTAACTAAAAAATATATAAAATATAGGCCTTTAATATAATAATTAGCTATAATAATCTTATATTTAGAAAATATTTCTTTACCTAGAATAACCTCTTATTAAACTATAAAATATATAAGCTTCTTAGCTAAAATAATAAAGCTCTATCTATATATAAAAAAATACTTCCCCTTATCTATTTAATAGTATACTAATAGGAAAAAATCTTAGAAATATATTAAAAGGCCCTAGAAAGAAATTAAAAAGTATGAAAAAATATAGAAAAGAAAATAGTTAATTAATAGATTTACTCTTTATTTTTTCCTTTAAATTCTCTTTTTATATAAAATAAAAATACTAAAGTCTAAGTTATTACCCTTTAAAAAGTTAATATAAGAATTTAAGAACTTACCTTATTTTAAAAGGATAAAGAAACTATATAACTTTTTAATAAATACCTCCCTCTTTAATATAAAGAATATTAGGATATTTTCTTTAAATAATAGTCTAATACCCTACCTTTATATTAACTAGGTATTAATTATAAAATTATAATTAATAGGAATAAACCCTTTTTCCTTCCTTATAGTCCTTTATATAGAATAATAATTAAATAGCTATAAGCTACTAAGAAGTATATCCTTAAGAACTTTAAAAAGGGCTTTATAGTTAAAAGTACTATACTATATATATTACTAATTCTTATAGTTTAAAAGGGAAGTAGTAACTAGAGATTCTATATTAACTATTAATAATTAAATATATATACTAAGAAGGACCTATATCCTTTACCCCTTATCTAAGAAATTCTCTAAAGAATTACTAAGGGGAAGGTATATATTAAATTAGATATTTAATAAGTATTCTACTAAATTCTTATAAATCTAGAATCTTAGGACCTAATAACCTTTTATATATAATATAGAAATTTTAAATATACTATACTCCCTTTTAGGTTATATAATAGCCCTACCTTATTCTAGTAATTTATTAATAAAGAACTTATACTATACCTAGATAACTATATTATTACTTTTATAAATAATTTATTAATTATTTCTAAAGATCCTTAAAAGTATAAATAATAAGTTAAGAAGGTATTTAAATAACTATATTAAATAAAGCTATAGATAAATATTAATAAATCTAAATTTTCTATTACTTATATAAAGTTTTTAGGATATATTATCTCTATTAATAGAATTTCTATAGATTTAGATAAGATATATACTATATATAAATAGAATCTATTAATAACCTTTAAAGGACTTTAAGCCTTTCTTAGGTTTTATAATTTCTATTAGAACTTTATCCCTAAATATAATAGGGTAGCTTAGCTACTAGAGAAACTCTATTTAAAGTAGAAATTCTATACCCTTAATAACTTTAAAATCTAGATATTTTAATAATTAAAGAAAATAATATTTAGCTCTTTAATAATAGTATATTATAATCTAAAGATACTTATCTATATAGAAATAGATATAAATAATAGGGTAGTAGCTAGAGTCCTATTATAGTATTAAGAAACTAGAGAATAGAGACCTATAGCTTTTTATTTTAAATTAATATTAGATATAGAACTCTAATATAAAATCTATAATAAAGAGTTTCTTATAATTATATATAAATTTAAAGAATAGAGAAGTATACTTCTAGGTCTATACTAGCCCTTTATAGCTATTACTAATTACTAGGCCCTAGAATACTTCTCTATTAAATATTAACTTAATACTTATTAGGCCTAATAGTTAAAGAAACTTATTAAGTACTATATATAATTTATATACTAGCCTAGGAAAGATAATATTATTATTAATATCTTTATTTAGAAATAGGAAGAATTATAAACCTAAAAGAATAAAAGTATTACTAGGTATATAATATAATTTATAGCTAAAAACTATATCCTTAACCTAAATACCCTTAATACTACTCTTAGTAGCTTATTCCTAATTCTTAAGTAAGTACTAGAAGTAACTAAGATATCTAGGATATTAGAAAAGTAGTATATATAAGCCTAAAAGCCTAATAAGAAGAATTAGACCCTTTATATTAATTATCTCTTTTATAAGGAGTACCTTATAGTTCCTAAATAGGATACCCTATATATAGAGCTTATAAAAAAAATCTACTTATTACTACTTCTTACCTATACTAGGTAAAATAAAATATAAGAAGTAGTTAAAAAGTACTATTATTAATTAAGTATTATCTAATAGATTAATAATATTATAAAGGCTTATTATATATACTAGAGAAATATAAATTTCTATAATAAGAAACTAGAACTACTCTAACCTCTCCCTATTCTAGACTAAGTCTAGTAATATATTACTATAAACTTTAAAGAGATACCTAAGGACTAATCTAGGTATAATACTATCTTAGTATTTATAAACTAGCTAAATAAGTAAATATTTAGTCTCCTATACTATAAGTTAATTAATACTAAAGGTATTATATAACTATATTATTAGTATATCTAGAGAATATATAGTATACCTAAATTAGTAGTTTCTAATTAAGGACCCTAATTTATCTCTAACTTCTAGAATAAATTATATATAATTACTAGTATAAAATAGAAGCTTACCTTAGCCTACTACTCCTAGACTAATAGTACTACTAAAATTATTAACTAGGTTATTAACCTATATTTATAACTATATATTAATTATTTTTAGGATAACTAGGTAGAAAGGCTTCTAATACTAGACTTTATATAAATAATCCTCCTAAATAAGTCTATAGGTATATCCCCCTATAAGTTAATCTTTAGCTACTATTCTAGTTTCCTATTTAATTAGGAAAAATATATAGTCTATTTAGAATCTACTAAGAAACTCTCCTATATTACTATATAAATATTTATTAAGTATATATAGAAAGTTATACTATAGGCTAAATAATAGCTAAGCCTTACCTAAGAATAAATAGTATAAGCTATAAACTAATTCTATTAAGAACCTAATTTTAAGAAAGGTAATAAAGTATATATCTTAATATAAGATATAAGTACTAATAGGCTAAGTACTAAGCTTAATACTTAGAACTAAGGTCCCTACTATATTATTAGGAAAAGGGGATACTCCTATAAGCTATAACTTCTAGTATATATAAAGGTTATAAACCTATTCTATATAGACTACCTATAGAAGGCTTATCCTATTCTACTAGGCTAGGCCCCTATTCCTAAACCTCTAATAATCTATAAGAACTAGGAGGAGTATAAGGTTAACTATATATATAATAGTAAGGTATAATAGAAGGGATATAACTAAGATAATACCTAGTATAAGGCCTTAGATATAGTTAGTATCCTAGATTAAATTAAGGAATACTATACTAAGTTCCCTAAGGTACTAGGACTATTAAAGTACTTATAAGACTAGAAGGATATAGTAGTATATAACCTAGATTATAAAGGTATTATAAAAGATAATAAGCCTATTCTCTAAGTAGCTAACTAAAATTAAACCCTTTAATACTACTAGAAAAAGTAGGAAGCCCCTCCCCTAAGACCTACTATATACTAAGAAAAAGAGAAACCCTTAAAGCTCTCCTCCCTATAAACCCTTAGATATAGATTAATAGGTAAGGGCCTTAGCCTAAAGTTAATTACCTAGACTATATAGAGGTAGAGATATACCCTAGTAATTAGTATTAGTATTATTACTATATCTACCTACTAGGGAACTATAGACTTATATATAGGTATAGATAGGTACTATAGGAGTAGGTAATAGTAATAGTAATAGTAATAAAAATAAAGAAGATAGCTTAGGACTAGAAATTACTAATAGGGTAGTAGTGGAACTAGGAATAGGTAAAGGAGCTATATATACTAGAATAATAGGACTAGTACTACTACTACTAGATTTACTAGATAAAGAGGAACTAGTCTCCCTAGATAAGGAAGACTCTAATAAAGAAAAACTAGACTTATTAGGTATAGGTAAGGATAAAGAAGAGTAGGCTACTAGAGGGACTACTAGAATAGTATAAATAGGGGACCTAGAAGGTATATATAGAATAATTACCTCCTACTCTAGAAGGATACTACTACCTAGTAAAGAAGTAGTAGATATAGAACTAGCTATAATAGTACTAAATATATAGGTAGGTAAAGGTATATCCTTAAAAGGACTAGTAGGACTAGCCTTAGTCTTTTTAGATAAAGAAGTACTAGTATCTAGTATAGGCTTATCCTCTAAAGATAAACTACTAAGGCTAGCTATAAAGTTATCTAAATAGTTAGGGATCTTACCTAGAGGATTATATAGGCTATTAGATATATAATCCTTAGGATTATATATATTATAGAAGGAAGTACTATTATCCTACTTATAATTATTATAGCTACCCCTAAAAGAGCTAGGAACCTAATAATAACTAATAAATAGATAATAGGTACTACTAGATAGTATAGTATATATATAATACTTATAGCTAGGGCCTTCTAGGATACTAGTAAACTAGATAGCTATAATAGAGGCCTAAGAATAATAATACTATAAGTTATCTATTAAAACTAAAGGGACTATAAAAATACTAGTATAGCTATAAGGTAAGGATAAGAGCTCCTTATATATACTATAAAAGCTATACTACTAGGAGACTATAATACTATTAGTATAAGAGCTAAAAACCTAGGAAAAGCTAAGACTACTTACTCTACTTAGAGTAGTCTAGACCTTATCTAAGTATAAGATATATATACCACCCTTATTAAATCCTTAGGGCCTAGGTAAAGGTAATTCTAAAGAATCCCTACTAGAACTTTTAAAATTTAGCTCTTCCTCTTCTTCTTCCTCTTATATAAGTAAAGGATAATAGTAAAGGTAATAAGGTAAAGATAGGTAGTTTAAAGGACTAGTAACTAGGCTAGTAGAGTTATACCTATATAGATAGTAAAAAGGGCTAATACTAAGACTAGAATATTTAGGCTAATAGGCCTAAGGATAATAGTAAGTAGTAGAAGAGGTACTACTAGAAGGAGGGATACTACTATATAGTATAATATATATAGATATAGTAATAGAGTAAGTAGGAGTATATATAGGACTAATAGTATAAGAATAATAACTAGGAGTAGGTATTAATAGATATAAGGGTATAAACTCTAAGGAGCCACTAGAAGACTCCTTACTATTAGCTATATAAGTATTAGTACTATATATTCTACTAACCCTAAGGGATAAGCTTTACTCACCTTATAAACTACTATCTATACTATTAGATAAACTAGAACTACTAGAACTAGTAGGATAATTAATAGGAGTAAAGCTAGTTATAGTAAAAGCCTTAGATTATAGGTTAATTAAGGCTATACTATAGGTAAAGGGCAGGCTTACTAGAGAGGATAAGAGATAAGATATAATAGATATAATAATAAAGATTAGAGCTAGAGGTAGGGGTAAAAAGCCTTTATACTAGGTTTATACCTATTAATATAGCTATAGGTATACCTACTAGAGTACCTACTCTAGTATTCTAGGTATATAGAAGCTTTAAGATAACTAATACCTTATATAGAGCTAAATACTTAAGCCTAATCTATACCTACCTAGGTACTAAGATATAACTACTAGATAATAAAACTACTCAGGCCTATAGGTATACCTTAGGCTAGACCTAGGGGGGGGTTAATATTATAGGCTAGCTAGAAACTATTACAAGCCAACAGGTCACCTAATTAGTAGACTGGTTATAAGTAACTATTTACCTAGTACTAGGGCGTACGAGCCCAGGAGATAAGGCTAAGTAAAGAGGGTATATAATAAGGTAGAAGTTAAACTAGTATTAAGTCTACTTAGGAGTATTAATTATAAGAAAATAAAGATAGCTATCTATAGTATTTATATAATAAGATCCTTTTTATAATCTATTACCTAACTTATATTAGTAATTATAAGAGAAGGAAGGTAGGTACTATAAGAGAATAAGACCTTATCTTAACCCTATATTATATAGTAGATTACTAGCTTAATAGTAGTAATATACTTCTTAAAACTAACTACTTAGTTAAGTCCTAGTTATAGGTATAGGAGGTGCTGTTCTTATTTCTATAGTTATATTAGTATTATACCTATAAGTACTATAGTTAAATTACCTAAAATAGCTAAATAGCTTTTCTAGGAGTTAGGTGACTTTAGTATGTATGGCTTATTATTATGGTAGGTAGTTATGGTGTAGGTGTGCCTGGTGCTTAATACTAAGTAGTGTTTAATATAATTATAGGTTTCTAGCTAGCCTATAATATTACCCCCCCCTAGGTCTAGCCTAAGGTGTACCTATAGGCCTAGGTAGTTTTATTATCTAGTAGTTATACTTTAGTACCTAGGTAGGTATAGATTAGGCTTAAGTATTTAGCTCTATATAAGGTATTAGTTATCTTAAAGCTTTTATATACCTAGAATACTAGAGTAGGTACTCTAGTAGGTATACCTATAGCTATATTAGTAGGTATAAACCTAGTATAAAGGCTTTCTACCCCTACCTCTAACTCTAATCTTTATTACTATATCTATTATACCTTATATCTTATCCTCTCTAGTAAGCCTGCCCTTTACCTATAGTATAGCCTTAACTAACCTATTATCTAAGGCTTTTATTATAACTAGCTTTACTCCTATTAATTATCCTACTAGTTCTAGTGGTTCTAGTTTATCTAATAGTATAGATAGTAGTTTATAAGGTAAGTAAAGCTTATTCCTTAGGGTTAGTAGAGTATATAGTATTAATACTTATATAGCTAGTAGTAAGGAGTCTTCTAGTAGCTCCTTAAAGTTTATAT
>JBBWUH010000016.1:0-258170 GCA_038380885.1 Phyllosticta citrichinensis | reverse complement strand
CCCTAACCCTAACCCTAACCCTAACCCTAACCCTAACCCTAACCCTAACCCTAACCCTAACCCTAACCCTAACCCTAACCCTAACCCTAACCCTAACCCTAACCCTAACCCTAACCCTAACCCTAACCCTAACCCTAACCCTAACCCTAACCCTAACCCTAACCCTAACCCTAACCCAGCTGTCTCGCAGGGCTCTCCCTCTAGTCCTCGTAGATGTTGAATACAACCATGGAGGAGTTTTTTGCGGCTATCAGTTAGTTGGAGGCTACCACACAATATCACAGGTATGCTTGAAAACAGCCAGAGCAAGAAAGTATGGCTTGAAGACTTCATCCACTGCCTCATGTTCGCGTGTCGCTGCATGCTTTGGTTGAGACTGGTGCTGAATTCATCTGAGCTCTGCCTCAGGGAGAGGCTGTCTTCACGCACAACAACTTCCTACCTCGCAACATCATTAACTAGGAGATGTCTGGATTTTATCTGGAATACTGGGAGTATATTAAAGCCTGGTACAGGCCAAGCTTAGAGGAGGCTTAGTTCTAAGAAAAGGTAGTAGATAAAGTCTTCAAGCCATACTTTCTCACTCTAGCTGTTTTTAAGCATACCCGTGATATTATATGGTAGCCTCTAACTAACTGATAGCCGCAAAAAACTCCTCCATGGTTGTATTCAACATCTATGAGGACTAGAGGGAGAGCCCTGCGAGACAGCTGGGCCAAATGGATTTGAAATGACTCGCGAGCTGAGCATTGTTCCTTTTTACCTCGTAGGGATCATCTTCATCCCAATTGCAGTTCAATCATGTCCTGACAGGCCACAGCGGAATTTTGTGGCGTCACAATGGGTTTTGAAATCAATGAGACCCCCCTGACAAGATGTGTGCACCTAGAAAGCTTTCATTTACCGCTTCACCCGCACTTAAGAAGCATTCATGCGTTGCTACCGTTGCGCTCAGGAAACAGTCGTTCGGTGCCGCAGCCAGACCAAGGGAGTCTCATTTCTTTCCGCGCCGTAAAAGAAATCAAAGGATTCTCAATCCTTGCATTGCATCTGCAGTGCGATACGCCGCCCCCACTGTTCGGTTGCTTTCGTAAAATCTGACTCATCACATGCTATCGCTCTTAAGCGCCCGCCCTGGTCGTGCGTTTCGTCAATCGGTTCCTCCAAGTCTGTTTCATTCCCTATTCGACCACACTGAGGCAATTCAGAATCCAAGAGACCTCATCAAGGCTGCGCCATCTAACGGCAGCAATGGACCTCAACAAGCTCCGGAGAGCTCACTTTTCTCGAATCGCTGACGAGTGGGCGTCAAATCTGAGAAGAGCAGACATTCAAAATTTGGCATCGTCCTTCAAGGACGGTCAGCCATGCACTCTCGGCAATCGACTTCGAGGCTCGTTCAACTTGGGCTTCCCTGTTTATTTCGAGGACGGCACGAAATGGTTCATCAGATTCCCCATCCCTGGCTACTTGTCCTGTTTGAAAGAGAAGTTCCTCTCTGAGATTGCCACAATGAAGGTTGTGCAAGCGCAAACAAGCATCAGGATCCCCGCCTTGATTGCATGGGCAACTGAAGGCGATCACCCGACTGGATATGCGTTCATGTTGACAGAGTTCATTGAGGGTAAGCCCCTTGGAATTTGGAAAATTCCAGATCTTCCACTCGACAAGAAAGAGTTTGTTTATCGGCAGCTGGCCCAGCTCCTACTCAGTATCTCGGATGTGAGATTTGAGAAGATCGGCTCCTGGACCCTGGAGGGCGAAGACCACGCTCTGGCCTTGAAGAATCGACCTATTTCTCATCAAATCAACGGGCTCATCTTGGATGGAGTCGATGTCGACGCAATTCTTCCCGTCGATCAAACTTTCGACTCTCGTGCCGAATACGTCACCTGTCTCACTCGCATGATCCGCGCCCGCCTCGAACAGCAGCCAAACAGCATCTACGATAAAGAAGACGGCGAACAAAAGGCATGCGCCCTTTACCTTTTCGAATTACTCCTGGAGGAGTCTGGATTCTCTGATCTCGACAGTGGACCATTCGTGCTTCTCCACGGCGATTTACGCACGCCCAACATCATGGTCGACCCGGAAACCTTCGAGTTCACTGGAATTGTGGACTGGGAGTGGGCTCGAGTGGTTCCGATTGAGTTGACTTTGCCACCATTTTGGCTGACTGGCTTGAGTGTCCACGAGCTCGCTGAGTCAGACGCAGGCTCATACTTTGAAGAATGCGACCAGTTGATCAAAATTATCGAGGAAGTCGAAGCTTCAAAACACTATCCGCAGGATCATCTAAGAATTTCAAAAGTGATGCGAGACACGGTGGCAAGTCCAATTAAATTCTGGGTTGCTATGTGCCTCCAACACTCGTACGACTTTGACACCATCTACTGGGACAAAATCGACCTTCTGTGCAGGCCTTCAGGACAGACCGAGGAGGAAGTTGTCGAAAATTTCCTCGGAGGACCACGCAGACAAGCTGTGGATGGCCTTGTCGAGCGGAAAATGGCAGATTTGAATGATTACCAGCGCGACTTCGAACGGTCCGAACATTCTGAGACGCAGATCTGACTTCGGTTCCGTCTATTTCCCTTTGTTCTTCTGATCGCGATCACTCTTCTTGGTTCCAGGCTCTGGGCGACGGCTTTTGGCGGCTTGTCCACTTGCCGTGAGTTGACGGGCTTCTTCTTCCGTCATATTTTCGAGATATTTCTCCTCGGATGATTTTTGGGCCTTCTGGCTCTGGCTTTCCTTGTCAGGCATAGTCTGCTGAGCCGTCAGCGAAATGAATTTGGACTTTTGATCAAAGTATTACCAAGGGGACGTCTCGTGTGGAAGGTGACAGTCGAAGGGAGACTTGGATTTGTTGGTTACTCGAGCAAAGCATCCGGTCGCTGCATTTTTATACAGCAAACAACTCCCTTATCCCGCTCGGCTATGGATTTCCAGATATCCTGTTCACTCTCAAAACGAAAAGACCTGCATATGCCTCGTTCAGTCATCTCACGCCTCGATGGAGGTCGTTCTGTTGAGTCGTCCAGCAGAGCGCCTTGCCTCAGCCACCTTCGACGTGATCATCCGACACGGACATGATCCGCTTCAAGTGTCCACCTCAATTCCTTGTCTAGGCAGCCATTGCACATCTTTGCAAAAAGCGCGTCGGTGTCAACTCTCATTCCAGCTCGATTGGTTGCACTAGGCAGTTCGGGCTTCCGTTGAGGGAGGCACAGAGCTTCGCTTGATCACTTCGCTGGCCAATCAGAGAATCTTGTTTGGCTATGCCGCTCGAAGCGCCTATGTATCTCTCAAGAAGGCAGCTGCCACTCCATGCAGGCGCTTGAGAAGCCTTTCCCGGTGCATTCGCCGCGGCGAAGCCTCAGTCTCTCGATCGAACGTGGAAAAATTACACGAATCTGTGAAACCGTGAGCGCTTTTTTCAAACTAGTCCCATCGGCCGACAGGGGTGGCAAACGAGGGAACAAATCAAGGCGACAAATCACAGAAAGACAAACGCGCTGGCTCGGTATAAGACTGTGCCTTCTCGCCGCAGTCGCCTTGCTGCCTGCTTTGGTTTGGCGCGCTCGTTCCTGATTGGCCGCACCCTGTGTCCGCACGGCGTTGGTTGTGATGACCATCAACAACAGTCGTCCAACTTCCCTCTGCAGAATCCTTCCGCCACTGACCGCACCTAAAAATGGTGGAAAGATCAAAGTGCCAAGGTGTAGGTGACGGTGTTCCGCTCAGCAAAACCAAGCGAAAGCAGCTGATTTGGCCTGAACCTCTGATTGTCAACCCTACCGCGCCGCACACACACAGCATCATCCTTCTCCACGGTCGCGGTAGCGACGCCGAGCACTTCGGCATCGAGCTTCTCAAGAACCGCAATTCCGAAGACAGAACTCTTG
This sequence comes from Phyllosticta citrichinensis, assembly GCA_038380885.1. Classification (NCBI taxonomy): domain Eukaryota; kingdom Fungi; phylum Ascomycota; class Dothideomycetes; order Botryosphaeriales; family Phyllostictaceae; genus Phyllosticta; species Phyllosticta citrichinensis. The sequence goes on along the minus strand of JBBWUH010000016.1, from coordinate 254,262 downwards.
GCGATTGCTTTCCAGGAGCCAAGTTCATCTTCCCGACAGCAAAGAAGCGCCGCTCTACCGCCATCAAGCGCATTCCAATCAACCAATGGTTCGACAACTTCTCCTTGGGCGACCCTTCCGAGCGACAACACCTCCAGTATGACGGCATCCGGGAGACCAGCGCCTTTGTTCATGATCTGATCGAGAAGGAAGCCAGCCTCGTCGGACTGTCGCATGTCACATTGGCGGGCTGAGCCAGGGCTGCGCGGCAGCGCTTCACGTGCTTCTCAACTTCAAGCGGCAAGAAAGTGTCGGAGAAGGATCTGCTTCGTTCGCCGCGTTCGTGGGAATGAGTGGTTGGCTTCCCTTCGCCGAAATTTTGGATCCGCGAGACAAAAAAAAGAAAGACGAAGACGAAGAGGATTACTCAGGCCCTGTGGACGACGACATCTTTGGCTCTGACGGCGGACATGACGATCATGGCGATGACGTCTTTGGTTTTGATGGCGAGCATGATGAGTACGACGACAACAGCAAAACCGAGAAAGATTGCGATGAAGCCGAGGAACACGACAGCCTTGAACTGCGCCAGCTACGCGCAGTCAACACGACGCGCGACATTGCCTCGCTTCCACCGCTTTCCAGAACGGACGAGGCCCTAACCTTCGCCCGCACGCCGCCGACCTTCCTGGGACATGGCAGAAACGACGAGAAAGTACCTATAAAGCTGGGTTCTCAAGAAAAGGACGTGCTCGAAGCCTTGGGTTGCAGGGTGCGATGGAAGGACTACGATGAGGGCCACTGGTACAAGGTTCCGGACGAGATTGGCGACATCGTAGACTTCTTGCGGACTGAGGCAGGTTTTGGAGCGGCAGGGGCTCCGGAAGCCTGAGAGAGAGCAGGATGCAGAGATGCTCTACTTGACAGCTTGATAGTTGTCGCTTCATATCCCGTTATCCCGAGACTCTCCTCTGTGGCGCTTGGACAGCCACCGAGGCTTTGCGTGGCAAAGAGAGGCTTGGGGCCCGGTATTTAACATAGAAACATCGATGGCTCTTCTGCACATACCGCATCACTTCATTTCCGTGGTGAAGAACTTCAATCATTGTGGCCGGTGTCGAATCCTCTGGCCAGACAGTCCTGTACGGACAGGGCAATCTCAGCAGGAAACCGTTCGTTTGGAGTTTGATACCACCAACGGATATTTATTTTGTCCTTCGCGTCTTACGGATGAGGTCAAACACAAGGGTGAGTTGCCCCTGTCAGTCATCATTTGCGCGAAGAACTACCCATTTGAACGGGTCACCAAACTGAAAATACAAAATGGAAACGCTGACCAGGTTTTGCGATCTCCAACAGAGGAGAAAGGGCTTTCTGCTATATCAATACTTGAGCTTTGAGGCTTTGGTAACGCGTGCCGCGACGATGCTAGCTTTCAAGCTCTCAAAATTCGTCCATGCTGCACTGTTCGTGGCGCATCATCGTGGAGGATAGATCCGGCTCACACTTCTATCACTTCGTCTTCATCAACAGCTGCAAACCAACGCCATTTCCATGTGTCGTCTAGCACCCTCGCGCGCTGTCATCGGAACAAGCGCATCAGCAGCGACTTCTTTTTCTCCCTCGCATCTTTGGCAAGCATCAGCAGTGTTTTTCTTCAAGGACTGTCCGTCTGTCACACTGGAAGTTTACCATCGGTGCGACAGAGCAGTGCATGCAGTGCGCATACTGCAAAGCCACAGTACACCAGCGCTGCACATGCTGCACGGGCATTTATGTAAGGTCCAAAGAAGCGACAAAGGGGGCTACGGCACTTTTCGTGTACGGTGATCCAGTAGCGTGCTGCTGGCTTTTCTTCCCGCTCGCTCGTCGACGAAAGGTGTCATGATGGGATGAAGGGGCGGAAGGATCAGATGCGATGCACATGTATGAAGACAGGCGGGTGGTTGTTTATTGGATTGGTTGGCCGGTTGTGAGACGTCGTCGCATCCATCCATCCGCCGAGTCTGGCCTCACTCTTTACGGACAGCTTTTCGCTGCTTCGGCACAACAGGTTCACCAGCAGTCAATAAAGCAAAGTGGCAAGGAAGATTTTCACTCACTGCGACACAGACACGGGCACGGCGGCGGCAGAAGCATCGTCCCCTGTCAAGCTCAACGGCCATTGTGCCACCACGTCAAGGCAACCAACCTCTCGCTCGCTCGAGGCACTCAAAAAGCAAAGGACGACGCCCGCCAGCCTTCCTTACATCAATCATCGTTTTGCCTTGCGCACGCCGTGCTTCTCACCCACGCCCAAAAAGCATCTAGCCAGCTTGCCTGACGACGGCACGACGGGAAGCCCGCTAATGTAGGCACGCGAACATGTCTCACTTCCACGCGATGCGCCGCGCTGCGAGCTGAGGAATGCGACGCAACATCGCGGGGGACCGTAGCCGCGGCAACATCAACACCACCAGCGCTCCTACCTTCGTAATGGCTGCCAACCACCAAGGTTCGCGTTTCCTTCTTCGCGACGGCACCCCCAACTTACTGGCCTCACCACCTCCGCGAATGACGACAGCATGAAACCCTTGGCTGCGTCCTCAACTGGAACTCCCACCTGGTCGATTCGACGACATTCTGTTGTTGGTTGGGAGCTCGTCGCCTTCCAATTCTAGCCATTTCCAGCGTCAACATCAGAACGGCAGAAGCACAAAGACCACATGATGCGAAGCGCATGTCGTCAACACGCCTCCACCGCAGCTCAGAGGCCTAGGCGGGCGGGCAGACAAGCAGGCACCTGCTCCTCCCTCCCTCCGGCTTCTCCTTGCTTCGCGGCGAGTCCAGTCCGCCCCACCCGCTGCGTCTCGACGCTGGGGGTGGCGCGATTGTTGCCTTTATTGCCTTCGGTCGTGGAGCAGCAGCAGCAGCAGAAGCCGTAGAAGCAAACCGCTTTAACGCGCATTGAGCAGAGCCGTGTGCGTAGAGGACACCGTGGAATACAACGGCAAACGCTGCGGCGAGATCGGCAAGCGGGTTTTGCGCCATCAATGGGCAGCGCAGTGGCAGGGAGGCTCGATCAAAAGGCTCGACTCTTGGTGGTCGTACTGAACACCTACTTTGCTGCTTCACTGCCCGTGCCGAGGCGCCGTGTCACTTGAGCGAGGGCGCCAAGTTCGTGCTCCTGCCATTGTGAAGAGCGCTGGAAGGTGGGTTGATCGCGACGATACAGCAGGGCGTGAGCGTGGGGGTCTCGAACTAAGAGCTGCAGGTAGGTCAGTGAGCGGGTATAGGGAAGAGCAAGAGATGCACAGAGAGGGGGCAAGAGGAGAAAGCTAAACACTATCGTCTCTCCCCGTCGTCTTCGATGGCTCACACATCTTGACCTGCACTTGGTTCGAGGAATGTTTGCCAATGGCTTAGGACGTCATGCAATTCGATCGGACTCCAGATCTCGACCTCGCAAAAGTCCACCCATGTCAAGCTCCGAGGGCGATTCTCCCGTCGCCGCGCCTTTTCCAATGGGCGAGGACCTCCTCACTCCTCGTTCCAAGCTTTCTCACTGGCTCTGGGACCCCACCTCCACACGAGCCCGCCGCTGTTGCGTCACCACTGCTCGACGATCGCTCACACACTTTTGGCTGCCCTGGCTGGCGCTGTCTCCATCGTCTTTTTTGTTTTTCATGTTTTTCCATTTTCTTTCGTGTCTGCTGCGTTCAGGGGAAGCGGGGTAAGCAGGCTGTCAGTGAGCAAAAATAAAAAAAATAAAAACAGCGGTGTAGGCCAGTGAGAGAGAGAAATTGAAAAATCCTGCATGTACGAGGACAAAAGGCGCGCAGACGCCAAAAAAACAAAAAGGGAGATAGAGAGAAAGGGCAAGGAGAAGCAGACGACAACACGACAATAAAAAAGAACAATTCCAATAAAAGCGATCAGGACAAGCTATGGCGTGCTGCGCATCCTCTGCGGGACCCGGAGCCCGTGCTTCCTGTGAGTTGCTCCATCGAGTCGCTGTGTGGGCTGATGATGAGAGAGCTGCGGCTGGTGAGAGGCTCAGGGCTCTTCCTCCTGGCTGGCGGCTGCTCGCACCCCCGTTGCCGCCCCGCTGCCGTCTCCACTGCTGGCGATATCTCCACACCAACCACGCAGCGCACATGCCATCGCGTGGCGGTGTGGACTCTGAGAAACGGTTCCGTGGCCAATTGGAGACACGCGCTTTGGATTGATCGTGGTGTCCAAGTACTGCTTAATCGAATTCAGGAATCGCGGCTTCACGGGGTTTGGTTTGAGTGTAGTAGGTTGGCATTTTTTGGAGTCGACTTTTGCTTGCCCTTGTGAAAGGAGCGCCGCTCACCGCTAAACGGCGTCTGATTTCTGATTCTGCCGAAGAGCGAGTATTGGAAGATGCAGATGTGACAGTGGTGATGATGAGGCGGTGGTGCCGTGGCCATACGTACCCAAACAAACAACGCCGCCAGCGACAGCAACGTGAGGTGGTCGCGCCACGGAAAACGAGGCCGTTGCCATGTTGCGCTTCAGCCGTGTGCAACCAGCGGCTGCATCTGCCCCTGCTAGACAGTTGAAAGGTGAAACGGACAAGGCATGTTGCCAGAGATGAGAGATGGCTGAAGCGGTCGAGTATGTAGGCGTGTTGGGGCCAGGCGGTGGTCAAATGGAGATTGGAGATGGCTGCATTTGCGTGTGGCGTCAAGGCGGTCGGTTCTTGCATTGCCATCGATACAGCTCACCATCATCTCACCACCATGGCTTGGGTAGGCCAGTGCGAGTGTCGAGAGTTGGAGCGTTGTAGGGATGTGCCAAACATAGCACAAACATGCCGGTAGATGCAGGCAGGTGTATGTACGATGTAATGACGTGCCATCATTGGTGGATTGAAATGTCAACAACAACAACAACGGCCTTGTCTCAGACCTGCGCGGCGAACGCAAGATGCGAGATGCGAGATGCAGCCTCAACAGCAACGACGCATCTACAGAGGGCAGCATACGCTGTCAGTGGTCGGCAGGATGAAACGGACGTTGAGCTTGGTCTATCTCAAACCCGGCCCGCCTACGCCTCCCTGGTAATTCTCTCGTCAAGTCCAGACTCCAGAACCTGAGCCGCGGGTTACACAGGATGCACGCGCGATGATGGAACATGCCTGCCAGGAAGTCAGCAGCCAGGCAAGCGGGCAGACGGGCTGCCATGCCGCCCATCGCCAATCGAGAGAGACAGGGCGACAAGGGGGTTGGGAGACGAGCCGGCGATGCGGTGAGATGCGATGAGATGAGATGGGTGAGGCGCGAGCCAACCAGCCGACCCAAGGACACCAGCGATCGATCAGCCGGCCGTCCCAATCGCAAAAGACGTCGCAAATCCAACAAGCAAAGTTGATCGACCGCCGGGACGAGAGGCGTTCCGCCGACCGTTTTTGTGGTTGAGCCGTCAAGCCACGGAGACAGGCGACGCCCGCCCGCTGAGCCGTCGACTGGGATGCCGCACATCATATCACATTGGCGACGACGACCGTGGAGGACCCCTGGCTGTCGCCCACGCCGCTGCTCGCCAGCCGCCGTTCCGCGGACGGGCGTGCCGATCCTCCCATCCACCCCCTGCCCCGTGCCCTGCCTGGGCGGCGGGAGCAGGGGTGGTCGTATCGTCCGGCGTCCAAGGGTCTGAGACGTGTTGGTGCGGGAGGAAAGAGAGAAAAGAAAAAAGAACACGTCGGGGCTCGGCGTCTGTCGTCTGTTTGAAAAGTTGGCTGGTTGTGGAGACTGGACGGGTGTCGTGTGGACTGCGCCTGCTGACCGGCCAAGTCGAGTGTGGACCCTGGATTTGGAATTGGGCTTGGAAGTGGAGAGTCAATATCGACCGTCCACAGGACCAGATGTGGAGAGGGAGAAAAGATCGATTGCGTCAATGCCATCATGCGACGCTGGCGTTGAGGACGGGAGAGCAGACGGAAAAATAAGATGGACGGCAAAATTTCACATAACAAGCGCGCAAGAGGACAAAAGCGTCTATGCAGATGGATAGTTTCGTGCTAGAGGTCATCAATAAATACCGAAATGCGTCGTCTTTTTTCTTTCCGCCGTCTATGTGCGACCAACTCCAGAGTCTCTTCCTCCACAAAGGGCGAAGGCTGCAGAAAAAAAGAAAACCGTGAATTCAGCCGTGAGGATAGCAAGCAAAGCTTTTGGGTTTCGTTCGTCCACGCGTCCCGCCCGTCCAGCCGTTTTTCGTTTCTCCGTGACCATGACCGTAACCGTAACCGTAATGCGTTATCGTTGCAAAAGGAAATCGTGGGATGCCGAGCGCCGTCAGACCTAGAGCCGTCTTTTTTGTTTCGTCGTCCAAACACCAGAAGGGAAGTGCACCAAGGCCGTAGAAACCGAAAGACGCGCGCAAGGTGATAGACAGCAAACAGACAGAAAGGGATCAAAGCAACACTCAATCGACAGTGAACAAGCAAACAGAGCCGCCAAGCAGAAAGCAAACACACAACAGTTGGGCTATATACAAACAGCAAAGAGGATATCTAGTAGAAGCGAACAATGCAAAGCCAAATCATGTCCCATGCCATCCAAACATTATCATGCGCCATAAACGAAACGACAAACTCATGGACTTTGTTCCGGCGTCTTGCCGCATCCAAACACTCGAATCACCGCCTCGCGCATCGTGCTGCGCCTTCTCCTCCTCCTGCTGCTCAGCTTGACATCTTGGTCTTCGTCGGATGAGCTCTTCGACCGCTCACTGGCGGCGCGCTCCCTCGACTTTTCCATCTTCTCGCGGTCCGATGATGTGCGGCCAGACATGCTGCTCTTCCTGGCGTGAAGAGTCCGGCGGACGTAGTGCAGCAGTCCCGCGTCCTCTTCGTCGTCCGAGTCGTCCGAGTCCCACACCGAGACGGTCTGGTGCAGAGCAAACGACGCGTTGTGCACGAGCGTCATGGGAGGCGAGAGCTCTGAAGGGGACTTGGGGGCCGCCGAGACGGTAAAGGATGGGGTGGAGTGGGAAGACCGGGGGGGAGTAATGTCTTGGGCCTCGGCAATGGCGTTTTCCGGAATGCTCTCGGTGCACCGGCGACGCGATGCCGATGAGCGGTTGCTCCGGTTGGCGCTGGATTGAGCAGCATGGCAGAGGCTGGGAATGAAGAGGATCTCATCGGGGCGCGGCGGGCGAGGAGGGCACTTGCGCTGTTGAGGGGAAGAGGAAGTCTTGGGGCGCGTAGGACTCAGAGGTGCGGGAGATGCGAGGGTTTGTCCTTCCCGCCGACGTCCAGAGGCGCGCTTGTTGGTAGGAGGGAATACGTGGAGAGTTTGGGAGCGCGTTTGTCTCCGAACCTCTTGAGGGCATTTGAGAGACTCGACGACGCCTTCAGTCTCGTGCGCCGAGTCGGCGCGATCCCGCTCGGGAAATCCAAAGTCGAATGAGCTCTGGGGAGAGCTGTCTTGCTTGGGAACGGGAAAGTCGTCCTCTCCTTGGCTGGATATCATGTCCAAGGCAGCGCGGTTGTGGCGGGAGTGACGGCTCGACTTGCTTGCCCGTCTTGTCCTGCGCTCCTTCAAATGCTTCTCGAGCGCGTGGTCCCAGTACTCGGCAGTGCTGGTAGGCGAGAGTGGTAATGCGGGAGATGTGAAGCGGTCCGACTCTGGAGTGGTGCACCTCTGGGTGCGTATTCTTGTTGAGTGAGAGTCCATGTTGGTGTAGAGGTAATCGGTGGCTGTGAAGTGGTGGTGAGGAACGGAAGCGGTTGGTTGGTGTCGAAACAAGGCACGATAGGCTGCTGGGTCATATATGCGGACGGCGAGCAGCCAGTCAAGGGGGCCAAGAGACCCACTTGTGTACTCGGTCGTCCTTGTGGCTCAATGTTGAGCGTCACTGCCCGCGTTACCTGACCCTACGCCCTGGACTCTGGCCCAGTCGAAAATCAGGCAAATCCACCGCACGTTACTTGGCCCTTGTTCAGTCCGAGCGGCATGGCCCGCCGGTCGAGACCAATCAGACGATTGAGGGCGCGCGTAATTTTGACGCTGTGTACTTGACCATCTCTCAGGCGTGTGGCGATCAAAGCAAGGGGACGGCGTATTGGCTGGTGCGTTCCTTGCGTGGGCAATGAGCTCAAATGATGCATCGCAGAGCGGATGGGTGGCCCGCGCTGCGAGAAAGCAATACTGGTAGAAACTTTTGATGGCCAAAGCTCAACGGCGGATCTCCAACATCGTGCATCGGGGAAGCAAGATTCGACTCCAGAAGAGATGTGGTGCGGGCCCTGCACCCAAGGAGCGATTGAGCAAACGACGTCGCACAACTACGAGGAATGAGACAGACGACTCCAACAACGCCCGAGACATTTCCAGAAAGCATACGTCCATGGGCCGCTGGTATGCCTCATGCCTCGACAGCGAAAGGGTTTTTTCCTCGACCGTTGGACCCGTTGGACTATCCATCGCGACGAAGCAGGGAACAAGGATTCCTTGCTTGCGTCCCGGACCCGCGCGTAGATCTCGCGGCAATCGGCTGACTGGCAGTATGAAGCAAACAAGCTGTCGGCGGTCGAGATCCCCTGTGTTCAGTTGATACTCGAGCATGGGGTTGACGTCTCGAGTGACCTGGATGGTGGTTACCACATGTACGACGACCATGTCATGATTTGAATCAACTCGTTCAGCCCGCACGCAAAGAGCGACCAGAAGGGACGCTGCCATGACGTGCGAGCAAAGCCACGGCCTTGCAGATTCCTGCCACTCTTCCATCCTTGCTCGGAGGCGTCAGGTCGTCCGCAAAGAGCAGGCCACGATGCCGTCGACGCTGACGTCTGAGACGGTGAATCAGATCTGAAGACCATGGCGGACATCATGCTTCAAGGGATCTCGCATCATGTGCGCGACGCCTCGCAATCGAGTTGCAAATGTGATAGAAATTGAATTGGGGAGCGGAGCTTTTCTGCCAGGGTCCACATATAGGTACGCGCCAGCCCCGCTACGATCGGGCCACCCTGGCAGAGGGCTGGGGGAGCGCGATCAAAGAATCCAGACCAGATTGATTCAATTTGCGCAGGCCCGTCGGGCGGCTCTCTCCCGCTGCACGCTCTCTCGACATCAAAGACCGCCGACCGGGGAGGTTGAGTTCGTGTCCGGGGCTATCGTCGCCATTGCGTCCGCGGTCGGTCCAGTCCATGAGACGCGGGATTCCTGCAATCACGACTCCACTTTGATGAGGTGGCAGCAGAAACAAAACAACAACGTCGTCGACGCTTCATTCCAGGAGACGAACGGCGGATCCCGGCAGGAACTCTGTTGAGTTGAGGATGGGTCGTAGGTGGTGTTCAGAGCGGGAGAGAGAGAGTTGTCCAGTCGTCGGCCCAAAGAGGCCAAGCCGAACCTCAGCCCCGCGTCAGCTCGCCCGAATCCGTCGCGCTGCGTCGTCTTCGTCTTCCAACTCTCCCTCTCTCTGTCTCAGACCCTCGTATCAACATTCTTTGGCCTGGTTGTCGGTGCAGCTTGAGCGCGTACAAACGCAGGTTGCCGCTGACACGACCATGGCCAACCCTTCCGGCGACATGGTGCGGGAAGACGACGTCGTCCACGTCGAGTTGACCTACGACCCTTTGGACGCTGTCTCGGCCATGAACAGAGTCAAGAGCCCCAAGGCCGGCGCCGTCGTCCTGTTTGCCGGTACGAAATTTTTTTTCCGTCGTTCTTTTTCTTTTCCCGTATTTTTGTCCTCTGCCGCCGTTCCCCCCGTCGTCGCGCTCCACTCTCGTCCAGACCGCTTCGTCTGCCACCTTTCTTTTTCCGCCCTCCCGATGCCCGCCGCCCAAAAGGGGTTTCGTTTGTCATCCAACCCCGAGTTCCTTCTCGAATCCCTCTTTGCCTCGATCGAGTCCGATTCCTGCACGACGGACCCGGGCCGGCTGGCCGCTGGCAGTCTTTTTGGACAAAGCAAAGCCAAATCGGCATCTCAAATCGAGAGACCCTGACGATAGACACCTGTCACTCTCGAATTTTGGCCCAAAAAACAATCGATTCTCGCTATTCCTGATTCAACGCCTCCTGCGTCTTCTTCCCCACTATACCAAGTCAACAGCCCACGTCTAACCATCCCAAGGCACCACTCGCGACAACTTTGCCAACAAGGCCGTCGCCTCTCTCACCTACACTGCATACGTCCCTCTCGCCCTGCGCACCCTCTATTTTCTTGCTTCTGATCTCGTGAAGAAACACGACTTGACCGCCATCAGCATGACTCACCGTCTCGGCCCTGTGCCCATTGGCGAAGAGTCGATTCTCATCGCTGTCTCGAGCCCGCACCGTCAGGCAGCGTGGCGGGCCGGCGAAGAGGCGCTCGAGGTGTGCAAAGAAAAGGTCGAGGTGTGGAAGCTCGAGAGATTTGTTGGCGAAGAGGGAGGCATGTGGAAGGCAAATAGGGATGGAGTCCAGGGAGTGTGGGTGCCAGACAAGAACGACGACGACAATCATTGAGAAAAAAGGGCGCGACGTTGAGGTTTGGGAATGCAGATGCAAATTTTTGTCGGCATTGGACAATGCCACTGTTTGCACTCGGCTGATTTCTGAGCTGATGAGGTGAGCCGGCCAAGCCATGCGCTGTCTGCCACTTTGACTGCGCCAAGACGTCTCCGTTGACGCAGGAGGCGGCATTGGCCTGGAGAGAAATAAAATTTCTGTCTCTGCATGCTTCCGACAGCGCCATCAGCAGTCCATTCCGTTTCAGTCTTGGGGGCCTTGCTGCTGCTTCGAAGAGATCATGATGGGGAGCATTTGACAGACCAGGGGAAGAGGCCAATGGCTGACGTGCAGCAGGCGGCTCGTCGGCAATGTAAGCAACTGCAGAGTGCACAAATTATCTTGTTCAACGCGGTACGGCGGCTATGCGCTAGCAAATTCTATTCTTGCCTGCTTCTGTGAGGAGATGCGCAGCCCGCGCCGCTCCCGTAGGCACTTCAGGTACCACCAAGGTGGCTGTCTGCTGTGGCTCCCGACCTCTTGGTCTGCCATTCGCCAATCAAACCCCACGAGAGTGTCGAATTTCGGTCGCCTCAGGTCCGATGTCGTCTGTTGTTGTGCCGCTTGCAGCACTGGGCTTGGGGTATCGTCTTTGTGATGGATGAGATTATCATCGCGTGATTCGGCCTGTTCAGCCTACACGGCCATGTGTCCATCCACGCTCTGTCAAGGCTTCACCACGTTGTCCAGCATGTGGACCGGCTACCTCTTGGCGTCGTTGTGCTCCTCGCCCTCTGCGGCCTTTGCCTTCTCCAGCAGAGTGGCCACGTCCATTCCCGTGGCCGTCTTGACGGCTTCCTTCATCTCTTTGCGTGCGAGTATACTGGCGATCCACTCTTCAATCTCCTCGTCCGACTGCTGGGTATCTCCCGTGCCGACGCGGTTTCGCACCTTGGCCCTCAAGTCCTCAACGCTGCTGACATCCATGGCCCACATGGCTCCACCCGTATACATCATGGCAACGCTGACAACGTTCAATGTGGCCAGATTCAGGGCTTCAAAAGCCTCAATGGCGCCATTGGCTTGGGCGTAGGTTTGTGTGTTTGGCTGGTAGAACTTGGGTTTGCAAGCAATGTATCGGCGGACGCGGGCGCGACGTGTGACGAGCTGAGTGACGGTCATGAAAGTTGCGCCTGCGCAAAACAGGCCCAGCTGGCGGAGTGATCGGCGCGTCGCAAAGGCATTGGTGAGGGTGGACGTCAAGTCGGGTGTTTGTGGCTGGTCTTGGGGAATTGGCTGCGGCGGCTCTGCTGGCGACGAGCTCAGCATGGCTGGAGGACGGAATAAGACTGGCTGTATGCGAGGATCGGGAGGAAGCGCTCCAATGCAGGTCGCGCGGCTTGTGCCCGTGGCCTGAGGACCTGCGGGGTACGGGCAGAGGGATCTGACGACAGTGGCCGAGTGGGCGGGGGATCAGTGGCTCGGGGTCGCAAAGAGAGGCTGAAAGAAGAGCACGACGGGACTGTGCAATAGCTGCGGTCAGCGGGCATGTGTGGAGTTCAAGTTGGCTGAGGGTTGGAGCAGCAAGCTATCCACGCCACGCGTGTTAGTCAGCAGTCTAGCGCAATGCGGCCCTCTCATTGGCCCCGCCGTTACCTCGACATCCACCCATCATGCACAACGAACATCTGCTCTCGCATCTCTGATTCAGCGGCTTCTTTTCTTTTGTCCGAGCCATTCGTCTCCTCAGAAACTGTCCGCTGGTTCCGAACGCCGTCATCTGGCCAACCTCGTCGACCCGTGGCTTGTCCAGACAACTGCCATCCATCAACACTTTTCGCGTGCTTGTGCCTGGAGCTAGGTAATGGCGGTTGCTCGCGCTCATTTCAGCTATTTTGAGCCCTACTGCAAGCTACAGTGGCTAACTGCGATGTCAGAAATGCGACACGATTCCCCGCAATCCCCTGTAAGCTCCCTGTGACAACTCACATGGTGGTTGCCATGATCTGCAGACTCCAGCCATGCCGAGCTTGACTGATGATTACTTCTTTTGGCCTTTTTGCTTGATCTCCTATGGGTAAAATCAGAAGATGATGCACACATGTCCTGCTGCCGTCTGCGAGCTGATTATGAACTCCTCATGAGGCAGCTCTGCTGACCTGGGAGCTTACCACGATAAGAAATTTTCTTTTTCAAACGCTCGTTTTGGCCCCGCGACTGCTCGTCTGATGCCGAGTGCCTTGCCAGCAACCTTAAACTTGCATGCATGGGCAGCTGGAACATCGTGAACGAAAACATGAGGAGAGCCGTCGACACCACTGACGTCTACGCCGTCTCCCTGCCATCCTGGCTCGGAACCAGCCTCACCATGCGGTACTTTTGGCCCTCGTCGTTTGCAGCACTGGTCGTCAAGACCCGAATGGAAAGTCTATAAGAGGACTCTTTGTCCACAGGGAATTCTGATCATCACCAGCAAACACTTCATCACCTTCGCTCAGTACCAAGCCCTGCAAATTCCATCGTTAGCTCAACCAGCCGCAAGAATGCTTTCCAACATGAAGCTCGCTCTCGTTGCTCTCCTGGCCTCGACGTGAGTTTTTCTCGACACTCAACCGACTGCTCCCTCCACACTGACTCGATTCAGCTCCATGGTCGCCGCCGCTCCAGGCCAGCCCAAGTCGGAATCTTCTCCCACCTACGCTCCACCTCCGCAGACCTACCCTGCCCCCAAGACGTCGTGCACCAACGAAGTCAAGACGATCTACTCGACGGGCAAAACCAGCGTTGTCGTGACCGAAACCAAGACGGTGCCGCAAGTCATCACGAAGACGGGCGTCAACAGCGAGACGTCGGTCGTCACGATCCCGTACACGACCGAAGTCGTCGTGACCAAGCCGTACACAATCACCAAGCCGATCGTCGAGACGGCCACCAAGAGCAAGGTCATCACGACGACCTACACCGAGGTCTTGACGTCGTCCAAGGTCGTCACGGGCGTCAAGAGCGAGACGTCTGCCAGCGTCGGCCACAAGACGTCCAACACGATCATCACCAAACCCTACACTACCGTCTTGACCACCTACTCCGCCAGTCTCTGCCCCGTCACTGAGTACAAGCCGTACACCACCTCGTACGTCAAGACAGAGAGCAAGTGCTCTACCAAGACTGGCTGGTAAATTCGGCCCCATCGTCGCAGTGCTGTTCTGTTGGGAGCATCCTGCAGCTGAAGCGCGACGGCAGAGTCTGAACTGCGGCAGGACGCGAAAGGCAACTGGAAGCGGGGGACGCGCCGGGTGTTAGGAATTGTCTTCTATTCTTCGCGCTCTGCAGCCACGCACGCGCTGGCTGCAGCGCCCTCTTGATCTTTGAGATTTGGCAGTTGGTTGGGCGAAGAAAGAGTCTGGAAACACGCTCCTTTGCGCAGCAGATATAGGTACATAGCTAGCGGGACAGAAAGTGCCGGAAATAAGATAGTTGATCAAAACATAAGTTTTTGATTTTTTTGGCCAAAAGTCTTTGTGCCTGTGCTCCCGCACGTGATGGTGTGGTCAAATGCCTTTCTTTCATTCTCAAAACTTCGTGTTTCTACCCATCTCAAAATACAACGTGGTCTCCAAACCACTATGCGCCTACGAGGTGGTAAGCCACTGGTATCTATTGGTCTACCTACCTCCTCACCAGCCCCTCGGGCCACGCAAAGACCACGCGGCGCTCACCCGTTGCGCAATCAACATCATGCTCGCCCTCATCCTCCTCCTGCTTCTCCCCTTCTCCATCTTCTTGATCTGCTTCATCCGCGCCCCTTCCGCCCCGTCCCTCGCTGACTTCTCCGACAAACCTTTGTCTTGTCACTTTACCACTGAGACCACGTCTCGAATTCCTCGGAGCGGGGGCTGCGCTGTGTTTCTTCACTTCTTGCCGATTTTCTCCGTCTTCAGAGGAGGCCGATGATGACGATGATGATGATGGGGACAAGTCATCTTCCTCCCATGACTCATCACTGTCTGCTTCCTCACCGGTCTTGCTCTTGCTCTTGCTCTTGCTCTTCCTTACCTCTTCTCCAACCACTTCGCCGCCACGCTCGTTTGTCAGATCACCACTGCTCGCCCTCAATCGCATCCGCGCCCACGTCCACATGCCGCCGCCGCGAGACTGCGACACAACAGATTTTGTCGCTAGCTTTGGTTTGGCTTTCGTACTCATCTTCACCTTCGCCTTTGCCTTCGACCCCTTTTTCGACTTTCCCGTCGCCGCCACGGCAGCAGCCGTATTGCGTGTCGCTCCTACAGCTCCAGCTCTGTCTCTTTGCCGGCAAAACGATTGCGCCGACGGCAAAAAGCCAAGTCCATTGATCCAGCGCTTCGTGTGAAGGACAGGAGGCGCAGCCACCGCCTGCGCCCCGCTACTGCACTCATCTGGACTCCCGCGGCTGCAACCGGTCTCATTGGATTTTTCTTCAACGGAAGGGGAAGAGGAAGATGGCGTAGGACACGCACGGTCGAGCGCCACTTCGAGGGAGACGAACTTGTCGATGCGGCTTTCTTCGAGCGCGGCGCGCCGGTCGAAGCGGTAGCGTGTGTTGTGCGGCGTGTGGCTCGTGAAGGTGAGGGTGGGTTTGAATGGCGCGGCGGTTTGTTGATGCGTTTGTGCCTCGTCGTCTTTGTTGATGGCCTTGCTTGAGGGGAACGGTGATGATGAGTGTGTTTCGGCAGCGTTGTTGTTGTTTTGCGGTTTGCTGCGCGGGGGAAGGCGGTGTTTGGCGTTTGTTGATGTTGGTGGGAGCGTGTCGGAGTCTGATTCGGAGTCGGAGTCAGAATCCAGGATATCTGACCAGTCTTCTGCCGCCTCTTCTCGATCTTTCTCTTCTTTTGCGTTTGCATCCGAGCTCTTCTCTTTCGCTTCTGTCTGCCCATTGCCATTGTTTCCACCCGCGCCTTTCGCCTCCTCACCACCCTTGCTCTCATCGCTCGTCGCAGCAGCAGCAGAAGCGTCCTCTCCCTGCGGTGACTCATCCCAGACAAAGACGCCCCGATAAATCTTTTTGCCCGTCCGCCCATGCCTTGGCTCTTCGATCTCATCATGGGCTTTCTCAGCACTCGTATCCTCGGCGCCGTCCCACAGACGCGCAAGAATCAAGTCGCGGCCGTCGCGTATAGCCTCCGCCACGGCATCCGCCATGCAGCGATCAAACGTGGTAACCGACGCGCGCAGACGAGTCAACGCTGCTTCATCCAGCTTCGGTCTGGTCCAGTTTTTGGCTCCGGGCCCTGTTGTTACTGATGTTGTGACGGGAGAAGAAGCACCAGCGCTCTTTCTGGTCGTCGTACCCCTGAGCCCGACAACGCGCACACTGACGCCCATCTGCTTCGCGCGGCGCCTCCTGTCGCGCTTATCCTCACGCTTCTGCCGCTCCTCCGCACGCACCGCGACCATGGCATCCAGCCTGGCTGCCAACCACATGTACCTCCCCCCTCCTCCTCCCCCTGTTGAATTACCCCTGGCCCGCAGCTCCTCCACCAGCAGCGCCAGCGGATCAACTCTGCTTTTTCGCCTGCGCCACCATTTCCCGCCCGCGTTGCGTCGCGCAACGGGCCCGTTCCATTCGCGGCTTGCGATGCGCTCGTCTAGTACCCACATGTGGCCGCGTGTCCCGACGCCGGCGTGGCAGAGTTGCACGTCGCGGAAGCGACACGATTTGAGGAACGTGAGGGGCCCAGCGCGGAAAGCGTTGGACGAAGGGGGTGGCGGGATGAAGGAGTCGAGGGCGGTTGTGGAGAGGAAGGATAGCGCTGTACCCAGGGCCAGGGGTGGCGTGATGGGTGGGATTGTGGTGGAGGCAGGGCCTGAGGCGGAGACAGGGGAGAGCGTCGTCGAGATTGTGAGAGAAAGGGGCGCGTCGGACGTGTCGAAGTCGTTGTTTCTCGGTTCTTCGTCGTCTTTTGAAGGGCTTTTCACCCTGCCCTCACTGCCATCTCCCTTTCCCGTTGACCCTTGGCCTTCGTCCGGTGAAATCGTCATGTCCGGATACTGCTCCGGCAACAGCGGTTCGGGCGGCGGCGGCAGCATGTTCTTGAAGACCTCACCGTTGAGAAACCACAGTGCGAGCACCGCCGCGCTCAGACTCTCGTACACACTGTCGATACTCTTCTTCCTCTTTCTCCCACCCTTCTCCGCGTCTCCTGAGAGCTCGGCCAGCGTCTCGGCCGCCTTTACCACGGTGCCCGCGCTGCGCAGCGCCTTGGTGTCGAGCCGCATGTCGTAGGCGCAGCAGTTTGCCGCGATGGCGAGAATGTCGTGCGGCTGCGTAATACGGCGGGCAGCCAGGTCAGCAAAGATGGTGGTGCTCATGGCACGCGAAAAGGGGCGCGAAGAGGTCTTCATGCGACTTTTGTGACTCCGGTGATGGCGGCGCCGCCTTTGCTTCTCGGCCTCGGCCTGCACGCGGATCTCGGTCAGCGACGTCGAGCCCGTCGACGACACGAAGCCGTAGCGGTGCAGCAGGTTGTAGCGGCCGGCGCGGTGGATGATGGCCTCGCACGCCGCGGCGCCGGCGGTCGAGTGCGCGTACCGCGCGTCGGCCAGATATGCGAGGCAGAACTTGGTCGCGGCGTTGAAGAAGGCGATGCTGCGAATGTTGAGCTCGTGGGGAATGGATCCAAATAGGTCGACGGCGTGGGCTTTGGAAATGTTGCGCGCGTGCGGAATCAGGAGGCGCATCTTTGCTCCGGCGCAGTAGTTCTCCTGGAAGATCCACGCGCGCGAGAACCACGGGTCCGACGTCAGGCGCGTGAGGAGCGAGAGAACTTTGTTGATGAGCGATTGATCAGTGTCGGCGTGGAAGTGGGGATAGTCTGTCAACGGATCGACGTCTTCGTCATCCCCTTTCTTCTCACCGTCAGAAGGCGGCGCCGTGTAGTCGCCATCAAACGACGAGACCTCGACAATCTGGCCTCTGAGTAGCTTCTCGAGCAGATCCACCTCGTCCTGGCTCCACGCGCCCTCGAAAATGAGCGCAAGCGGATGCTTGGCCCACCGGTACACCAGATCCATGCTCTGCATGGCCGTCTCGTGCAAGTGCGGCCGCTCCTCCTCGTCCTGCGGCACGCACTCGCGGTCAATCCAGACGAGCTCAGTGCCGTGCGACTCCGCGTATGCAACGGCGCGGCTCAGCACGCCATCACGCACCTTGCTGCGCTCGACCGCTCGAGGATTTCCCAGCGTCTGAATCTTCCAGCCGCCCGCTCTGGCGCTGTCGCAGTTGGTCGACGCCGTCGTGCCGCCCGTCGCCATGTCGCACAGCGCCGTCGCCACGGCCGGCTTCCACGGGTACGACACGGCGACGTAGTCGGAGTGGCCATTGGTCGAGCCGCGGCCCAGCGTCGTCGAAAACCACTCGCCTCCGTCTTCCTCCTCGTAGGCTCCGCGCCGCCGCTTGCGTGACAGCCTCCGAAGGCAGCTCAGGTTCCGTGCCCATTCCACCGACTTAAGGTCGCTGAGTTGGTAGTGGTTTTGCACCTGGATCATTTGGTCCACAATGTCGTGCTTGCAGCTGGCCTGTATGTCGGCCAGTGTTTCGCAGAGGTTCGAGTCCATGCCGTCATTGAGATTTTGCAATGTGGAAGTTGACAGTGATGGCAGGTTTGCTTCTTTTCTGGTGCGGGGTGCTGGTGTCGGGCAGTGTCTTGAGCCTGAGAATTCTATCTTTCTTCGCGCTGATGAAGGGTGATCGTCTCGATGGCATCCGCACAAGTATTGAGACGCAATCGAGGACGTGCCAGGGGTTTTTCTACTACTCGTCAAGCTCATGGCCTGTGCGTATTGTGGAGGTCGTATGTGGATCTACACGACCGTGACACGATGCTTGTCGTTGCCTGCATTCTGCCTGGAGGCGGTGAGCATTTCAACTGCGCCAGTCACTTGGACATCTACACGCAGTGATGAGGATTGGAAAGATTTCTTGTCTGTCTATTTCTACCCTCGCCTTGCAAACACCACCAATGAACCTCGTCTCCCCCGACAACCCATGCGCCAATGCTATTCAAAGAGCGGCAACCAATTGCCAGGGTATCTGAGCAAACGCAACAAAAAGGAGAGACATGTGTATCGTACAACAGCAATCAGAGTTGCATAAACTCTTCAGCCGAGTTGAAATCCGGAGGCGGACGAGTAAAGTTCACCTTGGCCTTTGCATCCACCGACGAGTATTCGGTGGTGACCCAGAGGTTTTGGTCGCGTGGGATGCCAAGTTCGTTGCAGAGGGCCTCTGACCGCCTGACTTCGTCTTCTGCGACCTTTGCAATGTCTTGGGGGATCCACACGGCCGGCTTCATCATTCGCAAAGCCTCGTGGTGAAAGGCGCGCTGAACCAAGAGATCGCGCTCGGCAGGCGTCAGGTCTTCCAATTCATCATGGTAGCCTTCAAACAGAAATCCACCCTTCGAGCTCGATTTTGCCTCGGGATCTGTCCCTTCAGATTCTGGGGCAGGTTGACCGCCGTGCCGCGCAAGATTTCGAGCCATCTGGGCTCTGTTCAGCTTCTTGTACTCGGAAAGTTCAATGTCCTTCTCCTCAGCGCCCCCTTTTGCCTTTGACTTTTGCAGCGCTGGACCGCTATCCGACGAGCCTGTGGTCGTAGGCGAAGTTTTGGAAACATCTAGCGGAGCTCGAGGTCCTTCTGGAAGGGCAGCAAGGCGTTGCGTCAGTCTCTCGGCATGAGCGTGTCTGGAACTGTCAGAGTTGCCACTATCCTCTGAAGACGACATGTACGTCTCAGGAGACTTTATATGCGATTCTGCATGGCCATCGAATGAAGCGTTTTGGGGTTGGGTCGCTCCGTCGCCACCGCAGGATGGCGTGTTGTAATGCGGATCGCCCACTGTGGCGCTTTCGTTTGGCGAAGCCGGTAACCGGGAGTCCTGCTGCATCTCTCCTGGACCCTGAGACCTGGATGACTGGCGAGGAGGCGGCATCTCAGTGGATGGGCTCCGCTCTTCTTGTTGACCATCTGCTTGAGTGGCAGTGTACTGGGAGCCAGGAACGGGAGGCTGCTCCCCAAGCCTCACAAGAGGCTCGCTGGAGTAGGGATCCGGAAGCATGTGAGAGGGCGAAGTTGACCCAGGCTGCATTGCCGCGACATCCTCGGCGGAGCGTTGTGGGTTTAGAGCATTCATGAATCTGGTCTCGAGCATCTGTTCGTACTCATCCTGGCGTGCTTGGGCGTCATCCTCCATTGTGATTGGGACATAGGTGAACAATGGACCCAGCGACTTGTTGAGCATGTACTGGTAGATGATGACCCCCACGCCCACCACAATCATTACAATGGCGTGAGGAATGCACACCACATCACCTTGCTCGTCACGGACGAGGAAAAAGAGTCCGATGAGAACGAGGACCATGACGTAGATGCCCGTAAAGGTCTGGTTGACCGCGCGGGGAAAGAATAGACCGCCACTGTCTGTTCTCCAGCGGTTGACGAATAAGCAATTGTACCTCTGCACGAGCAGGTAGAGCGATGAGACGATGCACCCAAAGACCAGCATCAACGGAGCGATGATGGAGTAAACGAGGACGATGACGGTGAAGTTTGTGTGAAGCGCAAAAGCCACACCCCACGAAATGGCTGGGAGCCTCTTGGCGCGTTCGAACTTTTGTCGCGCAGTGCTGTCGAGAATTTTGCGCAGGATGAACCACTGGAATAGTGCAGCAATCTGCGACAGTGACATGGAGCTGCTCGTCAGAGCCTGTAGAATCATGTACGAGTAAAAGTAGTTAGAACCCTTGGGCAAGTTCTGAGCCAGAATCTGCGGGACGCTCAAAGGCGAGTTTGCAATTTGCTGAATGACGTTGGTCAAGCCAGACGAGAGCGTGACGACCAAGAAGACCTGCACGAAGAGGAAGATGAACCAGTATGCTTGCAGGTCAAGCTCCACTTGCATTCGAGTAGGCACGCCCGTGAATTCGACCAAAAGTCGAAAAATGTCTGGCAAGAGCAAAAGGAGAAGGGCTTGAAGAGTGGGTGGCAAAACACCCTGAATGACCGACTTGAGCCATCTGGGCAGATTGGCAACCCAGTGCAACCAGGTCAACCTGGTCGAAATTGTGTCGAGCTGAGACAAAAGACCAACAAAAGCCATGGGAATGGCCCATGTGATGATGATTCCAAGGATTATGGCAATGACGGATGCTGTGCGAATGTACTTGTTCCACCAAGTGATGGACAGGTTGTCCCAAATGACGTTCTTCGGGTCCATTTCGATGATTCTTGGGCCCATGTTTTTGGGCTTGTGGTGGGTAATGCTTTGGCAAGCCATGTGGGCCGCTGCCTGGTGGTTGAATTGGATAAAGGCCGAGTTCATCAGGGGAAATTTGTCAAGATGAGCCTCGTCCGCGGCAATCTCCTTGTTGAGCTCAAGGAGCTGCATTCGGCAGTAGAGAATGACGTCGACCTTTTTGCCAAAGGAAGGCCACCACGAAGGCCATATCTTCCACCAAATGATGGACCTGGGGAAGAGAGAGATGCGCATCGTCTCTCTGTCCTTGCGCCTGATGTATTTGGTCCATGCGGCGTTTTCGCATTCCTCTTCGAGCTTTGCATCGTAGACTTCCCAGTTGATGATCTTTGGCATTTTTGCATACTTGTCCTTGGTCTTCTTGCTGATTTCTTGCTTTTCAGCCAAGTCATCAACATTTTGGACTGCTTCTGTGGTGGGCGCCGCTTCTGCTCTGTGCGTGTGTCTCATGTCGCTGGTAGTAGCCGAAGAGGGAGAACAATCCGGTTGTGGGCTGGCTCGCGTGATTGGATACTCATCATCCTGAAGGTGAGAGGGCTCCGGGCTCGGGAAAGAGCTGTGCTTCCGAAAAAGACGCCGCGGGTTCAGGTGGTGAACATCATGATTATGTTCATTCTGTTCCAACTCGGCGATCGTGTTGCGCTGAGTGTACTTTGGCAAATTCAAAGCCGCAGGCCGGGGGACCCCAGAGCCTGGCACTGGCGAAGTGTGGCCTCGGGTAGTATCATACAAGTGATGTTGCTGGTTCGACCACCTTTGTTGGCGGACATTTTCAGCTGACGGGTCGTCATGAACTGGTGGTGTTCCGGACTTGTGAAGGTAGTCGCTGTGGCGATGCGTGAGGGCATGTCTCACATCAGGCTCAGTCTCGTTCGATTCTGACTGGATAGCTGTCTGGTGACCATGCGCAGCGTCGGGACCATGGTGGAGACGGTCGCTGCTGGCAGCCAAGTTAAGAGTTGCGTGCTCGAGATCGGATTCTATTGCCGTGGCGGCTCTGGAGGCGCGGAAATTGGACTGGGCGTGTTGATGGTCATGGTGAATGTGGTCGGGATCGATGCGAGGCTCTCCATCATAATCGTTGGCACCATCGTGAGTCTGGGGAAGAAGATGTTCTTCGGGGATTTGGTGGGTGGGATCGTCTTTGAGATCTACGGGCCGGGGACCTTTGAGACGATTGGCATATCCCGCAACTCCACCGATAGTCTTTCCAACACCGTGGCCAACTTCGCGAACTGCCCCAATTCCCCAATTCGCGGCAGCACGGCCAGTGCCGATAAGCTTCTTGGCAGCGGAATCCGACAAGTTTAGCTTCTCCTGCATCTCTCTTTTGGCTTTCAGTTGGTCGACAAAATTAGTTGGGTTCTGGGGGTTGCCGGTTGAGTGGCCCGCCCTATTCATCATTTCGACGGCAAGTTCGTTTAGCTCCATTTCGTCCTTCCGGGCCATCGCTTTTCTTTCCTTGCTTGTCACCTGTTTGAGCTTGGGATCCTCCAGCGCCTTCTTGCGAATGGCCCAAGCCTTTGCGTGACAGGCTCGAACGAGTTCCGTCTCGGCGTTCTCGAGCCTCCTGGTGAGCTCGAGTTGCTTTCTCTTCTTGTCCAGCAAGTCCCCAAAGTCACGGTTGACCCAAATATTGCGGATACCGCCGGGAAAGACGTCGAAAAGCTCGTCGAGTGCTTTGACGTGGCACCACTTGTCGGGAATGTTTTCGACGAGGACGGTAGTAGCAGAGGCCCGGATGCGATGTGACGGCGACGTCATCCATTTCTGGCGGACCTCGACGTAGTAAATGAGTTCGTTGTGGATGACGTAGCAGAACCATACAATAACGACAATGGCCATGACGAGGTGACCAGAGTACCTGTTGGTGTGCTTGGCGTCCAGATTGCCCCAGGCAAATCTGTCGAGGCCGCCTTCGGACTTATCGGCCACGCCGACCGAGTTGAGAGAAACGACAATTGGTGTGACGACGCATGCCAGAGGGAGGAATAATTTGAGCTGCATGAAAAAGAAACGGACAAAACAATAGGCGTCCAAGCCGGCTCTTTCGATGAACACATGTCTCCTGGTTTCAATGACAGGTTTGATCCACGTGAACAACCCACGCTTAGGGGGTTCCATTCGCTGTCTCTCAGGCACTAGAGTGGAGGCCGGTTCGCTGGAGGCGTGGTCAGCACATGGCAGACGTGACATGGTTGGAAAGAACTCACTAGATGCGACTGATGTTGGTACGCAAGATGGTGAATACGAAAAGGCAAAAGCCCAGAGCCACGAGACCGACTGCGCAAGAAGCGGTAAGCTGTGCTAGAGACATGCCCTCATCTTCCTGCGCGGTGCCTGCAGCGGAACTCCAGGCGTCGCTGATGTTGACATCTGCCCTTTTCCAAGCTGTGCCTGCGCCTCCATCCCAGGGCTGCTTGAAGGACGCGGCGAGTGACATAGTGGCGGCTCTAGGACGTAAGAAATTTAGATTTTAGGATCTGAGGAGCGGAAGCGGCGACGGAGGAGATGTAGTAGGATGTCGCGCTCTTGGGGTTCAATCGAGGGTGAGCGTTGAAGGGTGCGTTGCGTGGGTGCGGTGATTTCCTTGTTGAGAGGAGAGGGCGACCCCACCACAGTGGTGGCTGTCGTCACTGGAGAGGAGCAGTCGCAGGGCGTCTTTGCAACGGCCGGGATACTGAGAGAGGTGGTTCCTGTTTGTCGAGAGGAGAAACGGTGGCAGCGTTCCTTCTTGAAGCTTCATGTACTTTGGAGTCCTGTCGTGGCGTCGCGCCTGCAGGTCAGCAGGGAGCCGGAGAGCAGACGCGCAGTAGGGGCACGACGTACACCAAGTACTGCGGGATGGGCGGTGTCGCATGGAGCTTGGTTGGAGTGGACGGGTGAGTGGTGTCTGGGAGGAGAGGAAGAAGAAGAAGAAGAAGAAGAAGAAGAAGAAGAAGAAGAGAGGACCAGAGTCGTTAAGGTGCTGAGGTACGCTGTAGAGCCGGCGGCCGGGCGTTGTACCGGCCGACCACCGTCTGCCCACTACCACCGACATCATCACGACAAGCCATCCACTCAAAAACGCCATCAGGTCCAGGTCCAGGCCCAGGCCCATGCACTCCGTCTGTCAACCGTCAATTCCTGTTCTCG
Organism: Phyllosticta citrichinensis; assembly: GCA_038380885.1. Classification (NCBI taxonomy): domain Eukaryota; kingdom Fungi; phylum Ascomycota; class Dothideomycetes; order Botryosphaeriales; family Phyllostictaceae; genus Phyllosticta; species Phyllosticta citrichinensis. The sequence continues at coordinate 230,405 of JBBWUH010000016.1, read as the reverse complement.
TCGCTCTTTTCGACACTCACCTGTCCCTCCAGATCCTCCAGCCCGCCAGTCTCTCAGCATCGCCGGCCTTGCGACACGCTTGATCAGCACCTCACCCACAGCTACCCACGACCCACAGCACACAGTCCACCACCTCCGCTCGTTCAGAAAAAGGCATGCGAGGCATGCCACCTGCGCCAGCTCGCCGGGCCATGACCTCACCCTCGCCGTCGCTGGCCAGCCAGGAAGCAAGGGAAATCTGGATCGGCGTGCACCACCAACCATCACAAAGGGACGTGTCGTTGGCGACGAGGTCAGCACAAAGTTTGGCCCCAAGGAGTCGCAAAGCGGTTGAAACCTTGTCGCTGCGGGTTTGAAACATGCTGCATCCCTGGGCCTCCCATCGGCTTCTCGAATCAAGAGCCACTGCCACCTCCACATTGCGTGAGCCACACCCAGATCCAGACCCTTTTCTAGAGTCGTCTCTCTCGACTTCTTGTCTCTTTTTTGATCCTTCTTCTCTGCTCTTTGTTCCTCTACAACCTTCATCCTCCTCGCCAGGCTGCCGGCTCCCATCCGCCCGCTGCGCCTCACCCGCTGTCCTCGCTGCGTTTCGCCCGGGTCCCTCCCTCGACCCTTTGCGGGGAACATGCAGCTTGCAAGCGACTTCGACTTCTCCTACGCTCGTCATTCCTCCTCGCATATGACCACCTCGCAGACCTGCTGAGAACAAGAATCAGCCTCCCCCCTGGCAATCGCTCGAAACTCGGAGACGGCTTATGGCAACCAGCGACTGGTCACGTACGCGCGCACGTTCTTTGCAAACCTCGGCTGCCAGCGTACGTGCGTGCCACCAGGCGGCTATCGAGTAGACCAATCAACGTCATTTAGGGCGAGCCAAGAGAATGGCGTATCCATATCGGCAAAAAAAAAAAAACGAGAAATTCATGGCGAGATATTGTCAGTTGTACGAGGCGAGGCCGGACTCTCCACTTGTTGGTGTGCTGACATGGAAAATTGACGATGCACAGCCACAGCACACCCTGACGCTGAAGATAACCACCGCAGATTGGACTGATACAGCATTTAATTCCATGACAAATCGACGACGGCTTTCGCAGTCTTCTCCAGTGGGGCATTCGCATTAGTTGGTAAGTTTCAGTCTATAATTTTAGGATGCGGATGTAGCGAATAAGGTCAGTCTCTTTTCCATTCTTATGCATCAAATCTGCCTCTTCATTGTCCCCCATACTTGTATTCATTTGGTGCCGGCACAGGCAACTTTTGCAACTCAAGCTCGACCTCTCGAATTTCTTGACACGCGCAGGCCGGAGTGGCGTAGATCATCCGCCCAGCAATGTGGCCGTCCTTGACGAGAATCGCGATGCCATTAGAACGCGTCTGGGCGTATTTCAACCCTGGAATCCTGTACGCTACAGCTCCGAGGGTCTCAGAGAGGAGCTTGTAGGGAGCGACACGGAACAGAAAACGACCATGACACGCAGGACATGCGATGCCGACAATGGCGCCAGATGCGCCCATGTGCATCGTGCCGCCGTGGTGGTAGGACCATTTTAGCGGAGTAAGCTCTGGATTTCCCCCCAGCTCGGTCGTGGAGAGCCCCATTGCGTCCGCAATCCAGCATGCATTCGGCGGTCCCCACGGGTCTTCGAGCGGAATGTTGTATCGCAGAGTGAGTAGATGCTTGAGATGCTGATATCGATCCTCGCGTGCCAGGCGGTCGAAAATGGCTTGCGGATTCTGGCCATAGATACGCCCACCCACCGTCTCTACAAACGCTTCAATGTCGGGCCCCGTAAAGTCCAGGGCCAGTCGCGCAATGTATGAAAACCCCAGAGTGTCGGACGGATCCCTGGCCGCGAGCTCGCCGTAGCGGAACTTGCGCAGAAAATGGACAGTCCCGATCTCGACGCACTTGAGCAGCACCTTGTTCCCCCGAACGACGATTCCGTCCTTGATGCTGGCCGGCAAGACGGGTCGGTCCAGTCCCCAGGTGTTGACGTCGTTGAAGCCGTGTTCGATCTGCGGATGCCCCGACTCCCTCACCGACGCCGGTATCATCAGCAGCGGACTATAGTCTCCGCGACTCACACATGACATTGCAATCTGCAAGCACGCCGCCTGCGGATCGTTTCGCAGCTCTTCTGCTTCGATTTCTACCGACACCATGCCCAACAGCGCGTAGAAGAAGTCGCGCGCCTGCGTCAAGCGCCGCCGCGACAGCAGCACAAAAGCCTGCGCGAACTCGGTGGTGCCGCGCACCTTGAGATCATGGTGCACCTGGCACAGCTGGCCGAGCATCCACGGCTCCAGATTCCTACTGCCGCCGACCCCGATGCTGTTGACAATGGCACCGATTTTGCTCCCATCGCCCTGCTCGCGCACCTCTCGCAAAAACGCCCTGTCCATCTCCCCCAAAAACACGCTGCCCCCCGCGTCCTCGAGCGTGCCGTCGCGCAGCACGACGCGCAGCCGTGGGCTCTGAACCATCTCCATGGCCGTCCACATGCGGCTGAACCACGCCGCGTTGCACACGCGCACGATGCCCGTCAGCCGCTCACGCGTCGTCGCGCCGCGCCGCATCAGCGCCAGCGCGGCGCTGTCCACGTCGTCCAGGTGCACCAGTGTGTACGCCGCGCCAGCGTAGATGCGCGGGATCTGCGTCAAAATCCTTCGTTTCGCCTCGTCGGCCCACTGCGGCACGCTGATGTAGTCGTGCCACAGTTCGAGGGGTGCGGAGTCGTTTTTGTGTGCTGCTGCAAGCCCGCGGTACACGCCCATGGGCAGCCCGTATGCCAGCCGTCGCGCCTCCTCCACGGCATCTGATGTCTGCTGCGCCCGCCTGTATTGCACCGCTGCTACCGTGCTGTTCCACACGTGTGACACGCTGACGTACGCGACGCCGCCCAGGCATGTGGCGTGTCGGTCGTAGAGGAGGAGGGTGTCGTGTTGCTCTGGTACGGCGATTTTGCGAGAGGGTGGGGATGGGTGGGTGGTTTTGGAGGAGTTGTCTTCGATAAACGATTCCAGCGCAAACGTGCGGACGAGCGGTTGCGTTGCCGCGTCGATGCCGCGGCCGCAGACGCAGCATGGCAGTGGCGTGGCGGGAGCGTTGCGCCACAGGGTGTCGAGCGTTGGGTTCGGTTTCTGGGTCGAGGCGGCCATGGGATCATATCAGTCTTTTGTTTTGGAGTCATGCGGAGGGCAGAGGGGGGAGGTAAGATTTGGGTTTGAGAGGTTGGATTTGGGAGAGTGATGGGAAGACGATCAATTGATGATGAGAATGAGGGGATGGGGATGGTGGGGGCCGATGAGGCTTCTGTATATAGCCATGTTCGAATGCGAAGTCAGACTCAAGAGGAGGCTCCATGTGCAAAATATGCACGTAAGCATGCATACAGTTGCCGATCACGATCACGATCACGATCACAACCTATGATGATTCTGTCAGCGCCACCAGCCAACCAGCCAGCCAGCCAGCCTCATCGCGTTCATAAGGAGCATCAGGAAAAGCACAGGTAGATATATATCGGTAGTGTGCGCCAGTAGCAGCAACAGCAGCAAAAGAAAGCATCAGTGCCAGTAAGAAAACATTCAAAAGCCAAACTAAGCCAAATGATAAGGAGCAAAGGGTTTGAGATTAGAACGATCCATAAAGCTATCGGATCGGGGCAGATTGTGAGGAACGGAGACGACGCGAGATAAGGGGAAGAGGGAAGGTAAACAAGAAGGGTGGGGATAAGGGGGGTTAGGAAAAAGAAGGAGAGGGAAGAGAAGAGGAGAAGGTATGTATCTATAGAATCGCTGACTATGTGTTTATCGAATCTTTTAGTAGTAGGCATGGTTTGATTGAACATGGGTATGTTATAAGTATCTTAGTATTTAAGTAAAGAAGAAGTAAAGAAAGGGGGGGAGAAACAAAGGTATAGAGGTAGCTAGGTATAGGAGTATAAATAAAGTATATGTAGTAGTAAGGTATTTTAGAGGCGGTTGGTTCAGATAGACACGGAGTAGTGGTGGGCTTTTTTTTTTTTTTTTTTGAAATGGTAAGGGGAGTTCTTTGATTCGTTGACCAGATGGCGGGACTAGGACTGATGTGTTTTTTGTCTACGGTTGACTGACTGACCGACCGACGTATCTACATGCATACAGATAGACAGACATGCCCTCAACACTACAACTCATCCCTCTTCCGCAACCCCGCCTGCGTCGCATTCCGCAGCCTAAACAAGCCCACACTATGCCTATCCACCTCAACCTCCCAAACACCCCCCGCCTCCAGCCGGCCAACCTTCTTGCCAAACAGCGCCGGATGCTCCTGCGCCAAGCCCTCCGCATAGCTGAGCACCGTCGCATTATACCGCGACACGCTCGTGCTGTTTGCACCAACACTCGTCGCGTTGCCGGCAATGACGGCGGCCGCCTCGTCGTCGCTCATGCGGTTGGCCCACAGGTCGTACACGTCGTACGGCGTGGAGAGTTCGGGCGCGGGCACGTAGGTCCCGGCGGTCGCTTGGTCGAGGAAGATGTGCAGCGCGGAGGCGCGCATGGTGCGGGAGCTGTTGCCGGCGTTGAGCAGCGCGATGGCGGTGTCGCCGTTGTCCAGCACGCGCGTCCACAGGGCGATTTCGCCCTGGCCGTCGTCGTCGACGTCGGGGACGAGCTCGCGCCATTTGCGCGTCGCGGCGGTGCCGGTTGGGTCTTGGTTTAGGGCGATGACGGCGGGGTTGGAGAGGATGGAGAGGTGGGAGGGGGAGAGGGAGGGGATGTTTGTGCCCATGAGGAGGGGCGAGGAGAGGAGGGACCACATGGAGAAGTGCACGATGTATTCGGAGTCTGCATCATGGGGTTAGATGTGATGTAGAGGAGAGGAGAGGACGCACCGGACTGTCCGCCGTTGCCCACTTCCAGCATGTCCATGTCGTTAAAGGCGCCGGGCTGCGAGCGCGACACAATAGGCGCCATCTTATTGAGGATGTTCATGACGGAGCAGTGGTAGCCGGGCCAAGCACACGGCGTCTCGGTGCAAGGGCACCGCGCGTCGGGCCGCTGGAAGCTGTCAAAAATGTCGCCGCTCATGCGGTAGCTGTTGCTAATGGTGTAGGCCCAGTCGTACGGGTCATCGTTGCCCCAGTTGCACAGCGCGTACACGATGGGGCGGCCCGTGTTGTTGAGCGCCTTGGACATGACGTTGTAGCGGTTGAAGCTAATCTGCGGCGTTCCCGATTGGCCCTGGTTGTAGCAGTTGTCGTACCTGGAACACGGCTTGATTAGCACAGGGATCATTGGGCAGGCAAAAGACGAGTCGGTTTTTTTTTTCTTTTTTCTTTTTCACGTACTTGAGGTAGTCGACGCCCCAGCTCGCAAAGATGTCCGCGTCCTTTTGCTCGTAGCCCAAGCTGCCCGGGTAGCGGCCGCAGGTGAAGACGCCGGCGGAGCTGTACATGCCAAACTTGAGGCCGAGAGCGTGGATGGCGTCGGCGACGTGCTTCATGCCGTTGGGGAACTTGACCGGGTCGTGGACGAGGTAGCCCGACTCGTTGCGCCCAATGCTCCAGCAGTCGTCCAGCACCACGTAGTCGTAGCCCAGGTCGCGCAGGCCGAACTGGACCATGGCCGACGCCGTCTCGAGCAGCAGCTCCTCGGACACGTCGCAGCCAAAGGCGTTCCAGTTGTCCCAGCCCATCTGCGGGACGAGGTTGAGCCCGTTGTAGGAGCTGGCGCCGGGGATCACGACGTCGCCGTCCTTGGTGATGTAGGCGGAGGCGGTGGTGGCAGCGAGGCCTGCCAGCAAGAGGGAAGGGAGCATTTTGACAAGTCAAGTCCAGGTCAGCAGAGGGAGCACAGGGCGTTGGCGATGGTTGGCTTTTAAGGGCGGCGGCATTTTGATTTCACCGCATGACCTGCGGCATGACAAGAGTGGTTCGGTGAGGAGAGCCAAAGCCGGTCATGTCGTATGCTGTGGATGCGTCATCTTGGCGAGAGACTGGACCAGGGACGGAGGGCATCCATGATTGGGGATTCAGTGAGGCACGGGGGGCATGTGCGCGGTGAGGAGCTGAACTAACGGCGGAGGGAGTCAATTGAGCTGAATTGGAGTCTCTGTCAGTGTCCAGTCCCATCTCGACGAGGCTGTCGCAGTCTCTGTCCTTCGAGAATGGCCTTGGCGACGGCGGTGAGGTGGTGATGTCGAGAGAGTCAATCTTTGTCCCCGCAAAATCGAAATTTCCCCGCATTGGCGTCGGGGGCCGCTAGGCCGCATCCCGCTCTCGGTCCGACTGTGGGCCGATCATCGGCATCATCCAGGCATTATACATTCATTCTGTCGGTTCGGTTGCCATGGACAGACTAAACTCCCTGCTCCACAATCTATAGTCATTACAAAACAAGCCCTGTGCTGTGCTGTGCTGTGCTGTGCATGCTGTGCTCGCTGATGAGTCTGTGCAAGTCGACGAATCAAAACCAAAAGACCAAAAAAAAAAAAAAAAAAAAAAACAAACCAAGAAACCAAAAACCCAAAATGAACTACAAACGAACAGCGCTAGATGCACAGCCGGCCGTCGCTATGTTGCCAACATGAGAGACCAAGTGACCGTCCAGTCATGAACAGTGCCGCAGAATCTAGAAAGGGGGAAAGTGCTGTACGAATAAACATGATGATGGCCAGAAGGGTATCTCGACCAGGAGGAGAGAGGAAAGATGATTGAACAGACTAGGCGCCGCTCGTGCGGGCGTGCGATCAACGCCGCCACGCAGTCCCAGCGCTAGAAAGGGTTGCAGAGTGTCGAGTATTACAAGGCGGATGCGAAGAAAAAGTCGAAGAAGAGGACTCACTGGCCGTCCCATCCAGCGCCGGGATGCCATTCCATGCCGGGATAGCTGCTCGCGAGCATAGGGACGGGCTCTTCGGCCTGACCAAGGCTCTTCCTCCCCTCAGCAGTACCATTCGGAGCACTGCCAGCACCAATGGCCCTGCCGCGACTGCGACTTCGGCTTCCACGGCTTTGGCTGGCGCTGCGGCTGCGGCTCCTGCTCTGGGCGCGGACCGCCGACATGCGCGCGTCCGCATACGCCTCCGCCTGCGCCTGAGCCTCGGCGTTGGCGAAACCCGGCCAACGGCCCCGGCTGTCGCGCTTGTTGTCAAAGTTGCCGTCGTTGTACGTCGCGTCGTCGTCGGTAAAGTCGTACACGGCGCTGCCGCGGTACGGCACGTATGCCTCGGGCCCGGGACGGTGGCCGCTGGACGAACGTCGTCGATCTTGCGGCGGCGCCATCCCGTTGCCATACGTCTGGTAGATGACTTGATCCGTGTAGCTGCGCGCCGGCGGCGGAAGATGCACCTGCGGTGGCGGTGGGCCATTGTGAGGAGGTGGTGGGGCGTACGCAATGGGTGGAGCAGAGCCGCGGCGGTGGTACGGGTCTGCTGCCCAGCTCATGGGCCCGCCGCGCGAAGACGGTCGAACAGGCGCGTAGAATGGCGTTTCGTACTGGCGCTCCGATGAGAGACGAGGTTGCATCTGCTTTTGCTGAAATTGTTGTATCTCTTGCGGAGACGCTTCACGCCACCGAGTTTCGGGGCGCGCTGGTGGTCGGAACGATTCAGCTGGCTCGAAGCGAGGACGGGAACGAGATCTCTCTGGAGCAGGGTTCGGCGGGAGCTGGAGCTGGTACGGACGTTGCTGTTGTGGAGGCGCTTCTGGAGGCGGAGGAGTCGGGGCATAGTGCTGCATGGATGTATTATCGTGCGTTGGTGGGCCGGGCACATAATGCGTAGCTTCATTAATGCTGCCATTCCTGCTGGCAGCATCTTGGTCAACCTGCTGCTGCTGCTGCTTCTTCTGCTGCTCATAAAAGATGCGCTGCGCAGTAAACGGGTCGGGACGTGGAATAGGCGGCGTCTTGCTTTGCGGCCTGGAGAAGCCCTGCCCCCCTGCCGAGTTTGGTCTCGACGGCATGTAGCTAATCATTGGGAGTGCAGGATCGGGGCCGCGGCTTCTGGACCATTCTCGCGCTGGAGGTGACGCAATCCGAGTGTCTGGCGGCGACGCGTGCATTCCTGCAAAGTTGCTGAATTCGGGAAGCGTGTTTTGACGGGCGATGTAAGGCTGAGTGAGTGCGACAGTGGGACCGTTCGCAAGACCAGGCTGAGGCGTCGTTTGATTCAAAGGGCCTTGAGGCTGGTAGTAGCGGCTTCGAGGCGGCTGAGGAACGTCATGTCCCGCGTCATCTGGTGGTTGGTTCTCAGGGCCAGAGGGAATGTAGTAATTTTGCGGCGGCGGCGGCGGCGTCGTCTTGAGACCTTTGCGTCGATGAATGTCAGTGGGATTGACATTGGGAAGAGACGGCTCCTTGTAGTAGATGCGAGATGGCGATTCACCGCTCGGCTTGAGATGCAACGGAATCTCAGGAATCGCTTTATAGGGTTGTCCTTGGCTTGCCATCACGCCATCAACCGAAGGCTCATTGATTCTCGTCTCCGTCACGGCTGGCATCTTGGACAGACGCTTTCCTTCTGCGCGTCGCGGCTTCTTCTCGCCCTTTTCCTTTGCCTGGGAAGTTGATGCGGAGCGACCAAACAGACTCCCAAAGATGGATCCGCGCCTCTTTGTCTTTTCCTTGGGCTCCGGCGAAGGTGTGACTGCCACTGAATGATTTCGCTGGAGCACATTACGACCCTTCTTGTTCGGGCTAGGGCCCACCGACGGTCCGCTCATGGGCGTCGGACTGGCTGCGGGTGGAGGAGCAAGGCTTGCGACTGCTGCCCCGAATCCAGAGCCAGAGCGTGACGTGGTTGGCGATTCTATCGTAGAGTCATTTGCGACCGAGGTCCTCCTAAAGGGCAAAAATCCTCTAGATCCGCGCCTTACAGGAGGCGGAGCATCGGCTTCTTGTCTCTCGTCGTTGCTGGATTGGTACGAAAACTTGCGTTGCACAAGATCCAGATCCCGTGGGTTGATGCGCTCGTTGACGCGCTCGGCCGAGGATCCACTGGGTGGTGTCGAGTGTTTACTTCCTGGGAGGCCAACGCCGAGGAACGACTTGCGCTTAGTGTCAGACCGACTAAAGTCAGGTGGACCTACGCCAGGCAAGGTGAATTCGGGCGTGTACGCTCTGGGATCAAACTCCTTGGCAATTTCTTGCGTCGTTGAAGAGCGATCTTCCACAAACGGCTGAAAAGCCTGGGGCGCACCACGACGGCCTTGTTGTGTGCCGTATTCTACCAAACCGGGAGGCGGTGACGTGAACCTCTGCGGCATTGGTGGGTCGCCCTGCGAGGCTCTGTATTCGACAACACCCGGCGCCGACTTTTGGAATCGCGCATGGCTGCTAGCGTCAACCAATCCCGGTACAGGAGACGTGACATGAGAACCCAGGCGAGGGTCGTTGCGCAGCTTGCGAGTGCGTGGGACGAGCCATTCGCCCTGGTCTGGTTGCGGGGAAGAGCCAGACGTTGGGGTCTCGTCCATGGCCAGGGAGACCTTTTTACTTGGGCTGACTGCGCGTTCTTTATCTTCTTCTTGACCGACCGGCTCCTTCTCTGGCTGCAACTCCAAGGGTTCTTCCTCGCGCTCAGATGCCGCAGTGTGGAACGAAAGACCTGGAGACAATGGTGCTCCGGCCGAAGTGTCGGGTGCAGAAGAGTCTACCGATCTCATCGGAGAGACCGTCTTTTCTTCAGCAATCTTGGCGGGCGGTTCTCGCCCATTGATCAATCCTTCGGCCATTCTGCCGTTTGTGGCGACTTCGGCTGCATCCTCGGCCCCCTCCCCCTCTTCTCTAGCTATGCTCCGGCGGGCAACCTCGTCCAGAGGGATAGGCAGTAGCGACGAAATCGATGCTTTGGAGCCCCGCGTGCGGATGGAACCTCTGGATGGAGCTGCTCTCAGCGACGGGGTAGAGCGCCCATCTCTCACAAAAGACGGCCTTGGTTTCTCCTCCTGGAATCCAGGCTGGAGGGCGGGCACGTCGCTATCGACATCCTGTAGCTTCGAGGGCTTTCTGGTAACCTTTTCGCCCTTGAGCTCTCTCGAACTGAGCGACGCACTGTGACGAACCACGCTCTCCACCACCCTTTCGAGTCGCTGGTCAGCCCCGACCGTCTTTCGCCGTTGTTTCTCCTCTGGCCAATTCATGGGCTCGATACTGGGACTTGGTAGCACACCGAGGCGCTCAATTAGCTGGTCGCTTGGCTCTCGCTCCGGGGTTTCAGGAAGCTCAGCAAGGCTCCGCTTGCTAGACAAGAGGCTGGACGACCTGAGATTTTGCAGAACCTGGGGACTGGAGTTGCGCCTCAAACGCTCCAAGCTCCTCTGACTGGGCAACATGTGTCGGTCAGTTTGAGGAGTGCGCTCGTTTGGTCTTCCACGACCGCCAGTCCAGAGTGTTGGAAGCGTGTCCCACTCCTCGGGAGGAACGAATGCGCCGCCACTAACTGGGCGAGAAGCAGCTGGTGAAGTGTAGGCCGAGGCACCACGGCTGCGACTTTTATCGCGAACGCTGATGGGCCGGGAGGGGAGGCGCGCAAAAGGGTCTTCTTCAGAGTCCATGCTCGAAAGGGAGCGGGCGCGGTCTGCTTCAGGTGGGCTAGGGCTAGCTGCCGGAGGTTTTGGATCGCCGTTCAAAACGCCGTCCAAACCATTCTCCGGCTCAGCTATGGGCCGTTTGCCTTTGCTTTTGTTCGCGCTTTCTTCCTTTTCGTCCTGGTGCTGAGTATCATTGGCCAAGGGGTCCTGGGTCAAATCATCCAATGCGACGCTAAAAGGCCGTACTTGCACATCTTCGACAGTCGGCAACGGTGATGCGACTCGTTTGCCCTTGTCAACCGTGGGGCCTTCGACAAACATGCTGGCAGGTCTGCTTCCGCTTCGTCCATGGGCGATCCGGCTAATGGCAGCTGAAAATCGTTTCCGCTTCTTGTCTGATTTCTCATCGTTCGAGAGCGGGGTCTCCTGATCGCCATTCGCAATCGACTCACTGCTGCCAACCACCGGAGGCAAGGGGCTGTGCGACGATACAGGGCGCGATGGCAAGGCACTGGACGAGAATAGCGAGCTTCTCCGGCTGGTAGTGTAGGGAGCGTCATTACTCGCGCTGCGTTGGGCCTGCTTGCACACAGAATACATCAACACTCATGTTCCATCAGAGCAGCGCGTACAATCGATGTGGTGGCGGACAAAAACCAGTAAGATTTGGAACTACAGAGTACACAATACAGGATGGCTGGAAAAGACCGCCGGTGTTGCTTTTGCTAGACCGTGTTTTCAACGGCAAAGGGAAGATATCATAGGCCGTGTCAAAAACCAAAAGGGTACATATGCCACCGCCATCGATTGAAGAAAGCAACTGCAAGGGAAATAAGGGTATAGGGAAAAAGGGGAGAAGAAAAGGAAATCCTCAATCTACCTTGCTCTCGTTTCTCCCGAATCGACTTCGTCCCTTGGCGAACAAGCCCTTGGCCTCCTTCATGCCCTTTCCACCGAGGACACCGGCGCCCTTGAGGAGGTCCTTGCCCTTGGCCTGCATTCTCTCCCGGTTCGCAGATGCTGACGCACTTGAGCTCGCTGCGCCGCTGGCCCCAGGGTGAGCTCCAGTGGTTGCAGACTCGGAAGTGGTGGCAGTCTGGCTGGTCTTGCGCAGGCCGGTGGCAATGTGGGAGAGCGAGGCGCCGTGTTTATGACCGCGGATGCTGCCCGAGTTAGCCGACATGGGTTTGGGTGGGTTCCTCGGCAAATCCGCCAGCTCAGCGTGCTCGGGCTTCTTCTTCTCCAGCGTCATTGCGACCCAGGCTCTGAGGCCCGTGTCCATGCTGGCAAAAGATTCGCGCGTCTGGTTGAACTTGGAGATGCGTTCGTGGGAGGACTTGAGCGCAAGAATCTCGCGGAACAGAGGAATGCGCGACTGCTCAGTCGATGCCAGCGTTTGGGAAACCGAAGTCGAACGTTCACCCAAGGTTGTGGCGGGATCGACGGCGGTGGACTGTGCACGCCACGCATCGGCGTCAAGTGGTTGATTGGGAGCTGCAGGGGCCGCCAACTCCACCGGCTCAGGTGATGGGGACGATTCTGGCTCAGGGTTGACCAGCTGGAGGCCGTCGGCGAGGTTCTCTCGGCTGTCCAACAGCTTCGACGGCGTTTGCTGGGCGGTGCTGTTTCCAGCGCTGGATTGCTCCCAGCTAAAACGCTTCATCAGGCTGGGTCTGCCGGGGTCGTCCCTCTCTGGCGATGAGAACGGGGACGGCTCGACGGGCCGGATGGTCGCATCGTGAACGGAAAGGCCAGTCTTCAGGGACTGTACATCATCTTCACCGCTGGTCCAGTTCTGGGAAAGGCCCGAGCCCGCACGGTTAAAGGGTTCCACATTCAAGCTCCCAAGGCTTGGGTTGCTCAATCGCTTCATGATCTCCTGCTCCAACGCTTCGCTTTCCACATCCTTGATTGTCTTGCTGCGGGGAAGAGGAGTCCTGGCTTCCGGTTGAGTAGAAGGGCTTCGAGACGATCTGAGCGGAAGAGGTGCATCGACGGGCGAATCGCCCAAGTGATCGTCCTTTGATGTCGCTTCGGTGGTGGAAGTGTTGGTCCTGTCAACCTGCAGCGGGCGCAACCAAACGTCGCCAACCGCCCGTGCCTGTCGATCATCCTCAGTCTTGTTGGTCAAGTCTTCGGAAGACGATTCAGCCGAGCGTTGGCCTGGTGAAAGCGCGGACCTGATGGATTCGCCAAGTGCAGCACCCGTCGCAGCAAGCGCGGCGGTCGGGTTCTTGATTGGATCGACAGGCTCCTTGTAGTCTAGCTGCTGCTTCGCGGTGGTGGGGGCAATGTCAAAACTTTCATCAGCCGTCGTTTCCCTAGAGAGTTTCATTGGCGGCTCTAGCTTTTCCTTTTCGGGTGAGCTCTGGCCTGGGGTGGAGTTGTAAGACTCCCAGGTTCCCGGAATCTTGGGCCTGAAACTGATTTCCCTTTCGGCCTGTGGTCGCTCGGCACTCTTGGTTGGCGATGAGGGTCGAGAGGATTTTTTGCCAGAGTCGTGGCTCTTTTGAGATGAGATGGAGTGGGTGGAGTTGCGCCTCGGATCGGCGAGTTGTTCGTTGAGCTTTCCTGCAAGGTCGCGGACTCTGCCCTTGGTCGGGGACTCCGACCGCGAGATGGGTGACGAGCGCTCCGGCGAGTCGGAACCTGGGCTCCGATGAGAGTCCAAGAAAGACGCCTGCGCCTGGAGCTCTTCCAGACCGGAGTTGGACTTGCTGCTCTTTGAGGGCGGCGATGCGAGATCAACCTCGCGCGCGCCATAGTCGGCAGACATTTCGGCCACGGCTGGAGCTGCGACGGGCCTGGCTGGCTCAATGGCGGCGGCTGCTGGCGACCTTGCGGGACTGTGGTTGGAGCTAGGTCGGCCCGTTGGGGTGCTGGCGCCAGGCAAGGTGCCGCCAGATGGGTTCCTGGAATGCGAGGTCGATGGCTTTTGCGATGGGTCAAAGGGTTGGATTGTGCCAGATGCAGAGCGCGGGCTAGGGCTGGGCTCTTCTGCAATTGCAGGGGTCGACGTGTCTGTCCTCAAACTTGGCAGCCCACTACCCGGCACCCCACTCATGATTGGACTGATCCCAGCAGTGCTATCCGTGTTGCTCCTCGAGACGTCGCATCCAGACGTCGAGAGGGAGTTCGATTTCGAGATGGGCGTGGGAGGCACGGAATGATCGTCGTCCTTTCTCTCAAAAGCAGCGCGGACGGCGGAGCGGAATCCCGAAGACGGCTGGTGCTGCAGCTCGGAGTGCGCAGATTCACCTCCAGACTTGGCCAATCCTTGTGTAGAATCCCAAAACTCGTCCCCGAAAGTGGACCCAGAGTGGAGAGGTGGCAGGGAAGGACTGCTGACCCCACCTCCAGAGCCGCTGGCGGGCTGTCCCGGTGGTTTGGTGACCTCGAAGCCCGGCAAGTGCTCGTGGTGTGGCTTCGCTTCGACCGGGCTCTTTGTTTCCACTCCCGCCTCCACCGCGCGTTTGTAAATATCGGCTGGGCGAACAAAGGGCAGAGGCTTGTTCGTCGGGTTGCTGGGTGCGCGCTGACGCTCGGAGATGGGTGTTGAGTCCTGAGAGACGGCGGAGAGCATGGCGGTGTCGGGGGCGAGGCTGCTGGTTCTTGGACGGTGACCAAGGGGAGTGTCGGGCGCGCTCGTGGGAGCTGTAGCGGTGCGCATCTGCAAGGGAGGAGGAAGTGCCGAGTGTTCAAAGTCACGACGCGTGTGAGGGTCCTGAAAGGCCGATGAGTCGCTCGTCACAGAGGTTGCGCCCCAGCTCAAGATTGACCCTCGACTTTGAGCCGATGCGGGTTCTCTACAGCTGCTAGGGGCGCCTTGTTGGTGGGGATACGTTGGGGCCTTGTTTGGGCTTACATTTGATCCCGCTTTCCCACCCTTTACAGAAGTATCAATCGGTGGCAGCGCCTCCAATGGGCCCATGGAAGACGAAAATGCCCGCTTGTCATCGCCGTAGTCGAACGAATTCCGGCGCTCCACTCCCGGCTGTGGATCCGTGAAACTTCGAGAGCCCTTTTCGATGCTCTGCCCTCTTTGTCTCAGACCAGTTGGAGCCTGGGGAGCCTTGGAGGCTTGCTCGGAGACGCCGTATTCATCGTCCTCGTCATAGTCGCCCCAGTCGTCTCCGTCGTAGCTGTAGGGCTTGGCCTCGACCCATTTCTTGGTCTTGTTGCGGTTTAGGTTGGTCTTGAAGGAAGGCGGTTGACCCGACGGGAACAGATTCACGGGCCGCTGGTCTCTGAGGGCAGGTCAGTACGGTGTGCTTGAAAGCATTCGTGTGCGAACTGGACTAACAGTGGCGACGTGACACGCTCTGGGGGGAAGCGATAGGGGCCCGACATGGCGGATGGACAGCCGACGAGCTCGGAATCGGTGTGGGAGAGGAGGAGAAGGCTCAAGAGTAAAGATCGGGGCCAGACATTGGTCTTCGCGCGAGCGATGCGGTTGAATGGTTGGAGGGCGAACGAGGGGGGGGGACCCTGGCGACGCGCGCGAGGAATGCGGCACGACCGAGGCGCGAGTCAGGGCAGAAGGCGCTCTTCAGCCTGTAGGAGAGCGGGACGGGGCGAGGGTCGAGAGTCGTTTGCTCGCGGTGCAGCAGGATCTTGGGCAGATGGAGCCGAGGCGAGTGGAGGGTGAATCTGATGCTGACAGCGGGCCGTGAGACTAGACGGACGGGGATGAGGCCGGCACAGCTGAGGTCAGGTCAGGTCGGGTCGGGTCGGGTGGCGGTTACGACGTGCGAAACGCTCGGTCCGACAGGCCTGCAGTCGAAGAGGTCGCGAAGATGAGAGGGTGAGCGGGAGGGGGCAGATGGGAGAAGAGGGGGACAAGGAGAGGTCGAGGGTGAGGGTGAGGGTGAGAGTGAGGGTGAGGGCGAGGGCAGAGGGTAGAGGGCAGCCCAGGGCAGGGGGCGATGGTGGACAGTCGAAGAGAAGTTGGCGCGGGCGAAGGCGCAGGCGGGGCTGGTGGTGGTGGTGGTGGTGCTGGTCCAGTCCAGTCAGTCAGATAAATCAATCATGGCATGGCGCAGCAGCTGACGCAGCCCGTCGGTCAACTCCAACGGTACGTATCCTCCATTGCCTCATCACCATCATCACCATCATCACCATCATCAACTCCGGCTCTCTTCTCTGCGACAACCTCCCTCAAGTCGTGTACCGCCGCCAGCCCTCTGACTCGCCAACCCAACAATCGCCTTCGCCTCTCCCTTGCTCTCGCCCTTCCCTTGGCCGCCTTGCCTCCATACAACCTACCTCCATTCTCCCATCGTCTCCGTCGCCACACCCATCACCCATCACCCACCAACACTTCTCTCGTCGGTTCCAACCCCAGCGACTGGCCCTCTCCGCTGTCCGCCCCCGCCGCTCCCTCCGCCTGCCCGCCATGGCCGCAGCCTCGATCCAAGACCGCACCCCCGAATTCCGCTCCATCCTGCAACAGGCCCAACGCCGCGTCGCAACCTCAAAAGCCAGCGCCCAGCGCCAGTCGCTCCTCTCCGCCTCCCAGAAAGCCGCCGCAAATGGTTCCGCCACATCCCCCCAGAAGCAGCGCTCCGAGTTTGCGCGCAAGGCCGCCGAGATTGGCCGCGGCATATCTGGCGCCATGGCCAAACTAGAGCGCCTGGCCCAGCTGGCTCGCCGCAAGACGCTGTTCGACGACCGACCCGTCGAGATTGCCGAGTTGACCTACGTCATCAAGCAAGACCTCGCCCAGCTCAACAACAGCATCAAGCAGCTCCAGGCCCTGTCGGCTTCGCAACATCCGGCAGTAAAGAACTCGTCGGCGGACCAACAAGGCGAACACAACAGGAACGTGCTGCTCCTGCTGCAAGGCCGCATCGCCGACGTTGGCCTGTCGTTCAAGGAGGTCCTCGAGCTGCGCACCAAAAACATCCAGGCTTCCAAATCCCGCACCGAAAACTTCGTCTCCTCCGTCTCCTCGCAGGCCCAACAGTCCACACTCGTCCCTGGTCGCACCGATTCCCCCCTCTACCAGACCCCCTCCCGTGGGCGCAGCCCGAAGCCCGGTCTCCAAAACACGAATGCCGCTCAACAAGATTTGCTCTCACTCGAACCCAATGGTTCCGGCTCGTCGGCGCTCATGGGCGGTGGTAGAGGCGGGCCGGCCTCGGATCAGCAGTTATTGCTGATGGAGGAAGCGCAGCCCACAAACACGTACATCAACCAGCGTGGCGAGGCAATCGAGGCCATTGAGCGCACCATTTCCGAGCTCGGCGGCATATTCGGACAACTCGCGCAAATGGTGTCGGAGCAGAGTGAAATGATTCAACGCATAGACGCCAACACGGAGGACGTGGTGGACAATGTGCAGGGCGCACAGCGCGAGTTGATGAAGTACTGGAATCGCGTCAGCGGCAACCGGTGGTTGGTTGCCAAAATGTTTGGCGTTCTCATGATCTGTAAGTCCAGTCCGCTTTGCCCATCTACTAAGAAGAAAAACTCGCTAACCTGTCTCTAGTCTTCCTCCTCTGGGTTTTGATTGCCGGTTGAAAACGCGGCCATTAGACTTCATTCGCTTCGTGCGCAATGTTTCCTCGCTCGGCGACTCACTCCATCGCATCACCACTGGCGTTCTTCCTTTTTTACAATGTTTTTGGGGCGGCATTGTTGCTCATGTTTTTTGGATACTGTGATGCTGTCATTTCTGCACGTACCTCACACGACGTGCGTGCACTGGCGTCTGGTCGGCGGCTGAAGCGAAGCGTGAGTAGAAGAGGTGGATTGGAAGCCCTCTCATACCTACTACCTCACCACGCATGCTCTCGCCTACATACATGTATACAGGTAGGCGGAACTTTTCCGGCCCTTCGTTGGCCACCCACCCTGGGTGCGGTGGTTCGTCACCACTTGCCTACCTACCTTGCTCTTCCACCGCACTTAATCATGGGTCGGCACGTCACGTCCCTGTCCCTGTCCCTGTCCCTGTCCGCATGCTTGCACAGCAAAAAGACTGTTCTGTACGAGTGGGAGGGAGGTAGTTAGTTGTACTGCAGTACATCACAAGATAGATCCCGTTTAATGCCAAAGCGAAAGCTGCTTGTCGCGCTGGTCGTCGACTTCCTTTCTGTATCAATCGCCTGGCCTTCCTTCAGTTCCCTCCTTCCGCTTCCCAACACAGCATCTCCAGACAATCAGTCCTCATGCTACCCAGAAGCGCGGTCCATCTGGAAGCGCTCGGCTTGTTGGACGTGGCGTCCAGTACAGACCAGCAGCGGTGTGGCTGAAGCAAGCCCCACACTGCCAGATGCGATGCGGCGCTACCATGCAGACGTCATGGAAGGCACGGCAGCGCTGACGGGCTGTGGGGCGGCGCGCCACACCGCACCACACACATGCACCATCTGATTCATGCCCGCGCCATCTTGTCCGAAAAGGGAAAGGGGGCATGGCAGGGAGAACTGAAGACAATCGGACTCGGTGCTGGAGGGCGACGCGAGTGGTGAATGAGAGAGGTGGATGCTTTGGCGGCTGACTACGATCCTCTTCCCTTGTACCTCTGTCCTACCGTGCTGCCGCAAACTCCGGTGATCACTGACCGCGCATACTGTACATATATGCATGCAAGCCTTTCTACAGACGATTGACTTTACTTGTCTCGCCGGGCCATCCGCACAGTCCACACCACACGTGCATCCATCAGTCGCATCAATCATCCATCCATCCATCCATCCATCTATCCACGCACCACCCGCAAACTAAAAGCAGGCGGGCGCGAGAAGACGAAGCATAGCTAAGAACGCAGTCTAGACAGTGCAGTCAGTCAGTCAGTCAGTCGTACGGTACGGTACGTAGGGCAGCAAGGCAGCAGCGGGTACGCCTAGGTTGATAGGCAGGTAGTGTACGGTAGACATCTACCTTACCTTGGCTACGGTGGCTTAGCTACGGCAAGGATGAGGGGGAGGGAGGGAGGGAGGGATGGAAGCCGCGGGAAGCGCCTGCTGCCACCGCTTTCTTTGCGTTGGTTTGGTTTGCTTTTGCTCTGCGCTGCTTTTTCTCCGCGTGCAGCGGACAAATTCGCGCAGCGGACGCCGACGCCGACGGATGGTCGCGGATCGGGACGCATGGACTGACGGACTGCTATGTCGTCGACCCGGACGGGAGTTTTGACAGTCAGTACGTTGCGGAGCTCCCCATCTGCCTGACCGAGGCACGCATGTATGCCGTGGTGAGCAACTGGTGGATGATGCATGTGTCTGTCCTCTACATAATGCACATAGCGCAAATCCACCCGCCTCTGAAGCTCTCAACTACACAGCCTGTAGTAGGCTCCAAAGAAACGGTCACACACTCCATCCTCATCCCCTCTTCATCTATATATATCTCCACAGTTCCTCAGCCTTACCCTCCTTGTCTTCAGCTCAGCTCTGCCCCAGAAAACTCAACTCACCTCACCTCAACTCTATCTATTTTGCGTTCGACGGCCTGCCCCCAGGTGTGGCTTAGCTACCTTACCTTGCCTTGAGCTTAGCTAAACAAAGGAGACGGAGTAGAGAGGCAGTGCGGTGACGTTGTGGTTTCTGTCATGTCGTAGGACAAGGTGGATAGGAGAGTAGATCAAGGGGGGTGATGGACTGATGGTGTGCAAGGTAGGTATGCGGAAGTGGACTGTTCTCACTCACTCACCACTCCTTGCAAAAGCCTGGTGTCTCCTCTCAACCCTCAAATAGCAAGAGATTTTGCTAATGCCGTGGAGTATCATGGAAACTGCAAACTTCGCAATGCGTAACCAAAAAACCAAATGCAGCCTGCATGCACGCACAACAAAGCCCACCAGCACTCAAATGCGTGACCAAGCACAACAAAACAACGCACACATCCATCCACCTCTTCCCTACAATCTCGCCATCGCCTTCTCCTCCGCCTTCATCTCCCTCTCCGCCCACTCCCTCAACACCCTCTTCAAAATCTTCCCACTCGGATTCTTCGGAATCGCCTCCACAAACACAATACCGCCCTGCAGCCACTTGTACCTGGCCACCTTCTCCGCAACATAGCTCATCACGTCCTCGATCGACAATTTCGACGCCGCCGCGTCGTTGGGCCGTCGAACGATGTAGGCGCGCGGGAGCTCGGTGGCGTTGTCCGTTGTTGCGCCAGAGGAGGCGATGGTGGTGGTGTTTGGCGAGTTGAGCGACGACGACTTGACGCCGATGACGCCCGCGTCGACGATGGACGGGTGGCTCAGCAGGACCGCTTCGAGCTCCGGCGGCGCGACTTGGAACCCGCGCACCTTGATAAGCTCCTTCTTCCGGTCGACAATATACCAAAACCCATTCTCACGTTTGCAAAACGCGATATCGCCCGTGTGAAAGTATCCCTCGTCGTCCCAGCTCTCCTGCCCCACGCCGCCCAGGTACCCGCGGATGACGGTGGGCCCGCGCACGCACAGCTCGCCGCGGACGTCGTAGCCCGTCACGTCGTTGCCGGCGTCGTCGACCAGCTTCAGGTCGAGGCTCGGGCACGCGATGCCCACGCTGCCCGTGTCGTCCATGGTCGGGTACGGCAGCATGGTCGCGATGCACGTCGTCTCGGTCATGCCCCAGACCTGCGTGATGGGCGCGTCGGGGGGCAGGAGGCGCTGCAGGCGCTTCTGAGCGTGGCGGTCCAGCGGCGCGGCGCCGCAGGCCGCGGAGCGCACGTGCTTGAGGGGGTATTTGGAGGTGAGGTGCGGTGAGTTGATTAGTACGATGGCGATGGGCGGCACGATGCCCATGTCGGTGATGCGGTACGAGGACATGTAGCGGAGGTACGGCTCCAGTTCGAAGCGCCTCATGATGTAGCAGGGGCGCCCGTTGCGCAGCGGAGAGAAGTGCACGCCTGGCGCGACGGCGATGTGGAAGCAGGGCATGGGGATGAGAGTTGAGGGCTGAGAATGCTTAGCTTGGGCTTCTCCTGAATAAGTCTGTCATAGTACTTACGGCAAAGGGTTTTGGCTTCCAGTCGTTCACCATGCGGTACTGAGCAATCAAGTTGTAGTGCGAAATGACGGCAGCCTCGAAAGCATGTCAGACACAATCAAGAGGTCATTTCGACTCGCACTAACCTTCGGCAGCCCCGTCGTCCCGCTCGAAAACAGCCGCGCGGCATCAGTGTTCTTCGCCGTCTCCAAATCGTCGAAGCGCTCCCAATCCGACTTCCCGTGGTTCAGCAGCGTTCGCCACGACCTCATGCCCGGCGGGACATCCTGGCCCGGCTTCTCAAAGACCAAAACATTCGACTTGGGAATGCCGCTCTCCTCGGCGACAGTCAAGACATTTTTGACCAGCTCGGGCTCGACGATGAAAAAGTTGACGCGGGCCGCCTTGATTGCGTGTCTAATTTCGTACGGCGTGTAGGACGGATTGGTGCCGCAAAAGATGCCGCCGAATGCTACGACGCCGTTGACAATGATTGGGTAGTCTACCTATGTCGCGGATGTGAGTACAAGTGTTTCGGGGCTTCAACGGTTGCGTCTTACGTCATTGAACGAGTGCAAGCACACGACATCGCCTTTCTTGAGCCCCGCAGCCTTGAAGCCCGCGCAGAGCCGCTCTATTATCTCGCGAGCTTGTCGCGCAGTGTAGGACCGCGCCTTATTTGCGGCATCGATGTAGACTGGGTCGTCGTGGTCGAAATGCGGATCGTCAAAGTACCAAGACAAGAGATCCTTGGTGGGTACATCAATGTGTTCCTTGGCGAGAAAAGGCATCGCGCAGCTGAGAGAGGAGAGGAATTTCCTTGCGAGCAGAACTAGCAGACGGCACCATGGTGAGACGAAGAAGAGACTGAAATACATTGGTTACTGGTGGCCGGCGGCCGTGCAGTCGTCTCTATCTCCGCAACCCTCGGCTGTGGACGAGCTCCCCGCATTATGTACGACGATGTCATCTGGGGAAACTATCCCTGTCGCGCGTGCCCTCAGTGCTTAGTCTGTGTAAGCCTCCTCTTCCCGGTGATGGCTTTCTTGGTAGGAAAGCGTTGGTGGTGGCTCCTCTTCAGGCGACACACGCACGGAAATATCCGGGAATAAGCGGTAAGTTGGTTATGCAGAACGTGTTTTTAGTTGACGCCAACAACACTATTTTCCTCGGAAGTCTTTGCTGCAGCAGATTGCTCGCTCGGGACGAAAAAGCTGTCAAGGGTTGCTGGTTTTGCGGCATAGTCAAAAGGAAAAAGGCAAAAAAATCCCCAATGTTTTGGCCGACGTTGAAGAGTACGGCGGACATCGCCAGAATGTATACGCCTGTATATGAGAAGGCGAGAAGCGAGAGGTTGAATACGACGAGCTAAGAAAGAACTGGAAGCTCCACGTAGCTGTCGTACTTGCCGCCAGTGTGCACAACATGCTTACCGACATTTTCGTCATTCGGCTCCTTCAATCTGAGCATCTCGACCTCTGGCAACCCCAAGTCGTGTCCGGCGACCCTGACCAGAAGTCCTTCTCCCTCGGCAAACACCATTCCGATGGGCCAAATGGGAATCTCCAGAGGAATGGTGGTGCCAGGTGCAATCGGCTCTCTCTTGTCGTGAGCATAGAACGGGCGACCGTCAACGTAGCTCTTGGTGCAAGAATGAGATGCTCGCAGCTTTCCTTGCGGTCCGAGATGCTTGGCAACGTTGACATCTGGCACTTGATCGTCGGGGACTGGACATGGGTAGTTGATGGAGACGAGTGGTTCGCCTGTTTTGGATATTTTGCGGAGCTGCACCGCGACGTCCATGTCGTCTTTTTCGACGCACGACATCCAAAGCTTGACGACGGGATATCCGGAGAGTTCAGTGTAGCTCTTGAAGAAGATCCGAAAATCCTGGCACAAATCAGCAGCTACTCTTTGTGTCCTTTGAAGGGTACTCACCAAAGAGCCTTCCAGACTATGTGCATCGTAAGACGCGGAGGACTCTTGAGCCGAGAGATCGAATTCGCCCACCTTCTTGGACGCGTCAAGATGGTACTTTACGTTCTTGGTGCGAGCAAGAGGATACTGCTGCTCAGGGCGCTCAATGATCGAGTCCACCATGCCGCCATTGAATCCGAGCAAAGTGAGCCGCAGTGGAGGAGTGTCCTTTTCCCAGCCGTTTTCAATGCCTTTGCAATGAAAGTCGAGAAATCGCTGCAAGTCGTCACTCGCCTCGGATCGATAAAAGTCGTACCCTGCAGACTTCAGTATGGTTCAGCTTTCCTGCGGTGCTTACTGACACTCTTGAGTATTGTGTACACGCAGCCATTTCTTTGTCGTTGGGGCTTTTGCGAAAATCTCAAAGGAACCACGAGAGTGGAGGCCAGTCCTGATCGCATGTCAGCGTAGTTTTGAAGGCATTGGGTTGGGCTTCTGCGTACGAGTAGGACGCTGTCTGATACATGGGGAGGTCTTTGTGTGGCATCTTCGAAATGTCAACTACGCTACTCTTCCAGTAATCATCGAAGAACGGTCGGTGCATAATGGCTCCTGGCTGATTTTCGACACTGTTTGTCCCTACGTGGCAGTCAGCATGTGGACGTGTTCTCGAAGATAAGAGAGCTTCCAACCAGCAAATGACGAGAGGATCAAATTTGTCATTGCCGTGTTCGGAATTCCTCCACGAGCCACGGGATCTCGGTATGAATCCGTAAAGGACTCCCAGGGAGCTACAGCTTTCAGAGCCGGATGATGGAAACGGGAGATGAAGTTGACTTGGGCTATCGCGAGCCATGAATTCCCCCTAAATTGTTGACAATCAGCGATTGCGACGCGTGGAATCAGTGCACTCTTACGCCATGGCGACACCAGAGCACCAAGATTGCTGAGAAAGCCAGTCGATGAGGTCGTAAATGTCTTCAGCTTCCTGAATGCGGGCTTAGCATCGAAATCCTTTTTGCTATGATACCACGTTTACCTGTTGGCCAAAGAACATGATTTCGCCCTCAGAAGCTCCAGCACCGCGAGCATCCGCATTGACAATGGCGTAGCCGCGCTCTGTCCATTCGGCAGGACATGGCGCCTGATGGTGATGAGAATGATGACGTTTCGCAAAGTTGCTGAATGACGTTACCTCGAAACTCTCGTATCCCGAAGTTTTGTCCAACGGCAAGCCGCAGCGGAATGGCCCCATCATGTCATAGTTCTGAACTCCTGAGAAAATGAGAACGGGTCAAGGACGCCTGGCGACTAACAAGCTGACCTCCACCAGTCTTTCCGTATGGACTCCAAGCAATGACGGCTGGCACTCTGTTGTCTTTGCTTGTGTTTGCTGGTCGAAAGACATCGACGTAGATGTTTACGCCATCGCGGAGCTCCACCGCGAGGTCTCTTTGAAAGATTGTTTCAACACCAAACGGACGGCGACCGGGCTTCCTGATGTGTCTCTTTGGCAGAATCGTTTCGGATGGGTTGAAGCCTGCGTATGCATATGCTGGATGATGTTCTGGTGGTGGCACTTTGACAAACTCAATATCTGGAAAGGATTTGCGGAGCGTTTCCATTCTCGCGTGATGGTGCTGCAGTGACTGTTGCTGACCCAGAACTCAAGCTCTGCTGGACATCCCGCCTTTTGAACATGTTAAATACGCGCATGTTGAAGTGGTCCCGAATGGTGTTCATGCCGAACCGCCTGCCGAAAGAAAAGCAGCAGGCACTAAGACAGCCCGTTTGCAAGTCCGACGAGATCGTTCGAACAAACATGGTGAACGGCAGAACGGCAAGGACGCGACGCGTGGGGAAGCCTCAAAAGGGCGACGTGGTTACACATCAACCATGGCCACGGCATGGGTTGTGGTTGTTGGACGAAGTGGGGGCGACTCGCTAAATCCGACGGGCACGTGACCTCCACCAATTCTCGGGGCTCGGACTTTGCGAGCGTCGCCAAATCCGACCTCTCAAACCTCAACACCACACATCGGGGCTCGGACTTTGCGAGCGTCGCCAAACTCGACCCCTCAAACCTCAACACCACACTTCGCGTCGACGTCCTCGATTTCGAGGCCTCCAATCCATCTCGATGACTACTATGTCTTCCCGAGGGACGACCCGTGTTTCCCCACACTCATCCAGCGAAAGAAATGCGGGAACAGGCTCTGCCAATGCGAAACCGAGCGCCCAATCATCAAATCACCGCGCTGGCCTTGGGTGCGAAGCTTTAGGGCAATGCAGTCCACATACCTAGCTCGCGACCGTACCAGACCGCCTGTGCCGACACTGTCCAGCGTGGAGGACGTGTTTGCCCGCCATCTTGAAGAGCGGTCGGCTTCAAGGCTACTAGGAAACATGCAACGATTTTCTGCATGAGCGAGATAAATTCAACCCGTTGAATGTCGACCTCATCTTAGCTGACCATGTGCTAGACACAACATGCAGCTTGTCAACTCAACAGCAACCAAGCAAATGCGCAGACCTGACGTGGAGTGGCTTTGACAAACTTCTCACAGCCGAATAGAGGCCTGGCGCCTAGGCAGGCAAGAATGTCGCGGCCATCTATTCCATGCCTCATGCAACTCATTCGGATCTGGGGCTTCCCGCCCCTCTCCCTCCCGAAAACTTTCCAGTGCATCACGATTTACTAGGACCACCCTGCCCCTGAGTCCGCTCGTCAGCAATTTGGCTCAAATTCTAACCTTGAATGTCTAGGGCGTGACAGCGAGCCCTGCGAACTGCCGAACGGCGCACTGCCATGAATCTGCACGTCGGCGACACCGAAAGAGCTCATGAAAACGCGCAATTCGCAACAAGTCGAAAGCGCAAAGTATCCCACAAGGTGGTCTACCGGTGACGCGGTTGTCACATTGTTGTTGTGTGAGCATTGGCTTGCTCGGGGCTTGGAACTGCATTCACAAGGCTGGCACGTCCGTTTATCTTTCGTGCATTGTCCGTCCTGCAAAGTATGTCATCTTCAACTCATTGGCCAAGAAGCTGTACGACATACGGAGACTTGGCCGAGAGTTAAGCTGAAGTCTGCCTCCTGTTCTCCTTGATCGCGCACCGCTGGATTCCCCTCTCACTGACTACGCTCTTCTCTTCATCATGAATGTCACGTCTTCCAGCAGCGTGCCCCATGACACGGCCGGCCTAGCGCCGTTGGCTATGCTTTCGCCCTGGTCTGGCGTCATCTTGGGCTGTGTGTTCCACATTTCTACGCAATCCATTGAACTTGACCACCACGGCTGGCTTCTCACCGCCATGTTCAATGGTCTCATCTTGACAGTCGCAGTCCTTCAATCCCGATTCAGCCAGCTGGGTCTGATTGCCGCTGCTCTCCGCGCAGTTTTTTTTTCCTGGGCAACCCTTCTTGGCCTCTTTTCGAGCATCATTTTCCAACGTCTATTTCTTTCCCCGCTCAGAAAGTATCCCGGCCCGTTCCTTGCCAAGATTACCAAGTTTTACACCATGGTTTTGCAAGTGAGGAGCGGCAACCTGCTTTACAAAGACATCAGGAAGATGCACGAAGAGTACGGGGACATTGTTCGAACTGGTAAGGCTCCCCACTGCTTCCGGCGCTCAGATTCAGAGTTTGACAACGGGCCTAGGACCCCGTGAGCTGTCCATTCTGAAGCCCTCTGCTATTCCACTCATCTACGGGGCAAAATCCAAATGTACAAAGTCAACATTCTACTCGCAAGTCAAAGTCTATGCGGAAGAAGACCACAACGTTTTTACCCTTCGCAACCATCAAGAGCATGCCTGGAGGAGACGAAAAATGGACCGCGGACTCAGCATCAAAGCTCTCAACAGCTACGAGCCTCGCGTCAGAGCCAAGGTGGACCTACTTCTCGATCAGCTATCAGCGCGGCAGGGACAGCCCGTCAACACCACAGACTGGATGTCCTTCTTCTCTTTCGACGCCATGGGCGATCTTGTGTACGGACGTGACTTTAAGATGCTAGCCAAGGGACACGGGACGATCGAATCAGACGACGGCAAGGAAGCCAAAATCTCGCACATGCACTCCGCCCTGAAGATGGTCGGCGTTTTGAGCTCGGTGCCGTGGATGATTCGCATGCTTGCGCAGACCGAAATGGCCGGCGACTACGTCATCTTCAGGAACTGGTGCAAAGACAAGATGCGCGAGAAGCAGGCCGCGTGGCATCCCGACCAGGTGCCGACGGACATTGCATCGCACCTCATCACAGCGCGCGAGACGAGCGAGCCGGCCCAGCACCAGACTCAGACGAGCCTCGACGAGGACTCGGTGATGCTCATCGTCGCCGGCTCCGACACCACGTCCGGCGCCCTCGGCAACGTCATGTACTACCTCACCAAGCACCAGCACGTCTACCGCAAACTGCAGGCCCTTGTCGACGAAGCCTTTCCCAATGGCGACGCCGACTGGAGCTACGAAGAGGCCCGCAAAATCACCTACATCGACCACGTTTGCAACGAGTCGATGCGGCTCAAGACGCCTGCTCTTCAGGGCCTCGTGCGCGAAGTGCCGGCCGGCGGGCTGCAAATTGAAGACGAACACATCCCCGCCGGCACCATTGTCAGCGTGCCGACGTGGTCGCTGTACCACGATCCGCGGGTGTGGGAGGACCCGGACACGTACAAGCCCGAGCGCTTCGAGGGCGTCGACGTCAATTCAGAGAACGTGCCCTTTCTGCCGTTCCTCAGAGGTGCGTTTACCCATCCCTTGCCAGCTGCATAAGACATCCAGTGCGTTCTTGAGACTAACGACTAACGGCACGACGCAGGCGCCTACGCCTGTCCCGGTAAGAACCTTGCATACATGGAGATGCGCAGCGTGCTCAGCCGTCTGGCGCTGCGCTTCGACCTCGCGTTCGCGCCGGGCGAGACGGGCGTCGCGTTCGATGAGGGCCCCATGGACACCTTCACCATGCTGCTGCCGCCGCTGCATCTGGTCTTGACGGAGAGGAAGAAGGGCGACTGAACGATATGAAAGACACGAGCAGGCTTGTTGCTCAAGATGGAGAGGTCGGTATTTGGGGGTCAGGAGGTAGGAAGTTCGCTCTTTGTTCCGTGCTGGCGTTGAAGCGCGGCGTTATCAGGACAGGAGGATGGGAGATGACGAGCAGTGGGGCTTGCAAAGCACCCTCTTTTCTCCGTTCTTCACCCTTCACACACCTTGTTGACCAAACAAGGGCTGCAGATGGATTCAATGATGCTTTATTTACAGGATGCTTTCACATATTCTCCGCTCTTGGTGCCTTGAAGACTGCTGCTATCACCGGATGCATCCGTGCATCTGTGATACAGTGGAGCTGATGATGACTGAAGACAGTGTGAAAAAAGCTTGATTGTGTCCATCGGGCAAGGTGCGCAAGACTGCGATAATAAAGCTCTAACGTACAAAGGAAACAAGAGAATTGTCTCAGACCTCAAAGCAAGCACACAAGCAATCGAAGGTGCGGGCGCAAGCGCGTTTTGTCAACAGTCAACAGCCCTTCTCATCAAAGACAGGATTCCAATTCCAATCTCAGCACAGGTCGAGAATACCATACAAGACCCCAAAAATCCATCATCCACCAAAGTCCAAAATGGCGACTATATAACTTACAAAAGTCAGAAGATTTAGCACCGGAACCGGGAGGCGTCCGACGGTTGACGCATCCTGAGGAATGGCGTTATCTTTTAACTCGCTTAGAATCCACAACAGCTGCCTCTGTTCGATTCGGGGCGGGGGATGACGATATTTGTTTGTTTTCTTTTTTGCTGCCTGGCTGGCTGGTTGCTTGGGCACGGGCAGGCAGACGGGCAGAATCACCTCACGGACCCGGGAGTATGGTAGGAAAGTTTACCTCGTCGTCTTCATTACTATCAAATAAGAGCGCTACCTCTAGTCCAACTCGACTGTAGTGTCCAAACCGTCTAACTCCTCCATTGGACCTTGTCCCTTATTCCAAAACGCCGTCCGATGTGTGAGGAAAATGGAGAGCCTACCCCAGGTGCTCTGCCCTAGAGAACCCGGGCTCTTATGCGGTACTTGGTCCATGACTTCTGCTGCTCCTTTCAGCACACAATCGGCCTCAAAAATGAGCGGGCACATCGCAGCCTCAACCACGAGCGGCCATTCTTGCCGCTTAACGTGGTCAAACTAGACCAGCCATCTCTTCCCCACGCCCCTTTCGTCCCGGTTGTCGCAGCCACGACATCCAAATGATAAACACGCTCGATAATCCACTCTTTCAGAGCCGCTCAACCTGGCTCTTCGCATACCCCAACTCCCTCAAAATGCCATCCTTGGAGCCAAAATTCCAGCTGCCAGCCACCGCAGCCTCCATGCCCGGCGGCCCGCACAAAAAGAGCTGCGTCGACTTATCTGGCGCGCCCAAATTCGCCTTCTCCAGCAGCTCCTTCGTGACGCGGCCCTTAGCATGCGGCGAGCCAGGCGCCGGATTACTGACAGCATACACGACATTCAGGCGATCAGGGAAGCGGCGCTGCAGCGCATCCAGCTCGTCTTTCAAGAAGATCTCCGCGTCGTGATTGACGCCCCACACGAGCGTGACCTTCGTCGTGTCGGCCGGGTTCTTGAAGATGCCGTGCAGCAGTTGGTACATGGGGCAGATGCCGGTGCCGCCGGCGATCATGGCGACGTGCGGGTGCTTGTTGGGCTTCCATTGGTAGCGCGTCAGCGGGCCCGCGAAGAGCTGCGTTTGCCCCGGCGAGAGCGCGTGCAGGTGCGAGCTGAGTTGCCCGTTGGGATACTTTTTTACGACTAGGTCGATGAAGCCGGCGTCGGTGGGGTCGTTGACCGGCGTGTATTCGCGAAACATGGGTAGGATTCCGCCTGGCCGTCTGATTACCGTCGCCAATGAGGCTGCATTGTGAATCAGCAAGTATCCCAAGATTCAACGCCGCGTGTTCAACTCACATGTCAGTTTCATGCCACTCCGCGCTTGCGGATCCGGTAGCTCGAAACGCAGCCGCTTGAGATCTGTGCTAATGTCCTCGCTGCTGTGCAACCGCAACGACGTAAACTTGAAGCCGCTGGCAAAAGTTTTTGGCGGCTCGGAAGTCGAGTCTGCGTACGCTGTCCGCGTGGAGTATCGATTGAATGCGAAAAAGCCAGCGCTGACTGCGGCGGACGTGGTGGCGACTTTGGTGACGCGTGATGCAAAAAGCGGTCGTGCAGCCATTTTGAGAAGATGCGACTTTGATGCCATGGGAGACAAAGAGAAGAGCGTGACAGCGTAAAGTGAGCAAGCACATGGTGGCAGAAATATATAAAAATTTGGTAGGACGTCGACGTTGTGCTCCGCGGAGGCTCCGCGGAATACCAGGCAAGGATGAATGCAAGAAAGGAGCAGAGCAGACCGAGACCGAAGATCGAGGAGGTTGGATGATGATAGGTTTGGGGGCGGCCCCCAGCAACACAAACGCTCTTCTTATGCTCCGAGCGCCTACTTGTTCAGAGTCCGCCGGACTGTAAGAAACGCGGAGCTCGACCTTCAAACCGCGTTTCAGCGACATCAACCGCATGCGTTTCTCACCGAGTCTTGCGTCGGCTTGCGAAAGCAAAGCGCGCTTGCATAAAGCCGCCGCTAAGGCACCACGGTGTCAAATTGCTCGGCCTTTCGCAAACCTTTCGCACCGCGGCCTGCTTGGACAATTGGGGTCTATCACTCGTCAGGCTTTCAACATGTCAGGATCTTGGTCGGAGTTTTAGAGCTCGGAGTTTTTTTGGTACGTATGTTAACAGCAGTCGGGGACATGAGGCACCGTCGCTCGGTCTATCAGGCAGGGGCTGCCCGGATGAGCATTCCTTTCACGTGCTTGCCTTGAAGTAGTCCCTCACACCGATTCTGCTTTTTGGGCCGAGAGAATCCGAAAACATTGACGTGTAGTTCAAAGGGCTGCAACGCCGCGTCTCGTTTCAGTCGGTCATCATGACTGAACCCGTGTTGCACCTTCTTTCAACGCCAGTTTGCTCGCCTTTCGTGCCTTTGGATCAGTCGGATAAAAAACTCTAGAGCTGATCTCGCGCGACAATTTCGACTGGATTGATCACCGTTAAACTTTGCCCCAAGTACACTAGTTCTGTGAGTCTTTTATTTCTTCGTCCGCTTTGTTCAACTTCATCTTTGAGCAGTCAGTCTCGCAGACTTCATTGAGATCTGTCGTGGCAAATCCAGATCATCGAAACATGAAGTAGATCCAGGCGCCTGAACAGAGTATGGGAAACGCGATTGAAAGAGCTTTGGACACTTGTATTCGACCCTGCCACATACATTCGAGGTCGGAGAGAAAAGCGAGTCGATGCTATGCCATTGCCTTAGCTGACCGGCTTCTTCGACCATGTTGGCTTCGGTTCCATGGATGTCTGGCCCCAAGTACCCAGCGCATTGACCGAAAATGCAGTTGGTTGCCTGCCGCGGAAAACACTTTGGCTGAACGGGAACACCTGGGAAGACAGATTAAAGTTTTGAAAAAATGAAATAGGTACGTAACAAACACCCTGGAAATGCTCAACCAACTTCATCAATCTCCTCCGATGGGATCGCGATTATTCGTCGGTGCCGTAAAAGCTCCACTGCTCGACGGGAGCGCTTGGCCGAGTCTGCTGAGTCTTTGTGCCGCTGAGGTTCAACCCATTTGCTTTGCCAAAGACCGCGTCACGCTCTTGGTATTGGGCGCTGTCCTTTTCCGGGTACTCGCTTTGGCTGTTACTCTTGCCGAGCACATGCTCAGCCTTTCCGTGACCATTTCCAAGCCCGTGGCCGTTCGTATCAGGACTTCGCACAGGTGCCTCGGACGAGACGGGCTCGGCATCTCCTGTCGGCTCCGCTTGCTCCGCAGGTTTGTCGGAGCCCAGGATCCTGCCCACCTCTTCCTCGCTCAAACTGCGCCCGCTGTCGACTTCGCTCCGCCAAATCTTCCGCTCCTCTTCCACGACACCCGGTCCCTTGTAGACGCTGCCGTACACGCCGCTAGCCCACTGCTCGCCCTCGCCCTGCTTCTTGGCTTTCCGGCGATACCACTTGCCAAACACGAGAGCGTAGTAGCAGCGAAAGGCCAGCAAGGCAAACCTGTCGCGTTCGAGGTCTTCTGGATACGCGGCGCCAAGGTCAACAGCCGCAGCAATGCCCGAGATGACAGCCGTCTCGTGTGCGTTGACGAGCGTCCAGGACCCGGCGAAGCGCGTGCGGCGACGTCCTTGCAGCGCCCACAGCCAAGGGACCACGCGCGCGTAGTGCGTCCAGCTGTGGCAGAGCTGATGCCACCAGTCCTTGCGGATAATCTTGCTCGGATCAATCTCATTGTCCGTCCACAGGCCTCGGTCGCGGTCGTTATTGAGGAAAATGGTTTGGAAAACGTGCGAGGAGTACGGCGTTGACGGTGGGAATTGAGCCTGATAGTGGGTGCAGTCGAAGCACATTTCAATCTTGGACACATCTGCTGGGTACGGCTTGATGAGGTACATGGGGCGAAAGTTGGAAGCGGCAAAGTCGACGCGTGAGGACTGGTCGGTGCCAGCCAAAGTGCGCACTGCTGTTGACGGGTCGTAGGAGGTTTGGTAGTGCTTGCGCATGTAGTCTGCGTCGTTGTGCGTAATGGTAATGTCGTCCGCAAATTTGGCAGAACCAAGGACGAAGCGCTCGCGCAAAGAGGCTGTCTTGCCAAGTAAGCGTTTGGTGGTGTCGGCACTGATGCTGTTAGCAACGCTCAGTTCTGAGAGCTGGGAACATACAGAGTACAAATGACAATCTCATCGTATTCCTCCTCCTCCTTGGGCGCATCGGCATCGGCGTTGCTGCTGGGGTCTTCTGGTGCTTCGGCGCTGGCTGGATTGTAGCCATCTGGTGCTGGTGTCCGCTTCATCAGCCGCACCTTGACGCCCTTTTTATCCCTCTTCACCACCTCGACCAGTTCAGTCGAGAGTCTAACAGTCACCCCTCTCGCCTCCAAGCTTTTGCGCCAGCTGTCGTAAAACTCGCCAAAGTTTGGAAAAACTACCATGGGCGGAAGATTGCTGATGATGCTGTGTCTGTCTGGCGGATACCACATTCCATATGTCGGACTCGTGCAAAGTCGCTCAAGAATTATGCTGGGTACTTCTGGTGTGTAATTGCCAGTGCCGAGGAAAAGCGCCACCATTGGAAGGGCCACGACGTTGGCAAATTCGTAGGAGAAACGAAAGATCTTCAAGAGATACTTGATGGGCAAGAGCACGAAAAAGACCTCCAATGCCCGGACTACGCCCAGCATTTTGAAGAACCGCTGCACCTCTTTGTGGTATTTTTCGATGAGCTTCGTGGGGTACACGTTGGTCCAAAAGGTGTCGTCCTTTCCAAACGAAACCTGCAGCTTGACCGGATTCGCCTGATAGCCCTGGCGTGCAAACATGGTCATTGTGTGATGGAAAATGTAGCTGCCGCCTTGAACGCCTTGGTTGAGCCAGCTTGCGCCATATTTGTTCTTGTCCAGAGGAATGGAAAAGGCTTGTCCGCCGCAGTAGTCGACGCTGTCGATGAGGGTCACGTCAAACTTGTCGCGATGCTCGGCGAGGTGGTGTGCGCAGGCCATGCCTGTCAAGCGGCTGTCAGCGGAGAGTTTACGCGCTCAATGATTGACTGACCTGCAGCACCAGCGCCTACGACCAACACCTTCTTCCTCCCGTCCTTGGCCATGGTGGTGGGTAGCAGCGGCTTGGTTGGTCGTTTCATGCGTGAGACAAACACGCGCTTGCTGCAGAGCTCGACAGTGACGGCTGTCAGGGAGGAGGGGTACAGCACGAGGGCAGACTGGCGTGAGGACGAGCAGCCGAGCTTGGAGGTCTGATGTGCGTCATGACTTTGGTTGGCAAGGGACGCAGGGCTGCTGAATGGAGACAAGCCTCAGATCGATCTGGCGTCGGCGGCCGGCCTGGGCGGACAGATCCGTCGCGGCCATCGGGAGGGAGCCCCAAAGCGGCCCAAGCGACCAGCAGTCCTCGTCGTGGGAGATGGAGATGCTGTTGTCGTCGTTTTCGGTGTTGTGAGGTTGGATGGTGGTTTGACGTCATCTGTTTGCGACCCACCCGGACGACCTGAGCGCCCACACCTGCACTGCAGCACGCGAATACGACATGCCTGACGACACTCTGCAACTCATCAACAGATTATACACCATCCGGACGACACGACAACCCGAGACCGACTTGATGACAATCGCGGACCGCGCGGATGGCGACGCTGCTCCTTCGCCGTATCGGATCCTATTTCGGCCTTCTCCTTGGAGACTTTGAGTTACGAGCCAAAACCTTCACCGACGAGACACGACAAGGCCATCCATCACCAAGCCACGGGTCGTAGAAAGTGGACAGCTCGAGACGCGTACGCTACAGGCAAATGCTCGTTACAGGGCTCCTCACGCCCTTCCGATTGCTTCCCTCGGCTCCTCCCCAGTTGGACGACTTGTCGCTCCGCTCCTCGTCAAACTCTTCTTCCATTGGCAAGATTGCCGCCACGCTTCTCTCGTCGCTCTTTCGCCGTACTACCACCCGCTGGACCCGCGTTTGTATCTCGCCTTCGTCTTCTCCGTTACCCTTTCTCTCGCAAAACTCTACTCCCATTTCCGTACACGTATCCCCCCTGTCGTTTGCGGCTGCTCGCTTCCCGTCCAACCCATCGCTCTGAGGCAAGCCGGGCATGGTATACCTCGACCTGTCCATCTCCTCGGGTGTGTCGCTCATGCTTTGTGGGAAGAAGACCTTGTAGATGAGGGCGCGCACGGCGGGAAGGCAGGCACAGGCGGTGGCTGTGTCTACTTCAATGGTTGACCAATAGCCGACGGGGACGTAGTCCCAAGTTGGATTGTGGGACTGACCGAGGACCTTCATGTGTTTGATGCGAATGCAG
This sequence comes from Phyllosticta citrichinensis, assembly GCA_038380885.1. Lineage (NCBI taxonomy): Eukaryota > Fungi > Ascomycota > Dothideomycetes > Botryosphaeriales > Phyllostictaceae > Phyllosticta > Phyllosticta citrichinensis. The sequence continues at coordinate 196,106 of JBBWUH010000016.1, read as the reverse complement.
GAGGCGACAGTTGCACTGGCGCCCTGTCAGTGTCTGCCACTAGGCAAAAAGGAGAACCACTCACAACGATCCGACCAAGAACATGAACATGACCCGAGCCCGCCTCCATCGGTCCAGTGTCAGCTGGGCCAGCTGCTGCAGTGGAAGCACCAGGACCAGCAGATCAAGGAAAATGTGCACGTACGCGCTCACCATGAACATGACGTTGACATTGATGCATTTTCCCTCTTCTTCGCGCGTCCAGCCAGTCCACGAATGACTGATTGGCCAACATTGAAACACCACCGCCAACCCAAAGCCGGCGCCATGCAAGAAGCACAGCAAGAGGCTCAGGTACAGCCATCGCCTGAAGCGCTCGTCCGGAAATATTCGCAGGTAGAAGAGCAGGATCGAGGTCTTGACAAAATACAGGCACAGCGTGTAGAGGATTTCGACCCAATACGTTATGTGGAGCACGTCGGTGATGTGGGCGAACGAGACGGTCCAAATGTCGCGGCCGAGACCAAAGTGGTTGACTGCATCCTCGTGAGTTGCTGCGATGGGAAGGATTAGATAAACTCACTGCAGAATGAAAGGATGGAGAGCGGGATCAGGGAGAACTGCGCGCATGTGAGTTGGCAGTCATACTCTGCATCGGTCCAACTTACGAGAAGAAACAGGACAAACAGGTCGTCCAGCCAGAAGCTTCCTCCCAGAAACGGCGTGCGGTAAAGAACCCGTAATACCACCATCACCGTGGCTACGAGCCCGCCGACACCACCGGTCCAACTCATTATGTACCCAATATCCCTGACTGGCAAGTCACAAGTCTTGGCCGTGATACGTTTGGTCACTGCGCAATGTCAGGATGAGCCTCGATGTCCACGTTGCAGGCGCTCACTCAGGGCATCTTTGACACTGCAGTTTGCCATCAAACAGTCAACCAGCCACTCTTCGAGAGGTTTCGATGCACAAAGACATGTTGTGTTCGTCAATTGGCAGTCTGTTTTCAAGTCCACGCCTCGAATGACACACGTTTGCTGCAGTCCATTAGCCAGAGCTTCGACAGAGCTGCAGCTACCTACACCACATTTTGGTATCGACAGAGGAGTGCTCAGAGGATTGGTCGAATTTGCGCCCAGTGTCGAGTTTGCAGACGTAGCCGAAACCGACAGTGGTTGAAGTATCAACACAGAAAGCCACAGCAGGGCAACGTGCATGATGAAGTAAAGTCCACTCACTCCAACGATTCAGCGAGCGGAGAAGGAAGTATCGAACATGAAACGAAGGGACAGTCGGAGGACCTGTCCGCCTGGTCTTCATCATCAACGCTGGCTACCTTGGTTCCGCTCATGGACCCCACAGGACCAGCCGAGCCAGACTTACCTCTCATCGTCCACTGCGAGCGTTGACACAATCATCTTCCACTGGAGGAGCTGAGATGCCGAGATATGCGAACGGATCAGGCTAGCGCGCTTGTGGCAGCGGCCAAGGATCGTTCTGTCGTTCAGGGCGCAAGGCGAGGGATTCGAGGCGCTCACGTTCGATGTCTTGCTGCTAATGTAACCACAGCAGGAAAATTTGTCAGCAGCAAAATTGCCCCGTCAATAGTCCAAAAACGGAGCGGAGTATGCTACTTTCAGCATTTCCCAGTCCTGGCAGTCCTGGGAGCAGAGAAACTCAAAATCGTCGACACCTCGTGTGGCTCAAGTTATTTTGGAGCTGTGGCGCCACTCTGCCGCATGCAGCCGACCAACGACGTGCCGTCAACGCCTCAGCAAATTGACGCCGCCGGGCTTGATCGTTGGCCAAACTGCAAGATGAAGACGCGTGTTGATGGGTTTGCTCATTTGTCGCGCGGAACTTGACGTGACCGGAGGCAGTTCCTCCCACGCTCTTGACCTCGCGGCGTGGTGGCACAAGCTTAACAAAATTAGATTCCCACCAGTCGACCCAAAAATTGGCGAGAAACTGGCAGGTCATCTCGGCCGCATGCGGTGATGGCCGATCACTAAACGCAAAAAAGGGTCTTTCATGCGAAAGACGCCAGTGGGATTCTAGAAGTTTTCTATTAGAGCTGTCATTTCCACCGAAGATGGGGCGCGATCGGGAACTTTTATGACGTTGAATGTCTTTTTATGCTCTCGCCTGCCCATTTGGTACGACAAGGAGTCTGGTCGCTGACGAGAACTTGCACGCTGGAGGTTTCCTGGAAATTTCTCTTGGTGGCGCAAACAAGTCCATTCGCGATACCGAGAGTACGCAGGGAATGATCAGTCAAAGTCAATTAGGAGTAATCGACTGTCGCCCAACCAGCATGTGTTCCAAGATTCCAAGAAGACAAAGGTTTGCCCACAACTTTGATAACCGAGCGCGGACAATTTCCGTCGCGTTGCCAATGATGGTGCGCCGACACTCCAAGATGACGAAATCTTCCTCGACAGCCTCAGGGCTTCCAACAGCTATACCAACGTCGCTAATAGTGGTGTAGGTAAGCGAGAGAGATTACTCCGCATTGGTCCATCTTGCATGTGCCCTTTGCTTTTCCACCCGGCATGCACTCGAGCAGCATTCGTCACACCTGCGCTTTTGACGGTTGAGTCTTGAAGCGGGCTAAAGGGTCATCACGTCGAAGGCAACCCAAAATTATCACTACAGATGATTCACATCAACCCTTTCGGTAGCAAGGCGAATCTTCGGCCTACTCAAACCCGAAGCCATCACGTACTCAATGAAGCATCACTCAAGGGTTGGCACTCATTGGTCAACGCTCGAGCCATAGGAAATATGCTCGAAATGATTACCCGATCTCAATTCACATCACCAGCCGCGAGAGTTCAATATTCCATGGCACCGGCAAGCCGCAAGCTCGGATCTTCCAGCGGGAGCAGCGGCATGGGACAACATTCTGCGGAGCTACGGCGCGCGCATCGCCGCTCCGAGACGCTTTTGGACTATACCAGATCTGATGCTTCATTCAGGCGGTGGATTCAGCCGCGTGGCAATCCACCTCCGTGCTTGTTGACCGTAATATGCGGAGAAGCCGACCCCTCATTCGATACAAGGCAAAGCTGGACTATCCGTTGTCGACAATCCCTGAACGATATTCCCGTCCTCGCAGAAGACAAGGGGATGAAGCAACCAATTCTATGGACAAGACTGTCCAAGCCTGATGTGATGACGGCACAGACTTTAATATCCTTTGCCGAGGATTGCCATGTGCGGGCCTAGGAGAGGCGCAGTGTATTGCATACTTACGAAGCGCTGGCCGAGCCGGACGCAAATAAGATTTCTTCTAGAATACGATTCGGATCGCCGGTACAGCCAGCATCAATTAGAGGCATCTTGGCACTCCAAAAATAAGCCAGCAAATACGTGCCTACCTGCTGCTTTCCCGGCTTGGCCGCATACCTTGTCGGTGCTCTCTTTCCTCACCAAGTGGCGGAGGCGTTGCCACGGAAGAAAAGTGGCACCACGGCTGCTGCATAGGCGGCAGGTGCCGCAGCGTCCCGCGAGTCCTACCGGTATTGAGGTGTTCATGTTGCAGCGGCAAATGCGATTTGCAGTCGGCATCGCGACCAATTTCCACCGACAGTCGACCGACAGTCGAAGCATTTCGCTGCAAAGAATGTATAACCAAATAAGCCATGGGCAGCCGAGGTGTGGCGTCCAAGCTCATCGTAACACCGTTACTTTTCTCTTTGCCCAGCCACGTAAGTAGGCCAACAAGAGGCAGAAAAATACTTTGGTACTTTGGTGCTTGGTTGAGGCTGAATAGGCCTACGAAAAGGACAGGCTAAATCGATGGGGTGGCCTGAACATGCTTCCGCCAGACTCCGTGGAAAATGAGACAAGGCCAGAGGTCGAAGTCTAAAGAATTGCTACCGACTTTCGGGCGGTGTTCTAGTGGCCAGGTCCGCTGCGAGACGCCGGCGCGCGGCAGCGATGCTGCCTGTCGCTTGCAAGGAGCTAAACCTTGACAGCGTTTAGAAACTCGGAAGCATAACGTTCTTCACGCCTTGGCTCTGGACCACGGCGACTGACTGCCAGTATTGATTGATGGTTTCTAATTGATATTTGGCAAGTCACTGCATCTATAGTTAGCCTTTGCGAGTATATATACGTTGTATCCGCCGCCTACAAAAGCGCTGAACTAATTCTCCAGCTTCAATCACATTGAGAAATTATATTGCAACTCATATCATCTTAAGCCATGCGTTTCGACATCCTCTTCATTGCCTCGTTGTTGCCTGCCTCCGCTTTGGCAGGTGAGGCCCTCGGTTACGCTGCCCGAAAGAAATTGATCGCGAGCGGGAAATCCGCCCCTGCATCTGTCAGCCTCATGAGTACTGGCGGGGGAGAGGACGACCAAGGAAATCCAGTCTCGCCTGATGGACGTTCAAACGACCGTGCTGGTCGCCGTATTCCAGGCAACGACAGAGCTAAGAACCTCTGCGGGAGTTCCGATTTCAAACCGGTTCCGATTCCGGATGACAACAGTGTGAAGCCTACCGTTGACGACGCTTTGATGCTCGCAAAGATCGTCGGGCAGGGCTCGCAGAGGTACACCGTTACGCCCGATGGTAGTGAGCTAGTTCGCTACAAGTCTGGTAACGTGTCACTCTCATATTCTAACGTTCACCAACTAATTCTTCCAGTTGCTTTCTTTGGGAGGTCCAAACGTAAAAAAGCTGGTTTCGGTAACGAGGATGTCGCGAACTTGATCGAAGACTCGGCCAATCTTTACTCTCAGTCCGGCTACGTCTCAGTTCAGGGCGGTTACGTCCAGCTCGTCAACGAAAAAGGTCTCATGGCTTGCGATGACGACAACCCGTACAACGGTATTCAGGCTGTCGACGTTGAGTGGCGCATTGGCCCGCCATCCGACCGTTACCCCTCGGATGGTTCCGACCCAAGTGTTGGCGACTCCAAAAAGGCTGCCGATCCACCAAAGACTCCCAAGCCCAAGAGTAAGGGAAAGGGTTCCGACACTGGACCTGGTTCGAAGATCTAAGGGTTGCAATTTTGAGACGGTGTTGCGACACTCTTTTTTGTTCATTCATCAGTCGCCTGCCTTGAAACACATGGCAGGGTAATGGCGTGTTAGACAACTTCTTCTCTGCCACTCCGTTCGAGAAATCAATTTGATCATTCACCAAACTCCCCTTGCGCATAGTTGCCAGTGAAAAGGAAGGTTATGAACCTACCCTCCATCCATGATGGCTGCGATCAAGTGAGAATCGCCTCGAACCTCTCTGACTTTGATTTACTGAAGGGACGAGGTTGATCTATCCAGCCAATATCGATGGGGGGCATCAACGACAGCTAGGGCTGACGATCCAGGGAGACCCTGCCGCCGTCAGGTCCGCCCGCCCGCCGGTCGTGTGAACGCTCAACACATAGACGCTTGAGATGAGATTCCCACATGAGAGTCGTGCGCCAGTCGAAATCGAAACCGGACAGACCGTGCAATCGACCTCATCGTGTCGACTCAGTTGCCCCCGCCTTCGAAAAAGGAGACTGAGCGTGTGGCCAAACGCGGCTGCACGGGCAGAGCGGAAAGACAGAAAAAGCTTTGGCTGGTGCCGCGTGCAAATAGGCGCCTGTTTGGGTTCGCAGTGACCCAACGTCGATGAAGCTTGCGCCCCTGCGGCCGCTAACCGACTCGGACTAGTCCGCAATCAATCAGTCACGTGGTAAGGCACTTGCCCGTTCACCGTACTGTTGCGGGCGTAGGCGCTCCCAATTAACATCACACTCGATGTCGCCTTGTCTGTTCGCCGGCTTTTGCGATTGATTGTTGACCCTCCCACACTGCTGCCAAGCCATTTGTCTCCACCCCTTTGCAATTGGGTTTGCCGCTCGCGCCCGCGTTGTTCGCTGTTGCGCTGATTGCTGTGCAGACGTCTTGTCGTTTTCCGGGTCACCTCTTTCGCAAGGTTGCATGGCGCTCACTCGAAACTGGAGTCTTTCGCTTTTGCAAGGCGGAACGGCTTCCCAATGGTCGAGTCTCGTAGGCGTTTATCGCTTCTGTTCTTGACATCGTCTTCGGTTACGGGACATTTTGGCCGGAGTGGAAATAGATGACTATCGAAAGCAGCCTTGTTTCCAGCACAAAACACAAAGGAAGAAATCCAAAGCGTATTACTCAACAATCTAACTAGTGCGGACGCGCCCGACGATGCGCGAAAGAACTTTCGTCACTCCGCCCACGAGGCGCACAGGCCTACTTGAAGTGGCAAGCATTCTCGAAGCTCTATTCAAACCTTCTGCGTGCGCTATGACAACTCACAGAACAAGAATCCGGTCGCACATTCTCTGGTCGTCTACTACGGCTATTCCGAGCCCGCCTCATGATATCGCCTCTTGCAATTTGCAAATTTTCGTCACCCAAGCGTCATGTGCCCAAACGAAGAATCGGAAAATGAAAAAGTCATCACGTCGTCAAACGCCGTCGTTGAACTGGAAATAGTTTGTCCATCTCTGTCAAATCTCGTCAGTCTGAGCCTCGAATCGCACGCTTTTGGCCACATAACCTATCATAGGGACGCGCCGAGTTGACAAATCGCAGGTCAGTTCCCACGCGAATTTTGTTTTGCGAGTCGTGGTTGATGGTCGAGGCGTGGATCTAAACGCATGGTCAGCAAAACGAACGGCAACCCCACAGGCACATTTACAGAATGCGGTTGGTGGAGCACAGCATCGCCCGCCTCGTAGTCGGTCAGCAGCCACCTTGCGCCGTGCTCACGACCAAAGCCAGCGGGACTTTGGGCCAGGAATCCGGTTGACATCATGTTCCTGTTGAAGGCGTACTTGGCCTCTTCTTCGGTGAGGCCGTTTGCCTTGGCCTTTTCGGTGAACTCGTTTTCGATTCGTTGTCCGACGTTGTGGCCTACGACGTCAGATAAGCACAGGAAATGGGAACAGCGACTTATCATCTTCCATGTAGATCAATCCACCTCCCTTAACGCTGACATCGCCCATGGGAACCCACGACGTCACCGAAGTCGGCTCGCCGTAGCGGAGGAAGATCTGGTCGTAGTGCACGCCAATGGCCTTGTTTCCCGGCGTGTTGTTTCGAAGCAGCCTCCGCTTGAGCGACAGCGTGTCGTTGCCCCATCCCGTCAACTTGCTGATGAAGTCATACAGTGCCGGGTGTTTGGCAAACTCCTCGCAATACCACGGCTCAGTGTGCTGCTTCAACGCCAGATCGACAAAGACCTCGGCCGACTCGCCACCTGGACGGCCGTTGCTTGAAGCGGCTCCGGCCCCAATGCCGGGGTAGTTGAGGGGATCTTTGGTGTCGTCAAAGATGCCTTCGACGGGCTTGGTTCCAGGCTTGAGGACACCGCTGGGTGCGAGCCCCTTGAAGTAGCTCTCCCGAGCCTTCAAGACGTCTTTCCGAGGAATGAGGCCCTTCATGAAGATGTAGCCATCCTCTTGGTACCTCTTCCGAAGCTCTTCGACGGGTTCTGAGGGGTACGACTTTTTCAGGGGGGCGATTTCTGAGGCTTCAAGGGGCCATCATTGACGAAGAGTTTGGCCCCGGGCCAGCTTGATTCAACTTCGGCAGAGGCAGCGTGAGGCATTGTTGGTGAATGTCGTGAATTTGTAAACTGACAATGGCTCGTTCATGATTCCCCACTGCTCGATTTTTATATCGTTCTTTGGCTCAGTCCGGTTGCATCACGGCTCTCGAGGTGGTGCGGACGGGTTGCCGCATCAAAACGATTCGAGAAAAAAGATCCGTCGCGGGCTTGGCTCACCCCGCAAAAGTGACCCGCTACGTGGCGGAGCGACGAACCAGATGCAGCGTCTGCGCAGCGCAAGGCTGCCTCTTTGGGCGTGGAGCTCTCCCCGCACTAAGCGCGGGTGGGGCTGCCTTGAAGCGATTAAAACCAGCAACTCAGCCCACGCCCGATTCACCAACGTCGTCCTTCTTGGAAATGTCTGACTCACTATAGGCCAAATCCTCCGCGCCATTATTACTCTCTGCGATGGAACCGTAGCAACTGAACATGTCTTGGTAGGTTGCCCGACAGAGAGACAGGTCTTTTTGGCCGCAGCGACTTAAACGAACTTCAGCATCAGTTGCCGGACTCGTCACCACAAGTGTACGTGCGTCATTAGCTGCCGCCCCTCCGTCTAACGGCTACCCGCAGGTGACGAAAAGCGCCCACGCTGTTCGCGTTGTGAACAGGCTGACCAGCAATGCGTTCGAGAGCCACGTCGTCGCTGGCGGCATTTCAATGCGCCCTCCCGGCCCCTGAAGGACCAAAGATGGCTTCCAATCCCTCCGCAGAGTGCGTCATCCCGATTTTCATAGGTCCCGCTAACTGGCAACTTTCTCCAGTCGACTTTGTAAACGAAACCGAGGAGCTTCTCCTGGAGTACTCCAATAATGCAGATACAAATGGTCATGCTCTCGGATCCTCCTTCCTGGGGATCCACTCCGAAACGCCTTGTAGTAATCGAGGTCCTCTGGCCAGCGTCGTGTCGCACATGGCTGTGGTCTTGTCGTCCATGACTGCCTCATCGCCTTCTCAAGGAACGGTGCAGCCGGCCAGTCCGTCCGCCCAATCAACGCATCCCTCGGAGCAGTTCAACATTGTCACGCCCAACTACATGCCACCTCCCCCTCTGGTGGAAAATAGACCCCAAGTCGATATCCAACCTCGTTCGCAATCGAAAAGTGTTGGCGCCGAATAGCCGCTAAGTGCCGAGGGCGACTTCCTAACGCGGCACTACATTGATATTGTATCCTGTTTCGTGAGCCAGTCCCTCTTCCCCACGAGTGGAATGAAAATTCCGACCCAAAATTCTCCAGAGGTGGCTGACCCCAGACTGCAGCTGGACTTTACCTCGCCTTATCCGTACTTCAGATTCGACGTTCCACAGCGCTCCCGCACCAGCAGCACGCTGGCCAATGCCATCTTTGCACTCTCTGCCCGGAATCTGGCATACACGCACGGCTACGATCCCCTCGTCGCTGACCAGTACTATTCGGCATGTCTAGACCACCTCATCCCCGCCCTCAGCAACGAGGATGCCGCCCTCGATGACAGCCTCCTGACGGCAACAATCCTCCTGCGTATGCTAGAGGAAATGGACGGTACGTTGCCCACCATCACCACCAGCTTTCCCAAACTCATGGCCCGCCACAGTCGACATTGTCGGCTCCGACTCGCACGGTCACCTGACTGGCACGGCGGCCCTGCTCCGCGCCGCTCAGGAGCAGCTCGCCGCCAACAAAACGCCCGTTGCGCCTGTCCCACGCGGCCTCCGCCAGGCGGCCTACTGGATTGCTTTTCGCCAGGAGATTTACATGTCTTTGCAGACGCACCGCCCCATTACTCTGTCGGCGCGCATGTGCGGCTTTGACGAGGCCCATGACTGGTGCGAGGCCCCCGAGTGGGTATGGGCCCAGCGCGCCATAGCTCACTGTGGGGATGCTCTGGCCTTTGCGTTTGGGGGTGGCGGCGGGGTTGGAGCCAGTCGTGTAGGCGGGGGTGCACGAGCAAGAGGACGAGAGCGGTGGAGCAAGCTAATCGAAGACAACGCCGCGTGGAATCGAGTGAGACCGAGATCTTTTGATCCATTTTTCGGACGCGTACCGGGACTGGATGAGGCAGAGCAGCCGCCAAAGCCAGTGTTTCCAGAGTTGCGGGTCATGGGCAACTGGCAAGGTGAGTATGCCGACACCGGAGTCGACTTCCTTTTCCAACTCCATTTCGTCGCTTCTTTCAAACCTTGCACCGTACTCGAACACGAGTATGTCCCTCTCTTACTCATCAGAGCTCTGATACGCCAAGCAGTTCTCGGTTATGGCTACAACATCTTGTCGCGCTTGGTCCTCCTCGTCCATGACCCGTCAATCCCAAAGCTGGGCCCTAGCCGCAAAGCCAGCGTCGCCATTGTCGACAAGAAATTGCGCCGCGATGTGCGCACGCTTTGCAGCATCGTCAACAGCCATCTAGATCACGGGCCGGCCAATATCATTGCGCTTGTTGCCATATCCATGTGTGAGTCCATCTCTTCCGTTCCTCCATCTTTGTTTCCATTCTTTTGCTTTTCGTGCTTCCGTTCCCATTCTTTCTCCTGCTTTCAATCCTCACTTCCTCTTGCTTTGGTTCCCCAACTCGTCTTGTCCTTTCCCTGCTTCTCTTGCGATGCCAGCGGCAGGCTGTTGCTCTTGTCCCGCTCTTGTCCCCTATCCCCTTCCATCTGCCGACCCTACACAACCCACTGACGCAACCATACCTCACAGGCGGCGACCGCTTCACGCACCCGCCACACCAGCGAGCATTGCACGACCTGCTGACGCGCGTGCACCGGCTTCACGGGTGGCCAGTCCAAGAAGCGCGCTCGCAGCTCGAAGACGCGTGGGGCTGGAGCACGCCGTCCGACGCATACGGACCGCAATTAGCACACGCGCATGCGCAGGCCCAGATGGCCAGCCATCGCCACCAGGAGGTGACGCCGGGCCACCATGACGAGGGCGCTGGGATGCTCGGCACTACGGGGCGAGATGCCGATGGCGATGTATTGGTCGGTGGGCCGGGGCCTTGAGGATGGATTGCTTGCCATCGTTTGGCTGTGTCTCTTGGTGCTGCTGGCTGTTGGCGCTTAGTTGGGCTGGGCTGGGCTCGTGGAGCGGTGGGATGCCCGTCTGTCTGCCTGCTAGCCTGCTTGCTAGCCAGCACGTCTCCCCTGTCTACCAGGCCAGCGCGCCAGCGCGCCAGCGCATCATCGCCCAAGTAGACCCAATCGCCTCAAACTTCCCTTACCTTGCTTGTCATCAGTTTTCGTCCCTTCTTCCCTCGGCACTGGACTTGACTGGATTGCACCAATATCGTCGCCTCGAAACCGCACAAGGCTGGCAACTGGTGATCGGACGACCACAACGACAAAGCTAAAACGTGAAAGCGGGCGGCTAACGGCCTTACATACCCCATCCATACGTTCGGGCAACAGCGACGGAAAAGAGCGCCGCATGCACGGGAAAGCGGCTCGCGGGTAAGCGGGCCCCACGGCAGGGCCGCAAAAGCCTCCCTGTCTCTTCCGCAAAGCAACGCAACACAAGGCCGATCAAGCGGCAAACAAAAAGACGGACGACGAAGTGTGGAAGTGAGAAGAGGCGACACGAAGAGAGTAGACGTGGGAGGCAATGCGATGCCTTGAAGAACCCTTCGAGAGAATCGCGCTAGGCCGAAAAAGTAAGGGCGAGCCGACCCGCCAGGGGCCGCATGGCTTGCGGCGTCTCCGCGGCCGCATGTGCGGTCCAGGGCGAGGTCAAGGTTGAGGTGGGGGTGTGACTTGGGCTTGATGCCTAGTCAGTCTACGGAAGAGGATGCCGATTTGTTTACGTCGTGATGGGAGAGGCTGAATGAGTAGAAGATGGACTAGGGCAGTACGGAGAAAAGGAGGGGGGCAGAGGAGAAACAGCACAACACTACAACGATGCTTGCAGTCTCTCTGTCTGTCTATATGTTCGTCTGTCGCCGGCCAGCCTCCCTCCACTACCTCCCTGCCCCGCTGCTCTTGTCGTCCATTGTCAGCGAACCGCTCTCGTTCGGACGGCCGTGGGATTGGAAGTAGTGTTTGGGCCCAGTCAGCCTACTACAGCAGAGAAGGAGGCTTCGAGGTGCTTGCGCTTGGCGAGAAGAGAGGAGTAGGAGCATGACAAGAAGAAGAAGAGAAGAAAGGAAAGAAGGGAAAAGGGGGGAATATCACAACACACTGTAGTGTCGGCTGCGCTCTGTCTGTTTGTCCATCCGTCTGCCATCAGCTTCGTCCCCTATCTCCTTCTGCTGTTCTCCGCTGCTTCGCTGCTTTCCCCACGCGCGGACCCTAAGTAACCCAACCGACTCAGCTCGGCGCAGTCCAGCGCAGTCCTCCGCGGCCTTCCAAAATCCAACCGTCATGCAGCGATGCAGCAGCAGCAGCAGCAGGCCAACCGCGGCACAAGTCATTGGCAGAAAGCGGGTGCCTTGCGTGTGGGTCGACTGTGGTGTGTTGGAGGGCAAAGGGCAACACAAATGCGAAGATAGTGAGGGCAGCGGTTTGGGCTTTTGCTTTGGCGGTGCGATGGGAGCGGATGGGCTGGGTGGCGGATAGATGGATGCGGTGGACCAGAAGAGGACGAAGGAAGGACAGGAACAGGCAGCAAAGCCGCGTCAGTAAGTGAATGAACAGCAAGCCTACCTGTGGTCTTTGCTGTCTGTCTGAGTCTCTCTGGCTGTATCGAACTGATAATGCATCATGCATGGCTGTGTATGTGTCGGAATTCCAAAGAACGTGTTCCGTTTCGCTCTTCGCTTGAGCTTTCATGCAATCAGCCGCATGTAAGTACCCTTATGTTTAGTTCTGCTTCAAAGCGGTTTTACTTTGCCTTTGAGCGATGATGCTGTTGTTGCTGGGTAGAGTGGATGCTGTCATTTGGATTCATCTGATATGGAGGAAAAGCACATTGTGATGGGGGGGGGGGGGGGGGGGGGGGGGGGGGGGGACAGGCGAGGCGCTGTGCATTGATAATCGTTTAAAGGGCTGCGTGGGTGTATCATATACCTATGAACTCAGCCACCCATCAAATACCAATTTCCTTCTCCTTCTCACCCAAATCCATCATCCCTTTTCCCGAACTACAGCTAAAGCTCAGCCCAATTCAATTACGGTACCTCTGATGCTGCCCATCCAGATGGTCGTGCGTGCGCTCCATGCCCTGCACCTGCTCCAACGCGGCAGCCGTCTCGTAGCCGTCGCCCATCGCTTGCGAATGTTACATCGAGGACGAAGCGTCGTAGGGATAGTCCAAGTCACCCGGGTCAGAAAAGGCGTTGAAGGGGAGCTGGTTCGGATGCGCAATGTGCCACCCATCCTGTGCGAATGCCGCCATCGCCATTCCCTGTCCGGAGACAACGTGCACGGCTGCTCCGTACTGTGCGTGATGGGGGTGCTCAGATGGTAGGGCACCGGCGCTGTCCATCATTTGCTGTTGCTGCCGCTGCTGTTGCTGCCGCTGCTGCTGCTGCGCCAACAGCGGGTCACTGGCCAAATTCGAAAAGGGGTTGAACTGGTCGTGCGACGTCTGCCACATGAGGTTGCTCCACGTAGGGTCTGGGTTGGTCTCCCACGGCTCACCGGGCCCGGCGCCAAAGGAGCTCGTCGCCGCATTCGCGGGGAAGCTGATGGTGTTGCTGAGTGGAGCGCGATCCACGTGAGGGTGGTGCTCGACTGTGTGGTGCGCGTGCATTGCCTGGTTGAGCGACACGCCGTAGTGGTCGCGATGGAACTGTCCAAAGTAGTCCGCCGACTCTGACGCCATGAAATGCTGTTGGTCGTCAAAGTCCGGACTCTGGCTCTGCCACGGCGACAGCCGGGGCGTTGCGAGCGGCGACCCGCCGCCAGGACGTGACGATGGCTGCTTGGAAAACACCTTTCTGGCAAAATTCTGGATCTGGTCGTCTTTGTACGACGCAAAGCCCTTGAACTGCTCGCGAATCTGCTTGCACGCCCCGCGGGCAGTGGCGTTGCCCATGTCTGCCATCTTCTCCATCCACCGGATGAGCTTGTGCAGCACGGGCAGGATGGCGTGGCGGTTCGCCTTGGGTTCCGACATGTGGCACAGTCCAAAGGCGAGCTCCAGCATAAAGACGGTGATGGCTTGCATGAGATGGTGGACGATGCACCACCAGGGCCCGTTGCAATACAGCCACAGGACATTGGGTTCCGCGTCGTTCGGAAGCAGGTTGGCCATATTTCTGGCTGCCCTGATGCACTCGCGCGACCTCTCATCGTTGACCACCTTCGAGTGCTCCCCAATATTTCGGATGCGCAGGTCGATGCGACATAGACACGGACGATTGAGCAGAATCTTGGTGCCGTAGAAGGAGAAGCCGAGAAGCGTGCGCTCGCGAGTCGACGGCGCCGAGTTCTGGCCAAACTTGAATTGGGGCGGTAGATTCATATACCACTGGTCAATATCCTTGCTGAACCCGACGATGGAGTTGCGGGCCGCTTCCCAGGATGCAGTCACGTTTTCGGCAGAGTACAGAGTGACAATGACTCTTTGGGCAATCAAACCAAGCAATACGTGGTGACGAAAGCAAATGGTCATGGAGACGTCCTTGGATTCTGTGACATCCCTCTTCATCCTCCCATCAAGATTCATTCTATCCAGCGCGGGCGACACATTATCTTCATCGAGCGGGGCGGGAATGGGGACGGAGGCGAACAGGTGGTTGATGGCTGGCGGGCGCCCAGTAATTTCACAGAGGACGTGGTCAAGCCGGTGGAGAGACCACCACACGCGAACTCGCTTTTCTTTTTGGGCGTACGGGATCGAAGGCACCTCGGTTCGTAAGTGCATACCGAGAGCGACAGCGTGGCGGCAAGCAGAGCCAATCATGATCCATGCTCTACACAAGGTCAGTAAAACAGGCGCGAAGACATTGGGGAAAGAGTACCGGCTTACCTGGCCAATGGCCAAGTAGTAAAACGAAATCAGCGCAAGCACCTGGATGCCCTGAAGGTCGGGATCTTCCAGCAAAGTTTCCCCATTGAACCCAAGATGCCGCGCACGCGTGTAGTATATGAGGTGGTCCCGTTCGTCACCTCTCCAAGGCGCCTCGCTGAGGTGAGAAAATCTGGCTCCGACGGCAAAGATGAGATTCAAAATGGCACGACACTTGGCCGGCAGGCTTTCAGGGTTGCGCGAGACCAAGAACATTTCGAACTGGCCCACAAATTCGGCCTTGCTCAACGCGGGAAACATGCCCTGAACATATTCCATGTAGCACTCGCAAATGTTGGTGGCCATCTCAGCCGTCGGAAGCTCATCCTTGTCGACGTTGTATAACAGCAAGACGTCTTCTTGGTCGACATGGTAGTTGGATTCCGAAACCCTGTCTCGAGGGCCGTTGTCGGGCGCATGACGACGTCTGGTCGCATTCAGACGGTCCAGCTCCGCCCGCTCAGTGTCTCCCGCCATGCCAAAGACTGATTGGCCGTCACAGTCATCCCTGATATGCGAATTCTGCACGTGTGCGAGGCCCTGAGCCCAAGCAACTTCGGATACTTTGCCAACGAAGCCGGTGGCGCGTGTCTGTTCATTCTGCGTCAAGTCTTCGCCGACGAGATCGACGGACCTTTGAGAGCCCACGTCGGCAGATGTCACGGCGTCTGGATTCCCAGTCCGTTCAATGCCGGGTGAGTGTGATCGCGGGCGCTTGTTGCTGGCAGTGGCACCGACTGGGAGGAGGCGTTTCTGTGAGGCCGTCGAGGCCAGGGAAAGATTATCATCCGGGACCTGATCAGCAACTGGTTAGTGTCGCCTCGAATACCTTGTCTGCAGAATCTAACGAGTTCCCATCAATCTTTTGCAGCGGGGCAACACTCTACCTCTGACTCGAGCGCCATCATCTTCGAGCGAATGTTTGCAGGTAGATGGACAGTTGCCGAAATGTCGCGGAGGAGCGACAGCATGCGGTCACCGCGCTCCAGGCCCCTGGGAGAGCGTCAGCCTCGATGGAGGAGGCCAGATTGGCATCGATCTCACTTCTTGTGGCGCTCTCGCTTCCCGTCATTGTAGAGGCAGGGCACTTGCAGCAGTTCACAGTGGTCACATGTCGGCAGCATCCCACTGCACTTGATCTTTCTCGAGCGGCACTCGGCGCATGCTTTGGCGGTTCTCTTCTTGTCGGTCGGGACAGGGGGCGTGCGGATGCGGTGACGCAAAGGGGGTATCGCGACTTTGGCAGCCGTGTTGTTGGTCGACGGCAGCCCCATGGCGAGAGACGACGGGCTTTCATTGCTGACTTGGCTCATGCTGGCGGGCCGGAGAGGTCGGATGGTGGTGCTAGGTCGAGGTGATGGGGTGCGGCCGGGCCCGCGAAAAAGTCTTCACTGTTGGGTGGTGTCCGTCTAGGTGGCGCGGCCGAAGAGTCGAGCAACTAGTCCACTGCTCAGGACGATACTGTAAGCGGCTTCTCCGTGTCGTCGCATTCTCCCATCTCACCTTTTGCATGCCAGAGGCCAGATCGGACCAGTCCAGGTCGACAGTCAGTGAGGAGAGAGGGTTCGTTGGCCGGGGCCGATCAACCTCCAGGCCGATGGTGAGGTTGGCAGCGGTGGAGGAGACAGCCTGGCACAACGGCCTCCCGGGCAGAGTCTGCAGAATGCAAGCAAGCCCTGAAGAACAACAACATGGAGATGTGGATCTGGGAGCTCACGTGTTACCAAGAGGATCAAACCGTGTCGCAACGAGATCCAGTCGCCATTGGGCAGAGGAGCCGGGTCGAACGCAAGTCATCGAGAGCAATCTGAAGTTCGGAGCTGCTGTGGGATATGCGATGTGTGAGAAGAGACTCAGGTTTGGTGGCACGGGGACGCGGGCGGTGCTCCGAACTGGCCTTGGAGCGGCCACGGCTGAGCTGGAGTGACAAAGAAGGTGACTTGCTGCACTGGTGCCGACGAGCGCAAGGCATGATTTGACTGATGGAAACCATGTTTGCATGTGGCAAAGAGTGGTGAGTTCCCGTCCGGTACGGCTGCTGCACTGGACTGCCTCCAACCCGGAACAAGGTCCGACTTGCCTGAGGGGACGACGACCTCGGCCACGTCACATGACCCCGACCTCAACACCATCCTTCCTCCATCGCCGTGGCCGTCAGCTGGCTTGCTTCCCATCTCCTTCTTTTGCCATGCGGTCATCTTAACCGCGGACTTGCTCTGTGATTGCGACAACCGACCTCTGACAGCAGCAGACTGTGGACGGCCGATTGGCTGCCTCGCCAGCATCTACCCATCAATCAACTGCGAACAAAGCGGATCAATCTGGAAATCATCAACATCAACCACCTTTCAACATTTGGTCCTGGGCCGAGCTCCGCGCTTCAGATCCTGAGAACTAATCCGTGGCAGCAAGCTTGTCCAATTGAACGGAGATGCTGTCTGCACTCACCCATCCATCATCTACAAACAAGTCGAATTCATCTGGAATAGCAAAATAAACACCATCCACGCGTCGTCCAGCGTCCCTCTCGATTCTTCGTGGCGTTGCGTGTACCCGTCTCACGTCTAAACCTCGGCCCGGCCGCATTGCCGATACGACTCCATACCTGTCTCCCTCACCAGTCACCAGCTCAGCATTCAAAAAAAAAAAAAAGGAAAAACCTACAACGACACCAAAACTCAAGCAAACGGGATCACAAGAAACCATGGAACAGCCAACACCCTCGCCCACCCCGGCAGCCGCAGAGTCGCAATACTTTAGTAGCAACCCGCCGCCCGCCAACCTATCAAACCACCTCGCGCTCGCGCGCGCCTTTATCGAGCGCCACGCCGCCGAAGGACGGCGCGTCGCGTTGGTGACGTCGGGCGGCACGACAGTCCCGCTGGAGGAGCAGACGGTGCGCTTCATCGACAACTTCAGCGCCGGCACGCGGGGCGCGACGTCGGCCGAGTACTTCCTGTCGCAAGGGTACGCGGTGATTTACCTGCACCGGCAGTTCAGCCTCCTGCCGTACAGCCGGCACTACAGCCACGACAAGCGGTCCTTTCTGGACTTCATGGCCGAAGACGCCGCGACGGGGACCGTCGTCGTCGACGCCGTGCACCAGGCCAAGATGCTGCGCGTGCTGCGGCAGTACGCCGACGTCAAGCGCGCCAACACGCTGCTCATCCTCAGCTTCGTCAGCATCACCGACTACCTGTGGGAGCTGCGCGAGGTGGCCAAGCTGATGCGCCCGCTGGGCGCCAACGCGCTGTTCTACCTCGCGGCCGCCGTGTCCGACTTTTTCGTCCCCAAGGACCGCATGGTTGAGCACAAGATCCAGTCGGCGGAGGAATTCTCGCAATCGCAATCCACCTCGTCGTCGTCGTCGTCGTCGTCGTCGTCGTCGTCGTCTCCCAACGGCCCGTCCAAGCCGCCGCCCGCCGCCCGCACGCAGGGCAAATCGCTCATCATCGACCTGGAGCCGGTCCCCAAGTTCCTGAAGCAGCTCGTCGACGGCTGGGCGCCCGACGCCATGATCGTGTCGTTCAAGCTGGAGACGGATCCCGCCATGCTGGTGCGCAAGGCCGTCTACGCGCTGCGCCGCTACCACCACCACCTCGTCATCGGCAACCTGCTGAGCACGCGCAAGTGGGAGGTGGTGTTTGTGAGCGCCGATGAGGAGCAGGAGGAGGCTGCCAAGGACGACGTGCGCACCAGGGAGAAGTGGATCCGCGTCCCGCGCAGCCGGCGCGCGCGCAGCGCGTCGGGGATTGAGTCGTTGGTTGGCAAGGCGGCGTGGCGGGCGAGCGAAAGCGAGGGCCAGAGTGTGAGCCAGAGCCAGAGCCAGAGCCAAAACGGCCAACAAACACCCTCAGACGTCGACATGGACTCGGCATCGCAGCAACAGCTGGTCGAGGAGAAGAGCGCGGACGGCGGCGGCGTCGGCGAGCCGTCGGTCGAGATAGAGAGTCTGATCGTGCCTGAGATAGCGAGCATGCATGGGCGGTTGATCGAGAGGGCGGTCGCGAGGGGGGCGTGAAGAGTATGGGAGGGGAGCAGAAAGGTGAGTGGTTTGACGACGGCGGCGCTGTGCTGGGCAAGTGGACATGACGACGATGCAGATGAGATGCAGATGCAGTACGCAAGACTACCTGCCGAACCACAGTACCTAGAAGCCTTCTGCGCAGCAGCATCAGCATCAGCATCAGCGAAAATCATGGATGAAGCAAGCAAACAAACAAACAAACAAATTACCAACGAGTCTCTTTCGCATGGACATCTCCCCCAGTCATCCATCAATTCATCCATATACAACACGCACGCACGCACGCACGCACGCAAGTCCCAAAACGCAATCAGCTAGACATAGTCACGCCCCGCCCCTCCCCGCCCCTCCTCAAGCGCGCCCACTCCCCATTTCGATGCCTGCCAGTCCCTGCTACTGCAAGAAGCTACGAGGTCCGTCCCGTCCCATGCATGCATATTACGAGCGGCAGTCAACCAGTCAATCAGTCAGTCGGCCAGTCAGCCAGTCGGCCACTAGAAACCCGGATACAGCCGACGTGCAGGAGGAAGAGATGGCGGGGAAGAAGAGGCAGCGGGCGGGCTGGCTAGCTGGCGCTGTCAGTGCACTGTGCAGGTAGGTAGGTAGGTAGGTAGGTAGGTGCAGTATGCACCACGAGCGTGATTCCGTTTCACGCACGCACGTGCGGGACTAGGTACTAGGTGCTAGGTCCAGGTCTAGGTCCACGTACTAGGTCCTAGGTACTGGACTTGGGACGAAACCAAGGCACTGCGTCAGCAGAGGATGTCGAGGGGAACAGTCATGGGTGTACCATGATGCCACGGCCGACAGGTGATTGCGATGCGGCGTGAGGGAGAGCATGTGGAGGGGTGGTCTCAGTGGCAGTGGTCGTGGCTGTGGTCTTACTTACCTACATCCCTACCTACCTGCCTACCTACCTGCCTCATCCAACTTCAGCTCAACCACGCCGAGGAAGGCTGTTCTGCCTATAGAAGCAGTCATCGCAGGAGAAGGAGGGTTATCTCCCATCGTGCCGCGCTACTTACTGTCTGTCCCGTGGCGACGATCCCGTGAAAGAGTACTAGAGCTGCCCAGAAAGGCGCGAGTCGGGACGACTTGGCTGGGCAGAGTTGACGATTGAAGGGCGAGCGTGCTGCGTGGCACAAGGGGAGGGGGGATGGATGGTTGGTCTACCTAGATCCGCGGCACTCTGCTGCTGCTGCTGCGAGAGAAACCATACGGCGAACGTCAAAGACGTCAGTAATCACACAAAAGCCCGGTAAAGGTTTGAGGAATTTTTGATATTTCTTCTTAGTGATTGCACTTTTTTCTTCCGCTCTCCATCTACCTGTCCTCTCCTCTCCTCTCCTCTCCTCTCCTCTCCTCTCCTTGCCCCGCCTATCCAACATTTTCACACCGGCGTATCCAAGCCTGTTCCAACCAGCCAGCCAGCCAGCCAGCCAGCGACCCCAACAGTAGCGTTCGTCCCATCATTCGATAATCGATTCAAAAGAAAACAAGAAAAACAACACCCATCCGCCATTAAACACCCAGTACGGTATGCGATGCGATGCGATGCGATGCGCCGATGCCAGCAAACAAAAAAGGAGGAGGATATCCAAAAAAAAAAAAAAAAAAAAAAAAAAGACAAGAAACAACAATGCGAGTAGAGAAACATTACTTCAACGCACCTCCCTTACATGCCTCAGCGGAGGGAGGGACTTGGGGAAGAAAAGGCAGTGGTAGCAGTGGTGACGCAGCTCTAAACAGCGCGCTCCACATCCTTCGGCTCCGGCAGCGCCTCCTCCTGATGGATGCTGCGGCCGCGCACGCCACCCGCAGCCCCCAGGTCCTTGTGGATACCGCGGCCGCCGGCGTTGAGGTAGAGGTTATCGGTGTTGGGGGCGCCGTCCTGGCGCAGGCTGCTGCCGTCCCACTTGGCGCTGGTGATGGGGTTAACGTGCAGCACGTACATGGTGTCGATTTCCTCGAGCGAGCGGTCCTTGCTCTCGATCATGAAGAAGTAGACGATGAAGAAGAGGGCGAGGCAGCAGCCGCCGAACACGAGGCCGTACAGGTAGTCGATGGCGTCCGTAATGTACGGCGAGAAGAAGGAAATCAGGAAGTTGAAGAGCCAGTTGCTGGCCGTGGCGAGCGCCATGCAGATGGCGCGGTAGCGGGCCGGGTACAGCTCGCCGACGATGGCCCACACCATTGGGCCCCAGGTCGTGGCGAAGGCGCAGATGAAGAGGCAGGTGAAGACGATCATGACGGAGCCGGCGGCCTGCTTGTTGGAGCCGTTGCCCTCGGTCAGGATGAAGTGGCCGACGAACGAGTAGATCATGAAGCACATGAAGGCCCAGGCGGCGCCGGCCATGAGCGACTTGCGGCGGCCGCAGTTCTCGACGATCCACAGACCGGCAATGGTGGCGACGACGTTGACGGTGCCGAGGATGATGGACGTGACGAACGAGTCCTTGAGACCCGTCTGGGCGAAGATGGTCGTGCCGTAGTAGAAGAAGAAGTTGGCACCCGTGAGCTGCTGGCCGGCCTGCAGGACCATTCCGAGCAGAGTGCGGTACAGCATGCGAGGGCCGGTGAAGATTTCGTACCAAGGGTGCTCGCCACCGGCACGCTCGGCCTGCAGCTTCTCCTCAATATCGGCAATCTCCTGGTTGATGAGGGGGGCGTCGGGGGCACAGCCGTTCAGGCGGGCCATTTGCGTGCGGGCCTCGTCGATGCGGCCGACACGGTATGCCCAGCGAGGGGACTCGGGCATGAACAGAATGGTGCTACCAAGCAGAATGGCCCAGAGGCAGGAGAGACCGTTGGGGATGCGCCACTGGGCGCTGTTGGAGTAGTCCTTGTGGGTTCCGTAGTTGATCTGGAAGGGGTTAGCCGACAGTAGCAGGCAGCATGGGACGGCAAGTTCCGCGAACTTACCATGTAGGCGGTCCAGATGCCGAGCGTGATGAAAAGCTGGTACGATGACACAACGGCACCACGGATGCGCCTGGGGATCGACTCGGACTGGTACATGGGAACGCAGGTGGAGAGCGAACCAATGCCAAAGCCGGCGACGAGACGGCCAATGGCGAACTGGTACCACTTGGTGGACGAGGTGATTTCGATGATGACGCCGACAATGTAGAAAAAGGCCCAGAAGGAGATGGAGTACTTGCGGCCAATGCGGTCGGCCAGGGGAGCGGAGATCAAGCAACCGAGCAGAGTACCAATGCAGAGCAGACCGACAATGGTACCCTGGCGGGCGTTGCTAAAGGCACCATCTTGACCGAAGCGGGCAATGAAGTCGGTTTCTTGCATGAAACCAGAGATTTGACCAGATTCGTAGCCAAACATGAAGCCACCGACCGAGGCAATGGCACCAAGCAGGATGGAGATGACGGGGATCTTGCCGTAGCCCTTGGGCGGCTTCTCACGCGAGGGGTTTCTGGTAGGGGAGTCATTGGGGGTGGTGGCCTCGGAGTTGTGCTTTTCGGGGTCGACGACGTGAGACGCGTCGTCTTTCTTGTTGAAGAAGCCCATGGTGAATGTGTGATGGGTGTCGAGTGGGGAGGGGACTGAGGGATGGTGGGCAGCCGGGGAAGGGAGAGGGTTTTATAGCTTGAAGATGGGGGGGGGGGGTGATGTCGTTCGACGGCGCCGGGGCGTGCAGACTGGGTGGACATCTCCAGATGGCGGCTCCAAGGGCATGGCGTGTCGGTGGGGGATGCTACAAGGGCGAGGGCGAGGGCGAGGGCGAGGGCGAGGGCGAGGGCGAGGACCGGGGACAGGACAGGAGAGGACAGACCAGGGCCAGTGCCAGTGCCAGTGCCAGTGCCAGGCAAGAGCGGCGGCAGAAAAATGGTTGAGACCCACTCGAGCGACGGGCATCTCAGCCGAGAAAGCGCCCGCCCACGAGCCCCGAGACCTCACCAGCTGCATGCTCCCTTGGTGGACGACGTGAATGCAGCAGCAATGACTTCGATAGCGCAATGTGCTACGCTACGGCTGCTAGGCTAGGCTAGGCGCGGGACGCGGGAGAGCGACGTTGAATTGTCTGTGAGGATGGCGGTCCGTCGTGGGAGCCACCGCCGCCGGCGCGCTTGGCTGACGCTCCCGTGATGGCCGTGCGAGGCACTATCGACGACGACCAGGACAACGCATCAAGCAAGCAGTCTCGCGCACTTTGCCTTTTCGCGGTAGGGCTGAATAATTCATGATGAGTGATGAGTGATGAGTGATGCCGTGGATGACGACGAGGGTCATGATTGACTGGTCGCGTCGGACCCGTCGCTGCAAATGCCGGCAGCAAATTGGAACTAGAAGTGAGAGCAGAGCAGAGCAGAGCAGAGCAGGGCGACATGGACAGGCACAGGGAGGGAACTCGCAGGGCAGGCTGGCAGCTGGGGTCACCAAGATGACGCAGAAAGGGCCGACCGTCGAGGTCCGGCAGCTCAAGTCGACGGCATACCTGTGCTGGGCTGCGCGCAAAACAGGGCGGATCTTTGTTCCTTGTTGCGGTCGATGATTGTGTTGTCGATGTCGTCGTCGTCGTCGTCGTCGTCGTCGTCGTCGTCGTTGTGGTTGCGGTCGGCGGCCGTTGGGCGAAACGCGGGCCAAGCAGCGCCGCGAAGACCAAGGCGAGCGCCACACGCCACGGTGCCATCCATCAGCGGCTGAAGAGTGCTAGCTAGCACTTCGTCCACTTCGTCCACTTCGTCCACTTCGTCCATCACCAGACTGGCAGACAATTTTTCTCGGCCGCCCTGACCCTGACCGTGACCGTGACCGCTTCCGCCGCCGCCCCCAATCCGACTCTTCGAGAAGCTCACACCACGTATCGCCATGGTGCTCCTGCGCTGCACTGCACTGCGCTGCGCTGCGCTGCGCTGCGCTGCAACGGCCCTCCCACAGACGGACCTTTCCCCATGTCTGTGCCAGGCCCGGCTCGACAAGACACCTGCTCGCCTCACCACCACCACCACTACTTGGTTCTCCACGAGCTTCAAAACCTGCTGCAGAATTTTCGCAAGTTTTTCGCCCACTCGCTCGCCGCAAGGCCCAGCGCAGAAATGGTCGAGGCCTGCGGTTGCTGCGATGCTGGTGGCCCTGGTCCCTCCACAACCCAGCGAGCCAGGCCCCACACGACTGCAGCGCCGGTCCACGGAGAATTGGCGGAGAGAAGGCTGCGAAAAGTGGAGGTCGAAAAAAAAAAAAGAAAAGGAGACGAGGGGCGGAGGGGAGGTCCCACGGCCCACGTTCACCGACGCTGCACTCCAGGTTCACTCCAGACTTCTCCTCCTTCTCCAGACAACCGTCCACCGCCGCGGGCAGGCTCCATCTCTCGCCCCCGACATTGCGATACCCCATCACATCACATCGCATCGCTCTCGCTTCCACGCTGGCCACGCCCATTTCTTGCTGCTTCGCCCTCCATCCTGATGATGGTGACTTTTGCTCCGACTCGTCCGACCTTCCTTTGCTGTTCGTGTTGGCGGTGGTTGCGCTCCCGGAACGCATCGCGTCCGTCCACGCCCAACTCCCGAAGCTTCCCCATCAATGCCATGCCATACGACCACCACCCCTTGTGACCTCTCGACGCCGCTTCCTTTTCTCCCTCTTTTCGGCTTGCTCCGCCCGTGGGTGCAATTTGCCCCGGGGCCCACGCCCGGTCTGGCCTCGCCCTCGCCCTCGCCCTCGCCCTCGCCCTCGCCCTCGCCCTCGCACACGTCGTCTCCCCAGCTTTCCCATTTATCCCCGCGTCTTCGGAC
Source organism: Phyllosticta citrichinensis (assembly GCA_038380885.1). Classification (NCBI taxonomy): domain Eukaryota; kingdom Fungi; phylum Ascomycota; class Dothideomycetes; order Botryosphaeriales; family Phyllostictaceae; genus Phyllosticta; species Phyllosticta citrichinensis. The sequence continues at coordinate 171,835 of JBBWUH010000016.1, read as the reverse complement.
AAAAGTGATACGAGTCTTCCGACCATGAGCCCACGGGCATGTCACGCGCCAGGCCGAAACTGGTTACCGTGGCGCCGCACGTCGTAAACAGACTGTCGACTGGCGGTAGGTGCCGTCGACGCCCGTGGCGGCCTCGCCTGGCCTGGCCTGGTGCCACTGGGTGCAGCAAAAAATTTTCAGCGGCCGTGACATGTCCGTCGTCGGCACCTCGCCCACACCACCAAGCGCGAAGCTATTCCCGACGCCTGGCATTCCCGTTGGGGCAACCGGCGACGCGAACAAGCGCGGTGCATTCCCCCATGCGGTAATCCAGCGTCGCTTCGGAATTGCTCCTTTGGTCGGTGCCTTGGCACGCGGGGTGCCTTGACGCCTGTGTGGCCCTTTTTTTCGAACTCGTTGGTCATCGACGCCCGGCAGGCCGTTTTGCTCCTCCTCTGCGCCGGTATCCGCCGACTGCAACTCTGTTGCCATGGTGTGAGGCCTGCCGTACCAATGCACCGCTCGGGCCGATGACGTTTCGAGGGACCGTCTTGGCTGCCCGGCGGAGGTCACCTGCGGAGTTTGCGGTCCCCGGCCGGGGAAATTGTGGAAATGAGGCTGCCGGAGATGAGGCCATGGAAACGAGGAGGAGCTGGCCATGACGATGCTGACAATGCCGCTGATGGAGTCTGTGAGGTAAGCCGCGACAAATCAAGGAAGCCAATCCAAACAAAAGACGCGACGTTGCCGGACTGGGCGACGCGTGATGAAGAGTCGACGGTGATGAGGAGGATTGTCTGCTGCTCTGTGGACCACGGCGGGCAACAACGTTTGCTTCTCCTCCACCGCATCCACGCTGGCGGTGTGCATCGCGCATCGCATCCATCGCTGGCGTAGGTACGTCATGAGAGGGTCCGCCAGGTCACTGACGTCCGTGTTGGCTCGGAGGTTTTTGGGCTCCAGTTTCCTCGAGTGATTGCCGTCCTGGTTCCCCAGCTCTTTTCCTTGCTGCAAGACCCCGGCAGGCGACGTCTGCTTGGATTCCTGTTGGCTGGCCTCGCCTCGTCCAACCTCGACACGTCGACGGTGGTCCAGCATCATGGCGCTTTGGTTGTCGTCGTCGTCGTCGTCGTCATCGTCATCGTCCTCATCATGTCTCTCTTGCTGCTCGCGACGACGAGTCTCGATGCAGCTGGCATCCGTCGTGAGGGTGGTTCAGTGTGTCCATGGCCGAGTGGATGGCGCTATACCGCATTGATTAGGCGAGGTTCCCAAACGGGTCAATGGATGGGGAAGAGAGCGCGAAAGGCTGAGGACCACGACGGCTCCAGAAGCAGAAGGGCTGCTATATACATAGCTGGTCGAGTGCAGTCGTCAAGGAATGACGTGCAACATCCAGGCAGACGGGAGCGAGGTCAGGTCAGCTGCATGTTGGCCATCTGAACAGAGCGCAGACCCAGGCAGGGAGTCGAGCGAGGAGACAGGGCCAACGGCAGGGGAGCGCTTTGTGTTATATAAGAGCGACGGGACAGAGAGGCGGCGGTGAGAGGGCCGTCCAGAAGAGAGGAGCCGAAGAGGAATGCTTGGTGTGCGGGTGTGTGTGTGTGTGATGGGGTGGCCTAGCGCGTCGTGGGGTAAGGTCCGTAGGTGCCATGGGGCCCCTCAAATAAACCCTATTCCCTGCAGCCAGACGCCAACGGGGGAACACCACACCGAGCCGCATCCAACACACAACCAACTCCAACAACCTGCCAAGCTGACCACCCAGCCAGCCCCCTGGACTCGCCCTGCTGCTCTAATTCCTCACTGCTTCGGCTGCTCTCCTGTAACCGGGAGTCCACCAGCTCCTCCAACTCCAAGTTTCTCTTCCTGTCTTCTACTCAACAGCACGCCAGCCACGCCAGCCATTTCTCCGTCGGCCACACCCACCCCTTTCTTCCCACCACGCGATTCAGCCTGAATGTCTGCGCGTAGCGACCAGCCGCGCGGTGCCTTTCTCCAGGCTGAAAGGCGCCGCAAAAAGCGCCACACGGCGCCGCGGACCCTGACAACGGGGGAAAACGGTGCGTGGATGGGGGCTTTTTCCTCGTTTCTCTCCTGCCTGCCTGCCGACTCGGAGACCATTTCCCAGGCTGCCGTCCGCTGTGGTGTAGGAACCTCGCTTCGACTCGATTCACTGTGTGAATGGTCACTTCACTGCATCGTGGTGGCTTGTTTCATGTGGCTGTTTTCTGTCGGTGCTGGCCTTTTCTTGCTTCGTGCTTGACCTCGTCGTCTTTTCTCCTTTTCCCGTTTCCGTTTTGTCGGTTGGCTTTTCTGTCTCCCTTCTCCTCTCCCCCGGACACACCGCCGCGAGAGATACGGCGTGTGGCGTTTCCCCCGGACCCCAACACAGACCCCACGGGCGCGCCTTCGGCCCTATTCGTCGCGCTCCTCCGCCATTGGAGGTGTGCGTGGATGATTGTTCTCGCGGGCTGCTGTCAAGAGTTGGATGACTTGGGCGTGTCGCCACTGGATGGCAGTGCCGTACCTACTGCTGCGAGTCGTCGAGGAATGGCGGCAAGATGCGTCGTTGGCTTGCTGCTTTGAGGTTTTCCTTGCTCTCTTTCTCTGCACTGGTTACTGTCGACGGACGGATACGTCGTCCTCTCTCTTTGCGGTTGTGGCAGACCACGGGTCGGGCCTGCGACTCGCCTTGCTCAATTCGTGCTCCTACATATTCCTCCGCCAACGCATGCGCCGTACGCAGCAGAGACCCATCTCGTACACTCTCTCCGCTCCCTCGCGTGCGTGCGTACCGGCACGCCGCGTCAGTGCATCGATCTGACAATTCTACCAACATGTGCTGGGCTGACTGGATCGCCGTTGTACAGTACACATTCTGCGGAGTTCATAAGCGCGCCTTCTCGTCTCTTCCTAGCCCGACGGCATACTGGGCGTCATCGCGCAACGAGCAGACGAACAGCCATTCCTGTATGCCACCTCTTTGGGCATCACTTCCGTCTTCCGGGTAGCTGACAGGCAGAGTCACGCGAGCGACGCGACACTAATGCGCCACCCATTCAGTGGTTCTTTAGCAGGCAGACAAGCAGGTAGGCAAACAAGCAGGCAGGTAGGTGAGTGGCAAGTCAGTGGTTTGCCCATCTCGTGAGGTGAAAGCACACGCTTGCTTGGCGCAGCGCAGGGCTGGGTCGATCAGCCAGCCAGCAGACTGCAATGGTGACACGGCAGATCTGTCGTGCCTGTGAGGCACAGATGCGCGTACGTAAATGCGTGGGGTGGCTACTACTAAGCTCTCCATTTTCTCACTTCGTCTCTCCTTTCTTGTCCTGCCTTGTTTTGTTTCTTCTCTCCCTCTTTCTATTCTCTCTTCTCCCCCTTTTGGGACTGAAGTGCAAAAATATGGCGCAGCGTCATTCTGGCCGTACGATGGTGAAGAGCAGCATCAATGCGCAATGAGCACGTGCATCATTCTCCGCAACCGCATTGGCGGCGTTGGCCGCGCAGCTTTGAGAAATTGCAAAGCCGCGAGTGAAGTTGTTCGGCAACAAGGACCAGAAAAATCATCCTTTTTTGCTAATCTGGCGCAGCGGACAGTTTTCTTTTGTTCTGATCGTCGGAGTTGAAGCTGCCGCTGTCGTCGATGGGAGGCGGTTGGGGCAGGAAGGAGGGAGGCGTCTATACCTCCTCACGAGCGACTTCCAGTGCACTGGCTGAGCAGATGACGCGCACGGCGTGAGTTGGGCATATGCTTTGCACATGCTACCCTCCTCCCCACGCGCTCAGGTTTCGGCGAAGTCGGGCACAACGTCGCAAAAGGACGGCATGTGGACGGCATGTGTCTTCCCCAGCTCAGCGGCTTCAAAAGCGGTCTCTCCGCTCGCTCACTCAGCGGAAGCAAAGATCTTGCGCTCTTCTTCTGAAGAAGCGGCAAAGACTCGTCACTTGTGTGGCGTTGGTGTTGGGGCGCGAACGGCGTTCCTGGCGTACTTGTGTTGTGTTGGGTTGGCGTTATGTTGGGTTGATTTGACTCGATGTGACTTGACTGCAAAACGCACCACAGGACGCTGGCGATCTGTTTCATCAAACAGAAATGGCGGCCACCCTTGGTATGTTCTACGCTGCTGACGTTCAAGACTCGATGTTCGACACTTGACAGACAGAACCCCCGCAGAGACGGCGCGGAGACGACGAGGAGAAGCAGGGGAAAGGTGCGAAGAGTACATCGGGGAAGCAAAGAGAAAGACACAGTAGGATCTTTACGTCACGGAAAGTTTCTGTGCAGACGCATTTGTCGTCCTCTGGAAAGGAGGAGGTGTGCGGGTGCGGTGGGTGGGTTTTATACCCCGTCCGCCGCCAGTCGCCCGCCAGGCTCTTCCGTTGGTCGGCTTGCTGGTTGGTCAGTCGACCAGGCGGGCATGTGCTTCTCCTCCACCTCACCGATTCCGGAACTGCGAAGAGGTATAAAAGGCCGCACGTCTCTCCTCGCCAACGACTCCACAAGCTAGCAGAGGACGGGCTGCGGGGACAGGTCAATACGCTAACAGTGAATCAACTCGTGGCTCTGCGGTTCCTGGAAATGATGGCGAGAATTCTCGCCGGTCATCTTGCTCTGTTATTTCAAGATCAAGCGAGCAGAAGAGAAGGACCGGGGGGTTTATACCCTGTCTGCCTGTCGCTTGGGGGTTTGTTGGTCACCTGGTCAGTCGACAAGCCGGCATATGCTTCTCCCCCACCGATCCAGGGGCTGCGACGAGGGATAAAAAGCGCCGCTCTCTCCGGCACAACTCGTTCCTGTTCAAGCGTTTGGGGCAGATCTGTGGATGACTGGAATGCATAGATCGCGACAAACTGGCGGTTCTCCGGCGAAGAGAAAGATTCACTTGGTTTGTTTTCCTTTTCGCGTGGTCGGCAAAGGTCCAGCAAGTCAAAAGAGATGCTTTAACGACAGCTGTCAGTGTTGATGTCTTACATCACAGGCGCAGGATAACGGCGCGCAGCACTACCATCAATACCGCCAGTCAGCCAATTCCCCATGACGAGGAGACGCGCTGAACGACGCAGCCCGTGGCGGAAAAAGCGCAGGCAGGAAGAAGTACAGTGGAATGAGAAAATGTTGATGTTGATGGAGCTAGCCTGCATGGCGCGACCGCAAGCCCTCTTCTGCAGGAAGAGAGAGGAGTAGAAGAGAAGGGCTAGGGAGTCTTATACCTCACCTCACCACGCTCCCTTCCGCCCTACAAACTTGGTAACAGGTCTGTCAGGAGGTACCGGTACGTTGGACTCACGTGCCTTTCTCCACCGATTCCGAGGCTGCAAACCGGAAGAGGTATAAAAGTGTAAGAAGCGAGCGGCTGGACTGGAAATGTGTCGGCAAGAGAAAGACAGAAGAAAGTCATCGGCCGGAGAAGGAGGCAAAAAACAAGAAAGCCCACCACCACAGTCGAAAGCGTAGAGAGACAGGCAGTGTACGTACCGAGCGTAGACTACTTTGCCATGACGCCCGAGGAAAATGGTAAGGAGGGAGATGGGAAGGCGGGGGGTTTTATACTCGCCCGCTGGGCCGACGCTGGATGAAGGGTAGATGGATTGGTCGATGGAAGCGCCGCGCACATGCCGCAGTCCAATGATCGCGGTCCGAGGCAGCAGTGCAGCGAGGTATTAAACTCCCGTCGTCTTCGCACTGCACCTTCTTTCTCATCGACAACTTACCTGGAACCGCAGGTCTCTACTGAAGTATCTTAACCTCACTGGCGGCTCCGTGCCAGTCCAGCGAAAAAGTCCTCCTTGTTTCGCGGTCGGTTTGGCTGCGCAGTCCACACCGCATCGTATCAGTTCAAAGGAAAATGAGTATGGGAGGACCTGGTGTTGATGATGCGCCTCAGCGTCGTAGAGCAATAGCGAATCATGTCGCCACGAAAGGTTAAGAAGCTGGAAAATAGAGAAGCTGGAAAGTTGCAAGTCTGTGTCTCCTCTCCTCTCCACAAAAAGTCGTTTCGAGAAACGAGAGGAGAGAGACAGTCGCACGTACGAACATTGCACATCTTCGCCGCGGAAGCGTCGTTGTTGACTTGGATGGCAATTTGAGGAAGAGGGGGTTTTATACCCCTGTCCGGGTTAACCAGAGTGGTCGCGAGGCGGAAGGGGGTTTGACACGTGCGTTCGTGCGCTGCTGACCTGCTGCGCGCTGCCTGTGCCACAGTCAGGGGGAAAGGGTATAAAAGCACTTCTCTTCCTCTTGTTCGCTTCTACTCTCTTCAAGCAGTTTCCAGATCTCCAAGAGGAGGAGACAAACATTGAAGAGAAAACTGTCAAGACTCGTGAACCGCTATTTTACTGCTTTCTCTTGCGCTGGCAAAAATAATCCACCTCGACTGCGCCCGCAGGGCGAGAAAAAAGACCAGTTACAATTGCGGGGGAACGATGCAGGGGGGCATCAAACCCCGATGAAGACGTTTGACAAGACCAAGAGGATAGAGTAAGACTGGGACTCTACCAACAAAGACATTTCCCAAAAGTCTGCATGGTGTTGTCTTGTGAGGCTGACATGAGGGCGCCGGCCGGCTGCCGTTTGTCGAGTGGAAAAGCTCGGCGAGGAGTGGAGTTTTATGCTGCTGCCTACCCAGGACGATTGTAAGATGTCATAAGGTGAAAAAGGGTTGACAATTGCGCCGATGCGCTGCTGACTTGCCGCCGGCGCTAGGGCTGGGGAGGGAGGGGAGGTACAAAAGCGCGCTCTTCTGCGCCTCTGCTTTTCTTCAGAAGTGTCCTCCTCAGCTTTACGAGGATCTGAGGAACCTCAGTCAGTCATCGCTGACTGTCCTGTGTTGCGCCGGGCCTTCCTCAGACTCACTGGTCTTCGGCATTCTAAACCTGGTGCTTGCGGATAGAGCGGAAATTTTAGCTGGAGTCGGACAGCAGAAGATGATCGCGGAGGAATGATGCGGAGTGGCGCTGAAGAGTGACGGAGATGGTGTACCAACTGCGATAATAAATGCCGCTCTTTAGCGCGAAAAAGAGAAGAGAGAGAGGAAGGAAGTAAATCCGTCACCTCCAGCCCACAAAACAAGAGCCGGCTTTGTTGTTCGCAGAACCGTGGCGGCCAGACCACCAAAGTCAAATTCATCAAGAAGTTGAGCAGTGGTCGCAGACGACTGGTTTGCGGAATGCAAAAGCAGCCAGCCTGACGAAGCCCTTTTATACCCCCGCGCACTCGGTCACGCGCGCTCGTCAACTGAAAAGGGACAAAGAGTACCGACGACGGACCACACTCTACTGGCGTGGCGGCCTCAACCAAAAAGCGTCGACACTCGGGTTTGCGGCCGATGCGCTCGCTCCTCAGAAGCCTGACTCTCTCCATCGCCCGCAGGATGCGACAAACTCCAGCACCTGTCGACAAAGATGGCAAACACCACCACTCACCTTTCAGGTTCTTCGCGCATCTTCCGCACTCTCCCAATCCTCGCCACAACAAACCTCCCGCCTTCTGTTGCAAAATCAAGCTCACAAGGCCAAACAAACAACAGTACGCCGCCATTATTGAGGTGAGAATTGCACAGTTGAGCGCAGGCACGCAGACCTAAAAATGAGCAGCGGGCGGCGAACGGCGTCTTTTATCCCTCATGCCGCACGGGGCAATCGGCAATCACGCGCACGCATGGGGAGCATCCATGCTCGGTGCGCGGATGTGGAGGATAAAAGCGGCGCCGCTGCGGAATCTCTGCTGTATTCTTTCAGTGCACTTTGATCACTTCCTGTGCTTTTTTGATGTACTGGGCCAGAGATTAAAGGCCCAATCACTACTGTGGTGGCGGGTTTTTGCGGTGCGCTGCTTGGTTTGGCTTTGGATCTTGTTCAGATGTGGCTGTGGTGCTGTCTTCGTAGCCTTTGAGTGAGTTGATGCGTGCCATTGTGATAGAGAGATGATGGCGAGTTGCGTTGTTGGGAAATGTTGAAGTGATTGGCGCGGTTTTGCGGGGCGGACTTGAGAAAAAGTACAAACGAATGACCAAACGGACAGACAGACAGACAGACAAGCACAGTGGTAGAATCGTGCAGCTTGCCAGGGAGAAAACCCCCAGTGCCAACTTTCTTCTTCTTCTTCAAAGGACGCCGCGCAGTGCCACAGTCGTAGAGGATGTTGAGTGACGGAGGGAGGAAATGGCAGACTTTTATACCCACCGAGCCCCTAAATCACTGGCGCCACAAGCATCGCGAGCATCACGCGCGTCGACTGCCCACGCGACCGCCCTCACCCCGGTTCCCCTCTTGCTCCAAGGTATAAAAGACACCATTTCATCGCTTCCAGACCTCACTCCAGAGCGTCATTCTCCCGAGCCACAGAAAGCGACTCCAAGTTGACTTCTGTGGCCCGAAAGTCAGAGAAAAGAACCGAACTGGTCGTTCGTTGGCGCGCTCCCGGACTTCTCTTCCTTTTCGCCCTGCCAGTCAGGGTGCAGCGCAGGTACAGAGCATGTAGCAATTGCGCGCATCGTTGTTCTACATCGCAGCCCGAAAATGAAGACAACCCACGTGCGGAAATGATGGACCTAAAACGTACTGTCAACACGCGGGGCGACACAGAAGAAATGAAGTATGACGGCCAGTGTACCAGGGCAACCGGAGCACGGCGAAGAGTAAAGTTTTCGTAGACTTGTGCTTCAAGAGAAGCCGCGGACTGCTAGATTGCTGCAGATGTCGAGGAGACGAAGACTCAGCGCAGTGGATTTTATACCCACCGTACCACCAAGTCCCTGAATCACGGGCGTCACGGGCGTTGACTGCCCACGCGGCCTCTCTCGCAAGTATAAAAGATGCGGTTCTATTGCTTGCAAAACTCACTCCAGGGCGTCCTTTCTGCAGCCACAGAAACAAATCGACCGCGTGTGGACTTTGTGGCTGCCGTCTTACTGTTGGACTGCTGGGTTGTGCTTTTTTGCGCTCTTCGACTTGTCTTCCTTTGCTCTTAGTTAGTCTTGGGGTGGCGGAGGTCCAGAGCACGCCGCGTTTGTGCGTGATGCCGTTCCGCGTCATGGCGGGAGGGTCAAGACGACCTACTTGCAGGAATGCTAGACTTCAAGCTAGGCGTTGATGAGCGGACGGACACGAAAGAAACGAGACAAGACTGCTAGTCTTTGAAAGCAACCATCACAGGGCGCAGTGATGTGTTGAGGAACCGGGAGGCAGACACAGTTCGACCACGTGAGCCTTCCCTTGCCTGAGAGAAGACGCGAAGTCCTGGAGTTGCTGTAGATGTCGAAGGGACGAGGTCCAAGGGCAGTGGATTTTATACCCGCGGCACTGTCGAAGCGCGTCATCACAAGCGAATAGATAAGGCTGGTTGGTGTCGCCGCGCTGCTGGCCTTTTCTTCTTGTGCCTCAGCCAGTCCAAGTTGCGGCGTAGGTAGCGGTTGGGTGAGATGTGGTTCTACGTCGTGGCGCGAAAATGATAATGGACTGCATGCCAGGACGATGGAATCAACTCAGCAGCCCAAACAAAAAAGACAAGAGAGAGGACAGCAAAAGCCACAGCTCCCATCAGCGTCGAGGATGTCAAGGAAACAAAAGCCCCAAAATTACTTAACTGTGATGTGTTGAGAAACCGCACATAGACAGTCGCGGAGGATGCTGGACTGAGTTGGAGAGGTAGACAGAGTCTGTGGACTTTATACCCGCCGCACCGGCTGCCGAATCGCGGCGTCACGGGCGAGGAGTTGCAGCTCGAGCATCACGAGCGTCGGACGCGCACATGGTCCTCCGCTTTCTGGGCTGTGAGACATCTTCCATGGCATGAGCAACTTAAAGCAACAGCCGCGACATCGCTCCTGGTCGATTCTCGAACAAGTACGTACTTCGCGGACTTGGATTTCGCCACGAGATCACTTGCCGCTCCTCGCGCTGGGTGCGTCAATTGCGTCCTCTTTTCCCTCTCGGTCCGGCCGGGGTCCGGCGCGGTGCGCTTGCTAGTAATGTTTGGCGACATTGTGGAGACAAAGTGATGGCGGTATTTCTCTTCGCGTGACGATGACGGGCAGAACAGAGAAGGAGAGAACTTACATTGACAAAGTCTGGCGGGACGGCGGGCATACAGGGAGCAGGTGGAGAAGGACACCGCCATTCCACCCATCCCCGTCAGTCCATCCGTCGGTCAGCCCATCAATTCGAAACAGTGCAACAGCCTTCCTCCTGTACTGCAACCATGGCTCCTTCTTTTTCTATGCCCCGCTTCTCGTCACCGACGGGAGCTCAGGAAGGATGAGAAGGATGGATGTGCCCGTGCAATGCTACCATGCAAGATGCCGGAATGCTGCGGTGACGGCAAAACAATCTCTTTTCTCACTGTTGTCACAGTGAGTGCCGACGCCATCGAACCACCGCCCATCGTTTCCCAGAATACGGGCTATGCGGCCTTCGTTAAGTCGCTCGGTTAGTCACCCTTCTCCCCAAAGCCTCCACCCGCGGTGCCTGAATCCAATCCGTCGTGAGCAAGCGACCTGTCCGACCCAGGCGACGCGAGAGCCACGTCTGACGGGCAAGATGCCGCGTGTTCCGGGAACGAACGAGGCGACGGACGCCGTCCGCGGATGCGCATCCGCCAGGGACGTATCTACCAATTGACCAACTGCCACGTGAAGCGCAGCGACTCGGTTCGGTTCGGTAAGCCGAGGCGCTGGTACCTGGGCCGTCGACCACCGCCGCCGTGATGCGGTTGGGTGATCGCCGGCAGGGGTGCGTGTAGGGATGTGTGCTAAATGCGGACACGAGCGGCGGCGGGTACGGTTAGACGGGATGGAGTCGCCGTGTCGAAGGGAGCAACCGCCTTTTTGCTGTACCTGAAAGGAGACCAAGCCGAGGGAGGCGCTGCAAGTGGCGGATGGTCGGCCGACCGGTTGAACGGCTGGTTGGGTGACTGGGTGGCTACCCTGGACTTGGTGGATTTGATGAGACTCTGTGGCTTTCGTTTGCGATGGATGGGTGTGGGGTTTGCTGAGTGATGGCGCGAGATGAATTCGACTGGCAGAAACCAGAAAGGGTCGTCTCTTCTTGAGAGGCTTCCAAATCGCGAGTCTGGATCCGGCCATTCGACCACTGAAACCGGGTTCGGGATCCTCGTTCTCCGCGCCCCGCTGTCACGACAAAAAGAAGCGAGTCGAACGAGACGAGCATTTGGGATGCGCAGTGAGATCAGATACAGCGGCCCCGTCCGCCCATCCAGGCACGTGCATGGACGGAGGACGCGGCGAGGGCGGCAGGTACGAAGTTGAACCTCAAGGCAGAAGCCGGCGCAGGGGCGCGTCGGGGGAGCAGTGGCTCGTGTTGGCAGGCCGGGGCCTTTTGGGTCCCAGAGACGACGGGATTCTGGAGATGCGATGCCTGGAGAGGTTAGCCTGACGTGCCGCTTACGAGCCGAGTGGATGTGGAGACAGGAAGAGGTTGATCCGCGGGGACACGAACAAGCCAGAGCGGAGAGAGGTAGCATGTGGAGGTGGTGAGCTGGCAGTCGTCGGCGAAGAGCGAGAGCAAGAGGAGAGGAGAGGAGGTTGGTCGGGCGCTTCGCGGGTGCAGCGAGTGAGGGTTGGAGCGTCGTGGTTGGACTCGCTTCGACGTGTAACCACACGACACGACACGAGAGAGAGAGAGAGAGAGAGAGAGAGAGAGAGAGAGCGGGCACGCCCCCAACGCTGCTCCATTCCCAGATAAGCATAAAAGAGCCTCATTGCTTGCGCCTCTTGGCCCCAGCCCCGCGCGTAAATGAAATGGCATGGCCTGCGGGATATGTGATGTTTTGATGGAGGAGAAGAGGCCGCATGTCAACAACGACGAGATTTGGACCACCTCGACTCTTCCTATCCCGACCTAGCCCCTGAGCCTCCAGCGCATAAGCTTCGAGGCGCGTGGCTTGGCCCCAGAGCCGACGACGATGCATTTGGCCTACTGCTCAACCAGCTGCCCCTTTGGGCCTGGCCGCCGCCATGGTGGCCCGAAATAGCGACGGCGAGCTGGGGAAAATTTGACAAGACGCACGACACCACAGCTTACCACGCCGTTGGCTGCTAGGGCTGCCAGGGCCGCCGTGGCTTGCATTGCATGCATGCACCAAGGCCCCTTATATACCGCGTCGTCGACACGCCCCCTCGGCCCCACCCCAATCGTCCACCATGCGTCTGTAGCTGTGCGAATCTTGTCACGCCGTTTTTTGCCTTTTGCGCGCCGCCCGGCCTCTCCACTCGCTGACCTACCTCACGCCGCTCCTTGCGCTCGTCCTTTGGTTGCTGGTATCACCGTCGATTGATTGCGAGTCCCTCCTTCCAAAACACCATCCTCACGTCCTTGCTTGCCTCTTGCGGCTTCGACAGGCTTGTCTCCTGATAAGCTCCATCGTCGACAGGTACGTCTTGCTCTCCGCGGCCCTGTGCAACAGCCAGGGGTTCTTGCCGCTGTCATGCGCATGCACATGGTGGCACCTGCATGCGTGCGTCCGCAGCGCGTCAAACAGAAGAACTTCTGCGCGTCATTCCATTCGCTCCGTTTGCCTCCAATCACCTTCAATTTTTCTCAGCCTACGCCCCCCTCATATACCACTTTGCGCCGCTCCTCGTGCAGGCCTCATTGCAGAATCCCTATTCAGTCCTTTACTCACCTTCTTCCCTCAGGTTAATCGCTGCCTTCGGCCATGAGGGCTGCCATCTTTTCGCTCGGCCTGTGCCTCGCCACGGCCCACGCAAACATTGTCTTCCACTGGGTCCAGCCCACCTGCGACTTTTCGTCTGTCGACTCGTCTAGTTGTCTCGAGGGCCAGCGTTGTTCCGAGGACAACCTGTGAGTGTGGAGAATGTTCGACGCACTTCATCGACTGACGCCTTCAGATGCGTCCCCGACTTGTCGATCAAAGACTCCCACTACGGCTCGTTCAGCCGAAATGCTGCCAGTCTTGTAGGACGCAATACGGCTCCTCCTCGTACCGACGGGCGATGCGGTTCGTCCTTTGGAGGGGCTACTTGTGACTCCAAGGGTTCATACGGGGGTTGCTGCAGGTAAGCACTAGCTGGCAATGTGATCAATAAATGCTAACGTCGTGACAGTAAATATGGGTATTGCGGATCTACTGACGGTCATTGCTTGGTCTCGAATGGCTGCGTAAGTGGCTGCTCTGGTAGTGCTGCGTCCAGTGCCGCATCCAGTTCATCCAGTGCTGCCTCCTCCAAGCCTACTACGACTGCTGCTGCGACCACTTCGGTTCGCGTTGCTGCTACCAGCTCTGCAAGTTCAGCGGCTGCACCATCCGGTACTTCGACAGCCCCTCGCTCGGATGGTCGTTGTGGTAAAGACTTTGGCGGTGCAACTTGTGATACCAATGGCGCGTATGGCGGATGCTGCTCTCAATATGGGTAGGTTTGTCTGAAGCCGATCTCGTCTCAATTACTTACCATTTCCAGTTACTGCGGCAAGACAGAGGACCACTGTCTCGTTGCCAACGGCTGCCAGAATGGCTGCGCCGCCGTCACATCGTCTGGATCTCCGACAAAGTCTGGATCTGCTTCGACAAAGTCTCCCGTCAGCTCCAGCACTCAGGAACCACTCCTCGGTACTTCTATCAGCAGTGCCGCGCCCACAGCATCTGGAAAAGTGACGACTGACGGTAGCTGCGGTGCCTCGTATGGCGGCAGCATTTGCGGCAACTGGGCCGCAGGAGGCTGTTGTTCCATGTACGGATACTGCGGAAACACGACGTCGCACTGTGGCTCTGGCTGCCAGTCTGGACCCTGCCTTAGTGCGCCAGTGGTTGCAGCTCCTGGACCGAGCCCAGCTCCGCCAGCCCCTACCCCTGGATCCTTTGACGTTGTTGGTGACTCGGGTGTTCCCGTCATGCACGCCGGCCTGCTCCCGAACGGCAAGGTCGTGTTCCTGGACAAGGTCGAAAACTACACCCAGACCAAGCTGAGCAATGGCCAATACGCATACTCGGTCGAGTGGGATCCCGAATCCAACACTTACGTTCCTTTGTCTTACAAGACCAATGCGTTTTGCGCGGGCGGCGCCTATCTTGCCGACGGAACATTCCTTGCTCTTGGAGGCAACGGGCCTCTTGACTTTATCGATCCCACCATTACCGACGGCTTCAACGGCATCAGGTACCTCAAGCGCACCGTCAATGGCACCGAGCTTGACGGGCAAGACTGGAGTGAGCCCGGAAACAAGCTCGCAAGCAAGCGCTGGTACCCGTCCGTTCAGACACTTGCAGACGGCTCCATCTTCGTCGCTTCGGGATCCCTCAACGGCCTCGATCCATCCAACATGACCAACAACAATCCTACCTGGGAGCTGTTGAATTCCAAGGGCGTCTCGGACGGCATCGATCGACCAATGGATATCCTCGTCAAGAACCAGCCCTACTACATGTACCCATTCATGCACCTCTTGAAGGACGGCTCGCTGTATGTCTTCGTGTCCAAGTCTTCCCAGCTTTTTGACATTGCGCGCAACAAGTCGACCAAGTCTTATCCCGACATGCCGGGCCAGTACCGTACCTATCCCAACACTGGCGGCTCCGTCATGCTGCCCCTGAGCTCGGCCAGCAACTGGACCTCGGACGTGATGATTTGCGGCGGCGGCGCCTACCAAGACATCAGCTCGCCGACAGAGGCGTCGTGCGGCCGCATCGCGCCCATGTCGTCGAACCCGACGTGGGAGATGGACTCGATGCCTCAAGGGCGCGGTATGGTCGAGGGAACACTCCTGCCAGACGGCACCGTCCTCTGGCTCAACGGCGCCAACCGCGGCGCGCAGGGCTTTGGTGTTGCAAGGGACCCGACCTTCGACGCGCTGCTGTACGACCCGGCGCAGCCGCTCGGCAAGCGGTTCACGACGGCCGGCACGTCGACGATTCCGCGCCTGTACCACTCGGTCGCGCTGTTGCTGCTCGACGGCACCGTCATGGTGACGGGCTCCAACCCGGTCGAACAGCCCGTCCTCTCGCCCAACAACAACACGGCGTTCCCGTACGACACGGAGTTCCGGGTCGAGATCTACACTCCGCCATACCTGCTGGGCGACAAGGTCAACCAGCGACCGCGCCAGATTGGGCTGTCCTCGTTGGCTATCAAGGCGTCGTCGTCGTCGACGTTCCAAATCACCTTCAAGGCGCCGGCGGGCGCCAAGCAGGTCAAGATTGTCCTCTATCACGGCGGCTTCGTGACGCATAGCGTGCACATGGGCGCCCGCATGATGTACCTCGACTTTACCGGGTGGAAGGCTGGCAACACGGGTCAGACTTTGACAGTGAGCGGTCCTCCCAGCTTGAACGTGGCGCCGCCGGGGCCGTATGTCGTGTACGTGGTGGTGGACGGGGTGCCGGGCATTGGCGAGACGGTGTTGGTGTCGTGACGAGCTTAATCTTGGGCGGTTTGGATTCCTCTTCTCTTTCTTTCCTTTGAACAGCTTACCCACCTGCCTACCTTACCTTACTTTCTTCCCTACATACATTGGACAAAAGGCGATTGGCTTGGAGCAGGCATAGATTTGGACGGCATAATGAATCAAAATCATCGACGGCAGCACTCCTAGCCAGTTGCGAGGCGTGGAATGCGTATGACCATTGTCGTCGAGTGTCGTCGTCGAGCCGCCAGAACCGACACCGGAAAGACAGCGGGCCGCTGCCAGCCGCGCGATTGATAAGATAAGATGTGCCAAGAAAGGTACCCAATGACTGACGCGATTGACTACGCATGGCCCGCGCAGTCTTCTTTCCCAACACTGGACTCGACCTCGCCGCCGCAACCCACGTCGAGAGCGACAATGGCCTCCTCGATACCACGCTCGCGATGCCTCGGCCTGCGCGCATCGGCGCTCTCGTCGCGCGGTGCCCCCGCGCAATGGCGCCTCGCCCGCGGCCTCGCCACCGCCGTCACCGAGCCTCCTGCCGCGTCGTCGACCCCCGCGGCGAAAGCATCGCGGCCGCGGACAACATTCCACGACAAACTCAACACGGGGCCGTCCTTCTCTGACTTTGTGTCGGCGAAGGAGGCGCCCATGACGACGGACGAGATGCTGGAGCTGCGCACCGCGCTGGTGGGGCCAGAGGGCAAGAAGAAAAAAATCACACGCCTGCCGTCGTGGCTCAAGACGCCGATCCCGTCGAGCGACAGCTTCAAGCGGATCAAAAACGATTTGAGAGGGTTGAACCTGCACACGGTGTGCGAGGAGGCGCGGTGTCCCAACATCAGCGACTGCTGGGGCGGCGGCAACAAGAACGCGGCGACGGCGACCATCATGCTGATGGGCGACACGTGCACGCGCGGGTGCCGGTTCTGCAGCGTCAAGACGTCGAACCGGCCGCCGCCGCTGGACCCGCACGAGCCGGAGAACACGGCCGAGGCGCTGCGGCGCTGGGGTTTGGGCTACGTCGTGCTGACGAGCGTCGACCGCGACGACCTGGCGGACGGCGGCGCGCGGCACTTTGCCGAGACCATCTCCAAGATCAAGCACAAGGCGCCGACGATGCTGGTCGAGGCGCTGACGGGCGACTACGGCGGGGACCTGGACATGGTGGGGCTGGTCGCGCGCAGCGGGCTCGATGTCTACGCGCACAACGTCGAGACGGTCGAGGTGCTGACGCCCATGGTGCGCGACCGCCGCGCCGGGTTCCGCCAGAGCCTGCGCGTGCTGGAGCGCGCGAAGCAGGCCAATCCGGACGTCATCACCAAGACGAGCATGATGCTGGGCCTGGGCGAGACCGAGGAGCAGATCTGGGCGGCGCTGCGAGGTGTGTCCCTTCCCTTCCCTTGCCCAAAATCTCTCGACGCCTTTCTTTCCCCTTGTCCCGCCTTTTCCCTCTCCTGCTAACACGCCCACAGCCCTCCGCGCAATCAACTGCGACGTAATAACATTCGGCCAATACATGCGCCCCACAAAACGCCACATGAAAGTCGAAGAATACGTCACGCCCGCCGTCTTCGAAACGTGGCGGCAGCGCGCTCTGGAGCTGGGTTTCCTGTACTGCGCGTCCGGCCCGCTGGTGCGCTCGTCGTACAAGGCGGGCGAGGCGTTTATTGAGAATGTGCTCAAGAAGAGGGGACGCGAGAGGACGAGCGCGGGGAGCGCAAGCGTGGGAGAAGCGGAGGTGGGGCAAGTCAGCGTGGGCGGAAAAGCCGAGGCGAAGTGATTGCACAGAGCAGAGGAAGAGGGTGTATTTGCAGCGCAGGCAACGCAGCCGGATTTTCCGTCTCCGCCTTTTCTTCATCGTTTGCTTCTTGTCCTCACCGGCTGGCTGGCTGGCTTTGACTGCCGCCGCCGCCGCCACTCCTCCTCCTCCTCCTACCTCTCATAGCGATACCTCACTCATAGACGGAAGAGGAGTAGATCAGAGCAATCCGTTACTCCCAATCATTCACGGCAGAGTAGAGTAGAGTACAGTACAGTACAGTCCAGTACACAAGCGCAGCTCAAGACAGACCGTTTCCAGTTGCCAAACTCGAGACGGGTTCCCCTCTTCTCATCGATTGCCTGCCGTCTCCCGCGCGGGCGAGTGCCGCGCCATGTCTACACTGCACTGCGTTGCGTTGCGTTGCTTTGTGCAGTGCAGGCCGTGTCTGTCTGTCTATCTGTCTATCTGTCTGTTTGTCTGTCTGTCTGTCTGTCTGTCTGTCTGTCTGTCTGTCTGTCTGTCTGTCTGTCTGTCTGTCTGTCTGTCTGTCTGCAAAGTGCAATCATCAGAAGACGGTCCCCAACACCCACACCCACACCCACACCCAGGAGAACCCCTGCATCCAGTCGTCGCCTTTCGCATCTCGCCACGGTTCAGACGACTCTGCCGTCGCGCCTGAGCCGTAGCAGGCGTCCGACAGCGCAGCACCGCGCAAACTGGCGTTGGGCAAGTCGCTGCAATGCAAAGACAAGATCGGATGGGCGCGTTGCCGTGGTGCGAACATGTGGTGATGTGGTGGTGCCATGATGCCATGATGCCATGATGCCATGATGCCATGGTTTGCCAAGACGACGGGCGGCGAGTTGCTGGTCACGCTGCCGCCGTGCCACGGTGAAAGAGCTAGCCTGCACGTTGTCAGAGAGGCTAAGAGCTGAGAAGTATCGAGTGAAGAGTGAAGAAAGAATCCCATGCACATTTTAAGATCCTGCTACATACCACCTGCTACCTTATCCTTACGTCTACTACAGCTACGATCCCTATCCCTACTACTCCCTTTTCTCAAGGTATATCCATCCATCCATCCGTCCATCCATCCCTTCTCTCCCTCCCTACTTCCTACTATGCACCATACCAATGGAAAGAATCAACTCAACTCAACTCAGCGCACTTCTCCCCTCACATCATACCCGATACCATCCCTCGCCAGCCGAAAAAGAAAGAGAGTCAGCAGCCAGCCACCATACCATCAGTGCTCCGCACCGTCATCAACAAAGAGTATCATAGAAGAAAAAAAAGAAAAAAAAAAAAAAAAACTGCTCAATAATAGCCTCATCACTCAATCAATCAATCAACCAGTCAATAACAAACAGCAACAACAAGAGCAAAAATAAAACACAAACAAGTCATACCATACCAGCAAACCATACATTCCGTGTCAGTGTCGGAGAGAAAGAAAAAAAGTGGTGTATCAAAAAAAGGAGTCCGGACGACGACATGATCGCCTTGATAGAAGGAAGGGAAAAAAAAAGAAAAAGGTGTTGAAGAAGAAGAGCAAGGTCAAAAAAAGACGACCAAGCAAAAAACAACCCGTCAAAAAGTGCAAAACTGCGCATACTCACCGAGTAATGCATCCATCCATCAATCCATCCATCCATCCGCATTCACGGCCGAATTCTTCTTGAGGTAGACGAGTCGTACCACCGGTAGGTAGGTATGCTGGTGTGGTAGTCAAGCTCAGGTCGGGCCAGAAAAACGTCGCGCTGCCCTCGGCCACGGACCTCCGCTCTGCCTCGGTGCATCGGCCGGTCTCAGCGACGATCAAACGGCGGCTGGAACAAGCCGACTCGCGCATCATCCCCGCGCATTCCACCACGCACCCACCACGCATCCACCGCATCCACCGCATCCACCGCATCCACCAACATCCACCTCAATACGTCGAAACGCTCTTGTACGCCATCGCATTGCCATTGCCATTGCGCGGCGTGCCCTGCGGGCCCGGAGAGCTGGCGTAGTCCGCCCTGCGCCGCGGCGTGCCCGCACCACTGAGGCCGCCGCCCAGTCGCTTGAGTCGGTTGGTGCGCCATCCCTCGTACCACCGCTCGCGAGCCGCCTCGCGAAGCTCGCCCCGCCACTCGGAAAAGACGCTCTCCTTGAGCCGCAAAAAGTCGCAGTGCGTGTTGTTGTTGGGGTCGGCAAAGCCCCAGGGGAAGCGCCGGCCGATGACTTGCGGCTCGTACATGTCGGGCGAGATGACGGACAGCGGCAGGTAAGGCAGCTCGTCGTCGTCGTCGTCGTCGGGAGCGGCGGCCATGAGCTGGGCCGGCAGGCGGCGGCCTTCCTTGACGGCCTTGGAGACGACGGGCGACTGCGGGGGCGGCGACGAGGCCGACGTCGACGAGCGCTGCGAATCGGAATCGGAGCGGTCGACGAGCTTGTTGATCATGTCCGACTGGTCGACGTCGTCGTCCGACTGGGCGTATCCCGTGTCCGTGTCGTCGTCGAGGCCCGGGTCGACGTCCGACTCGTCGTCGAGATCCAGCGCCTCGAGCAGGTCGAGCTTGGCCTGCTTCAAGCCGTCCCACACGGATCGCTTCAGGTACGCCATGTGGGCCGTGGTGATGCTGTCGGCCTTGCTGACGACAGGGATGACAACCGTCTTTCCCTGCAGGCCGCGCAGAACCTGCAGATCGAGATCCTCGTCGAGCGAGCCAACCAGATTCGGGCGCACGGCAAACTTGTCGACGTAGCTGCCCGGGGTGCCGCGGGCGTGTGCAATGTTGGCGTCGAGGCGGGCCGGGTCGAGCAGCAGGAAGACGCAGTGGATGTGCGTGTCGCGGAAGCCGGCCGAGCGCACCACCTTTTGCTCCTCGGCAAACGTCTCGTCAAACTTGCTCTCGATGAACGACGTCATCTCGCGCAGCTGCAGGTCGACGACGCTGCGCTCCAGGCCCTGCGAGTCCCACAGCGTCAGGCCGACGCGCTCGCCGTCGATTTCGGTCTCGAGGTAGTGAGAGGTAAAGGGCGAGTTGGGGTCGTGCTGGCGGGTCGGCGGAGAGCCGATGGCGTGCTTGGGCTTGGGCAGGGCCAGCGACGTCTTGAGGAAGTTGACAAACGACGTCTTGCCGCAGCCGCTGGCGCCAATGACGAGGACGCTAGCAGACAGTCAGTAGGAACAGTTGGCAAGTGAGGGAAAGACTCACTTGAAGGCCGTCGGGTCCTTGCGCCTGCGAACGCGACGAGGACTGTTGACGGCGGGGCTGGCAATGCTGCTGGCGTAGCTGGAGCGGCCGCGGTGCGTCATGCTTTCAGAGCGGTGGGCGGGGTCGTAGGGCTCAGAGGAATGGATGTAGTTCTGGGTAGCCGACGAGGGGCTCTGAGGAATGGGAGGAGGGACGGCGACGGGCGAGGCAGAGGGATTCCTACGGTCCATCAAGGGGCGGCTGAAGGACGTGGCTTTGTGGGAGACGTAGTGGTACGAGTCGGGGCGCAGTTGGTCGTCGTTGTTGTTTGCGAGAGGTTGGTCGCCGCCAAAGGTGCCAAAGGTGGTGTTGACGGCGGACGAGGCCATTGGAGGCATTTCTGGCAGCTGCGGCGGTCGCTTGGCCAACGCCTCTTGCTGCTCGCGCTGCTCGCGCTGCTCGCGCAGCAGGTCGTCCTTGGCCTGTTGCTTTGCCTTTCTGCCCATTTTGGCGCCGTCGGTCGACTTTTGGCGGCGCAAGAAGGAGAAGCTCGAGTGGCGGGAGAGGTCGGCGGCAGGAGCAGGAGCATGAGCATGAGCAGCGCTCGAAGTAGTGGGATTGGGCTTGGCCATGGCAACGGCGGGCCGCGCAGTAGCAGAGGACGGTGTGTGTCGAAAAGAGTGCCGGTGGCTGGACGGGCGGCGGGCGGACGGACGGACGGACGGACGAGGTGGTGCACGACGAGACGAGGGTGAGGCAGAGGCAGGCTGAATTGGAGGAGAGAAGGGAAGACGGCCAGAGAGACAGACGGCCAGCCAGCCAGCCACCCGCTAGGCCCGTGGGCCAGGATAGTTGGGTATATTAAAGTACCTGGGGCCGCGGGTCATGGATGGGTGGTTGCGAAATCCCGGTTCGGGGTGAGATTGTCACTGGCATGGCAGCACGAGGAAACGATGAAGGAACATGAGTGTCGCTCCGATCAAACAGCCCGAGCGCGTCGTCCCGTCGTGTCTCGTTCCACCCTGCCCAGTCGCTCGCTTCACTTGTAGTTGACGGCAAGGCTGTCGTATGGGCGTGTGGCATCCGGCGTCGTCATTTGCACGCAGCCGATCAGGGCGCGTCGGGGGTTGATGGGGGGGTCCTGTCTGTCTGTCTGTCTGTTTGTCCGTCCGTCCTTCCGCCTGTCCTTCCGTCTGTCTGTCCGTCTGTCTCTCTCGCGCATTGAATCAATAGCCATGCATGTCCAATCTCCAAGGCTTCTGCACTCGGCGATACATGACGCAGCGCAGCAATAGTCACAGCCAGCAGGCAGCGCATCTCCGCTACGTAGGTTCCATCTGATGGATAGATGAGCGTATCGGACATCCTTGCGGCAAGTTCCCCGCCGAGACACAAGGATGCTGCTGGGCGGACTGATCGTATTGGGTGTGTCCGTTGTTAAGCTGTGGATGGACTGGACGATGCACGAGAGAGAAGCAACTGTAGCCGCCCTCCAAGAGCAAGAGCACGGACCCCCGGCAGAGTCTCGGGCCAACGCCGCCTCAGGTACGTGCCGTGCCCACTGCGCTACTACTGACGCTAAGCCCCTCTCGGCCTCTCCTCTACCGCCACTCCACTCTCTCGTCTCCAGCTCTCCATCATCTCCATCTCCATCTCCACCTCCATCTCCATCTCCATCTCCATCTCCATCTCCATCTCCATTTCCACCTCCATCTCCATCTCCACCTCCACCTCCACCTCCATCTCCATCTGCATCTCCATCCCTCCACGTGCAACCCCCCCTGCCCTCTAAACACCACAAAACCTTCTTTCGCGCCCCTGCCACGCTGATTGACACTGCCACGCTGATTGACACTGCCACCCACCCGCCGCCCTGTTTCACGTCCTTCTATTTTCCGTCGCTCTGTTGCTCAGTTCCGTCTAGCAATCCAGATGTCAAACTAGCCTTGATTGGTCGCCCGCTCGCTGCGTTTTGTGTGAGGCTGGTGGGCGTTTCAACGGCAACAAGAAAAAGACAAAACAAAGGCAAAGTTAGACTCGTTCCGCGTACCTGTCACCCAGCAGTCCCTTCGTTGCCCCGCCAGTCCACACGCTTGACCTCTACCAACAAACCTGTCCCGACGCGTCTGTTCGTGCGTGGTAGCTGTGCCGTTCGTGGTCGGTGTTTGTCCCGTCAGCTCATCAGCCTCATTCCCGTTCGCTTTGTAGCTTCGTTGGCGAAGGAACCGTCCGTCCGTCCGTCCGTCCGTCCGTCCGCCGCCCGTCCCGCTGGTTCTGCCGGGCGGCGGGGCGGTCGCCTTGCCCCAATCACCTAGATGATGGGAGGGTGCCTCATTGTGCCTGTTTTCTGTTGTTGTGGTTGTCGATGTTGATGTTTGAAACCTTTGTTTAGAATGGGACTACGTGCACGCACGCCTCTCCCTCACCCTCTACCACCATCGTATCAAAACCCAAAATCCAACGACCAACGGCGCATACCGTAGAAGATCCAACGCCCCCTAGCCTCCCATTCCAGTTCCCTTCGCGCTCTCCCCTACCTACCCCTACTCCTTCCGCCCATCCCCCTCCAGCGCTTTATACCGCTCCCTCGCCAAGTGCGCCAACCGCTCCTGATGCCCCTGATTCGCCACCTCGTGCGCGAGCCCCAGCTTGCCGCCGACCGCCCCCAGCCCGACGCCCTCGGCGTACTTGGCCACCTCAATCGGCGCCGTGATGCCCGTCCCCGCCGCGCCAAGGCCCTCGCCCTCTCTGTACCCGGCCTTTTCGAGGAGCTTGGCGCCCAGGCTCTTGGTCGCCGCCGGCGGCGACGGAGCGCGGGACGATGAGTGCTGCTGTGCGGGTTTGCCCACGGCCGCGCCGGCAATGCGGCTCTGCTGCTGGCGGCGCAGGTGCGCGCGGTCGATTGGTTTGCCGGCGTTGGAAGCCGCCGCCGGAATGACCGTGCCGGGCTTCTTCTCCTTGAGCTTCTTCCAGCCGGCCGCGATCATGTCCGCGTCGGCCGCGTTCTTCTTGTGCAGCTCCGACTTGTCGACGTGTGCCTGGAGGGTGTTGGGCTTGAAGTTGCGCTGGCAGAGGAAGCAGCTGTTGTTTTCCCAGTCGATGAGCGGCGACACGGGCAGCGCTTCGGGCGGCTCTGTGGCGGCTTCTTCGACGGGACGCGTGGCTTCTTTTTCGCGGTGCCCCAGCTGGACTTGAGCTTTGGTCCACGCTTCGAATGCTGGGAGCTTGATTTTTGGTGCCTGTCGCCTGTCAGTCTGTCGGTCAAGGTGCGGGTAAATTCGTCATACCTTGGAGGACTTGCTGCCGCCGCCATCTTCTGCCTTTCTCTTCTTCTCCTTCCTTTCTTCCTCCTTTCTTTCCACGGCCTCGACGGCCTTGGGTTCATCCGGAGGACTCTCCGACACCGTGAGCTCGCTGGCATACAGGTGCGGTAACCGGTATTGAAGACGCATGTCTTCTCCTCCGCATTTGGCGTGAGTGAAGTTTCCCCGCATGTTTGGCGCTGCTGGCATGAAAATACCAAGGTGGGCAAATGTGACCTCGACGTCTTCCGGAAAGATGCCGCTCTCGTGTGTAAACTTTTCAAAAGCCCCAGTAGCGTCCTAGTGGGGTCAGCGCGTGCCTTTCCTTAGGACGATCCCTCCTACCTCTTTACTGTGATATTCTGCAAATCCAAACCCGCAACTGTATCCCGTCATTTTGTCGCGAACAAGAAAGGTGCGCTTCAAACTGCCGGGCTTCGCACCGGCGTTCCTTGGTATGGACGTGGATTTGAGACCGGTCGAGCGCAGTCCAGTCACTGGCTGCGGGTCCTTGACTTCCTGGGAATCCTCCCTTTTGAACAGTTTCGAAACAAGCTGGAGGAAGCCTTCTTCATCGACTTGCTCGCCAAGCTTCTTGATCAAGAGAAACTGGGTCGCGGAGCCATCCGGCGTACAATCTCCATTTGCCTGGGGGCCATGAGTCCTGATGACCTGGTACGGAGTGGTTGAAATGGATTCATAATTCGACTGGCGAGCTGACGAGTGTCCACGGGACGCACCATCGTAATCCAAAGAAGGCGAGTTGCTGCGGCCACGCCGGCGGTGATCTTCAGAGACCAAGTAAATTAGCCCATTTTGCGTCTTGACATCTCATATCAGCCATCATGATGCTATGAAGGTACCCGAGTTTTGTTCGTAAGAGTCCTGAGATCCGCGACGTTCTTTGTAGTGTCCTCCGCGATTGCTGCCATGTCGAGGGGAGCTGGAGCGCGAGTATGATCTCCGACGGCGTTCGTCTCCGCGATAGGAATGCTCGGTGAATTGTTGGTGATAGTAATCATAGCCTTCGTTGTGTCGGTACGAATCACGGTCCCTGTAATCCTCGCGGCTTTGGATTTCGTGGCGGCGGGGGTCGTCGTAGTCGCGAGACGGGCGATGGCCATAGTCGGGTCGCGGACCGTCCTCATAATCTAGGCGGTCATGTCGGATGGCGTGGCGCTCGACGGGGCGCGAGTCTGCTTCATGGTAGTTTTCTGGCCTGCGATGAGGTCGACTGCGGTCAAACTCGCGCGACATGAAAGCTGGAGTTGGAGGTGAAGCAGCCAAGGCAGCCAAGGCTGGAAGATGGATGATGCAGTGAAGATGGATATAAGGAATGAGATGTTGGTGCAAGGCTGAGATACGGCGAGATGAGCGAGGCCGAGTCGGGTTCATGAAAGATGTTGATCGGTCGCGTTTGACGTGAACCGAGCACAGGGATTGTCGTCCCCGCAATCCATGCTCGCACGTGATGTCGCTTGGCCTTTTCCCGTCAGGGCGTTATTCGAAAAGGTAGAGTTGAACAAAACACTAAAATTTACTCGCTGCTACCTTGCCGTCCCTGTTCAATTGTTGTGCGACCAACCTTTTGATACTTGATTAGCAGAGAGACGAGAAGCCGGAGATGGAAGCTTTGCCGATCGATCTCCCCCTTTCAGTCACCACGCGAATAGTTAGCTTGGAGATACGCTGTGATTGCGCGTCCGCGTTGGACAACTCTGCAGCAACTTCAACAATACTCCATCTCTCCAATCATTTCACGAGAACCAAAAAAATCTCCGAGTCGTTCATGGTGCGGCGAGGTGGCGCTGGCTGTCCCATTCTCCGATATCCGTGGCGTTGAACACCCGAGTTCTAACGCACAAACAAGCTCAGCGCCCGAATATCACCACGGCCAGACATTCGTCCAGATTGAAACTCGATAAAATAGCTGCAGGAGTACCCTACCATATAGTCCACCATGTAGTCCACCATGTCGTTTGATTGGCAAAATTAACAGTTTCCGAGTGCCGAAAACCTCTTCGGACATGGGGACCCGAGCAGTCTGGCACACCACTACTGCCCAGCATCGACCACTCCCGCAGGAGTGAGATTACTACAACGCTAGCTCGACAAGCCACCATGTACAGTAGTATACACCCATACATATATGCGACAAGGCAGCTGTTGTAGGATTTGCTGGGGCGTCGATTTCTCTTCTTGTCTCCGCCTCGGGAAGTTTGGTGCCGGCTTTTGATATCCCGCGAGAAGACGTCGCCATGGTAAAGCTATATACATTGCACGAGCTGGATCAGACAGAGGGAACAGTTCAGCTGCAAAGTAAGCTTTTTGAACCTGTCATGAACGCCTGCTGACCGCAAAAGCCTCGACCGACAGCAAAGACGCGGAGCTCATATTGTTTCCTCGACCCTCGAAAACTGATCCCAATGATCCGCTTCGGTGGTCTCAGGTCCAAAAACATGTGTGCTTCTTTGCAGTGTGCTCCTTTACATTCTTCACAAACTATGCGTCAGTCTCTCGTCCCCTGCACAATGGCAATTCTAACTCTTCTTCAGAATTGGAGGCATGGCACCCGCTTTTGCTTTGCTTAGCAAGGAGTTTGGAAAATCAATGAACGAGACGAGCGACCTGCTCAAATGGCCTGTCCTTGTCTTGGGCCTTTTTGTGAGTCGGCTCTCACTTCGACCTGGTCATTGCTGACTTCGAGCCAGAACTTCTTTTGGGTTCCTCTAGCCAACTACTTTGGCAAGCGGCCAGTCTTTGTTCTTGCGTCTTTGCTTCTGTGTGTTGCATACATCTGGGGCGCCTTTGCACAAAGTTTCAAGAGCTTGCTCTGGTCAAACATTGTGGCCGCCTTTGCTGGCTCGACCACCGAGGCACTCGGCGCTGCCATTGTGAATGCAAGTCTCAGCCCATTCCCCGAGATACAAACTGACAAAAGTTCAGGACCTCTACTTTCTCCACGAGCGCAGCTCCAAAATGTCCATCTACATGGCCAGCATCTCAGGAGGCAACACCATCGGACCACTCATCTGCGGCTTCATTGCCGAGACCATTGGCTGGAGGTGGCACAAGGGCATCGCCGCCATAGCCGTCGGCATCAACTTCCTCCTCGTAGTCTTCTTCGTCCCCGAAACATCCTACGACCGCGACGGACCAGACACGCTCAGTCCGAGTTCTTCCACAGACAAGGAAATCGCCAAGGAAGACATCCTCACTTCGACAATTTCGCGCAAAACGGCCATCAGAGCCTCGCAGCCGCCCATGAACTTACCCGATCAGATCCCAAAGAATACGTACGGCCAGTCGATCAAGTTCTTCTCTGCCCCCAAGCCTGAAGCCAGCCTGCTACATCTCTTTGAGCGCCCGTTCCCGCTATCCGCATACCCAGCCGTCATCTACGCGTTCCTCGCCTACGCCGTCTCCCTCGCCCTCACCGTCGCCATCAACATCCTCTCTTCCTACGTCCTCTCCGCCCCGCCCTACTCCTTCTCGCCCGCACTCATCGGCCTCGTCAACGTCCCCGGACTGCTCGGCAACCTCGTCGGCGCCTTTGTGGGCGGCTGGTGCGTCGACCGTTACAGCGCGTGGCGCACCAAACGCGCCGGCGGCGTGTTTCGCCCCGAGACGCGGCTGCCGCTGCTGGTCGTGCCCGCGCTGCTGGTGCCCGTCGGCTGTCTGCTCTGGGGCTACGGCGTCGAGCGCGCGTGGCACTGGGTCGCGCTTTTCTGGGGCTACGGCTTGATATCTGTCGGCTTGACGGCCGCGACGGCGCCGACCATGGTGTACGTTTCCGAGTGCTACTTTCCGGTGCAGATGGACGCCCTGCTGTTGGTCAATGGTAAGGCCTCCCCTCTCTCCCCCTTTCTTCCGCGCTTTCCATCATGGCTAGTGCTGACGCCGCCAGGCTTTAAAAATATCGTCGCGTTTGGCTTCTTGTACGGCGTCGTGCCGTGGGTCGAGAACGTCGGCTACATCGACTGCTTCGGCACGCAAGCCGGCATCTACGTCGCCCTGCTGCTGCTGGGCGTGCCGCTCTACTTTTACGGCGAGCGCATCCGCCACGCGACGGCCAAGTGGCGCATCATTCTGTAATGCCGTGCTGGCAATCGAAATTCAAACACTAACTTCGTGAGTCGATACTTGCATGGGCTCTCATGCGCGTCGTGGTGATTTGAAAAGACTGTCTGAGTGCTGAGAGGGCTGGAGTCGAGACCGTGTCGAGCAATAGCATTGACGATTGCACGTGTCAGCTCGAAACCTATCTGCATGGACGCTTGTCCAACGTCCGCGCTGCCGCAAATACCTCTCCACAACCGTCTTACCGTCCGTCATGCGCGCACCGTCCCGTTGCCAAACGGATACGAAGTCTGCCAAATCGCATTCCTCGCTCTCCATAATTGATGAACTAAAATACTCGGCTCTCTAGCACCTACTCATCACGTCATGTGTAGATATAGTCGCCAAGCACGCAACCAGCCAATTAGACGCGTACGTGTCCAATGGCTCGGTGAAAAGCTGAAGTGTTTAAAGTCGGGAAACTGTCCACTCGGTTGGAAGAGCGCGAAGTTGTACCGAATTCAATTGACATGTCCTGAAGCACACGGTGTGAGTTCGCAGCCCCTGACTCTCAGGGCCAATCGAGCACATGGACTGGGAACTTTGTTCGTGTTGGACACGTGCGGGCCGCAAATATGCACAAGAAATTCGTAACCGAGAGACAACAGGGAGCTTGCACCTTGCGAATAGCCAACTTCAGAAGTGGTGGACAGCGGCGTAGAACAAGGCTGAAGTGTTCTGGAACAGACGGGCTGGAATCCTTCAGTGTGATTCGCGGCCCTGAAGACAGCGACAAAGTTGAGCGTCGTGGTCCGCTGCGTTGGCGCAGCAACGTGGAGGCAGGGACCAATCAGAAAACTTGCATGGCATCTTTGAACGTGGTAGAGAGCGAAGATCGTTCTGCGCTGCAGCAAATTGGATCAGCGGCCCTGGGCCACGGCCTGTCTAGCCGAAGAAGACAGGGGAAAGGGAGATGGAGACCAATCAGGGGAGCAGGAGGCAACATTGAACGTCTGCAATGCGGCGTCGAACGATCACGATAGCAAGGGAATCCATGTGCCAGCCAATTGACGAGTACCAAAAGGCAGGGAAGGGAAAGCTTCGAACGTCGAGGAGCGCGGCGTAGGGCGCACTCGGCAATTGGGATATGAGAAGTGAGAGAGCAGAAAATACGACTGACAGCAGACGCCACCAGTTTTGCAGCCAATCGCATGGCTGAAGAGATGACATTGAACGTCGGCATGTACGGCGTCAACAAACAAGACTGCAGCTATTCGAGCCTATCAATCAGCACAAAAGGAGCAACTTCAAACATAGAGAGGAGCGGCGTAGGGCGTGGTACGAAAACCGGGGCATGAGAAGCGAGGAAACAAGAATAGATGAGCGCCACGAGGGACGGATTCTCGACCAATTGCATCCACGGATATACAACATCAAACGCCGTGGTGTAAGGCGCCAACTGAGGGAGGCCTAGGCGGGTTTGTAAAGGTGGATATCGCTGGAGTCAATCGACAAGGTAGAGAGACAACTTTGAACATGGCAGAGCGCGGCGTAGGGCGCAATCTGCAGCCATGCGAACATGCGGGACTGTCAAAAGCAATGCTGGATACTCTCAGACCTATCAGACAGGTGTATGGCCAGCCTTGAAAGTCGAAGAGTGCGGCTTCAGGATGAAAAGATGGGTGGGCGGCTAACTTACTGGTGTTGGCAGGGTAAAGAGGCTGCCTTCGCCAACTATGCATGCGGGTTCGAACGAATTGAGTGCCTCTCCGCGCGGCAAGGAAACGAACGGCCTGGCTATCAGCTTTGAGGGACGGCGCTTATCCAATGGCCAATCAGTGGCACGGATTCCACTGTTGAACGTCTTGGGTTGCGGCGTCAAGTCCGACGTCAGGTAGTCGAGCGGCACGAAATCGAAATCGCAATCGAAGGCGGCGAAGCTGGAGATGACGACTTGCACGGGCCAATCGCTTGCACACATTGCAGCTTTGAATGCAGTAGAGCGCGGCGTCAAACAGTGAAGGTGGGGGCGAGAACACTGCAAATATGACGGACAGGGGTTTGAGCGAATAGAATCGGCGTATTTGCAACGTCGAACGTAGAGACTGCGGCGTCTTGACAGTCTGCATGTGCTGTAAACAGATCATCGCGATGGCTGGAAAGGCGGTAGTCTGGTTGCGTGTTCTCGTCCAATGACGGCATCATTCTTTTGCTGCGCCGCGATAAAGTATGAATTGCCGAGATGAAGCAGAAACTGGACAAACGCCAGCATTCACTGATGAATTTGTCGATTCCAGGAACACGAGGGCGATTGGTCAGTTCGACGAGGCGCGTTTTTTCCCTGGTCGAGTGACGAGACTGGTGGTTTACTGTGCCGCATCGTCTGGACAACAGTGGGCAAACTGATTGAGATGGCCTGCAGGGGGTTGACGGAAAGGGGGAACCCTACAGCAAGGCCCACCGTCGAGGCAGATATGACAGCCGCTTTGCATGCTCGTTGATAGCGATCGACCGTGGCTACCGTTTTCACTCAGCGAGGATAAGACACACAGGGTGGAAACGGCATTGTCTTCCGGTGGTCCAGTCATCAATTCCTGGCCCAGCACGTTTTGTCGCTGCGACAAGGCGAACACACTTATTGAAGACGGCTGAGAGATACTGTAGTTTGCTTTTGGTCGAATAGTGCGCTGGAGTGGCCGCAGCTTTGTTGTGTCTCGTCGCTTCCGTTGCTACGCTCCACAGGGAGAAGATGGAATAACAGATTTGCAACGGTCTGCAGTATCTCACGTAGGCGCCGGATCGGAAAATCACTGGCATTTCGCGTCAAACGTCTGCGCTGTAGGGTAACCGACCCATGTCCTCAATCGTTGATTTCATGGATCAATTGATGACGGTGGGAGTTGCGGGCGCCTGTTCGCTTCGGGCGCAGTGACATCACTGGCGTTTGGCGCGGGTACGGTACCCGTAGGGTATGTAGTCAGTCGGTTATCTTACGCGTCTTTGCGCGAGTCTTCTCCTTGGAAAGACAAACCACGTCTCTTCTGGATGCCCAGCCTCAAATTTGTTCTGCGGCGGCCTCTTACAAACATTAGGCAACGTGCCGGTGGTCTGGCGTCTACGTGACTGACGCGATCTTGCAGAGCGCGGATATAACACGTACCTTCAGACACGCTCCAAGACACAGCTGAGTCTTATCTCGCGAATCACCCACCTCGCACAAGTGCGCGACACTTGCGGAGGGTTGACTTGTGAGGTAAGGCCGAGCCCGCTGGAATCATCTCAGACCTTAGCCGTGGAATCATCTCACGAATCGACTCAGAGTTGAAGCGCTTGGGCTACACCACATGATAAACTCGCAAATTTAGTGGCGACAGATCAACGATGCGAAAAACGTACTGCGATCGATCCACTTATTCATTTGAGTCTCAATTACAGGCTCAATCTGCACCTCTGCTCAGCCTCGTTTTCGCGCTGTGGCGCTCTTGTCGTCTCCATGGAACCAATAAGAGGAGGAGGAGATTGCGATGTCGCAGAGCGTAGACAAGTCACAACACCTGCACACTGTCAAAGCCCCGAGCGCCCAAGTAGAGGGTAGGCCGTTGCTTGTGACTGGACCGGCGTAATGTGGGTCGCGCGAACAGGAGACGAATGTGTATGCGGGGAGCCTGGGATCTTTCTTGGTAGCTGCCCGATTAGTCAACCGGCATATCACGAAAAGAGTGACTGGAAGAATCAATGAGGTCCTCAATTGGATCATGGCGCTTGTTGACGTGGTAGGTAGATAAGCGCATTTGAGTTCCAGAAAATGCACGAGCTCCTGCATTTACCGTGGGGCTGCGTCAAACACCCGGAGAATGACACCCCAGGGGAAGTCATGTCGCAGCATTCCGTCGTACATATGTGGCCCAAGATATCCATCTGGAGGAGCTATAAATGCACATTCTGGAATACTTCTACTACTCTTCGTTCAAACTCATCCTCAAGGACAAAAACTGAGTCACAATGGGAAAAATTCATCCTTGCGGACCCAACATTGTCCATGAGCCTACAGACACGTCAAGTATCGTTGCAGAGTAAGTTGATATAACTCAATCTATATCGTCTCCTCTCTTACCACCGTAGTATCTGCTTCGTTCACGGATTGGGTGGTCACCGAGAAAAAACCTGGACGAAAAAAGAAGGAAAAGGTAGTTGCCTCAAGCTCCCCTCACTTATCTTTGATACTAATTCAGGGACTAATTTTCTAGGGTCCTGTTTTTGGCCCAAAGAGCTCTTATCTAAAGACATCGAACACGTCAGAATCATTTCTTGGGGCTACAATGCGGCCATTGTAGCTTTCTTTGGTGCGGACAGCAAGGAGAGTCTACAAGGTCTCGGAATGCCCTCATCAATGACCTTTCGATATTTCGGAAACGTGAAGTGGTAGGTCCAGTCTAGTGGTAGAAAGTCTTCATTAATGGCTCACAAATCATACAGCGGGAGAGACCTTTGATTTTTGTGGCACACAGCCTAGGCGGTCTTGTGGTCAAACAGGCAAGTTCAAGATTTATTGAAGTCTTCGTATGCTTTCTCTTACTCATTTTAAAACAGGCAATCATCCAGTCAGATACTCATTACAACAACAAGTCATCGCGCATGGGGGATCTGTTCCCTGCCGTCAAGTCCGCGGTAAGTTTACATCAGCGGAGGCTGCACAGCACAAAACTTGCTAATGAACCTAGATGTTCTTGGCAACTCCTCACAGGGGCTCGAGTGCTGCAAATTGGGCAGACATGATCACGAAAATCACTGCACCATTAGCCATCAAACTATCCAACAAAGAGCTCATGAAAACTCTAAAATCTGATTCGTGCATTTTGTACAATCAGAGAGAAACATTCCTGGCTGTGCGCCATTCTGTCGACCTGGATGTGCCGTGCTTCTACGAAAACCGCCCCACATTGAAGATGACAGTACGATTTCCGTATTGCTATAGTCTTGACCAACGGCTGACTATGCCTAGATTGTCCCCAAGGATTTTGCCGTTATAGAAGATTGCCATACCCGGATCGGAATGGAAGCAGATCACCATCAAATTTGCAAATTCAGCGACAAGAATGACATCAATTACCAAAGAGTCCTCAACGAAATTGAGATGGCTGTGGAGAAAATTAAAATGGAGAGGGACAGAAAAACACAAGAGATACAGAGAAACATAATGAGAGCAGCCCAGCAAGGTCAGTCACGACGCCTTTTGAGTTAAACACCTGTTTCTGTGCCATTGGCTCCCTTAGAGGAACTTAGTTGAGCAAGGTTAAAAGACTTAAAAACTGAACTTAGGCGATCATAGAAACCGAGCACATGAGATTCAATCTAGATCTTCCGTCTAGACGCGGATCCAGAGGATTGAAAGTGATATTGATCAGCTACTGACTTAACGAGTAGAGACCGATGACCTCCGAAAGTCATTATATTTCGCGGATATGGACCGAGTACCTCGCAGGATTGAGAATGCATTGACCGGAACATTTGAGTGGCTATTCGAGCAGCAACCCCCCGAAAGTTACATTCCCGAGCAGTCAGACCACCTCGCGGATCTTCAAAAGTTCCTTAACTGGGTACATTCTCCAGAATCCCTCTTTTGGATTACCGGGAAGCCTGCTTCCGGGAAGTCAACAATGATGAAGTACATCTACAACAATAGGTGGGGAAGACTGGCCCAACATCTCAAGCAATGGATCAACGGAGATCTATTCATCCCCGCCGCGTTCTTCATCAGAAATACTTCCGAGTCCCAACTGTCACGATGCGGATCCGGCCTTCTTCGCTCTCTTCTATACCAGCTGATACGCCACCCAGAGTTGACAGACATCATCAAGTCTGCATTTGCATACAGCCCATGCTCCCCGCGATCTTTGAAAGATTCAGG
The DNA here is from genome assembly GCA_038380885.1 of Phyllosticta citrichinensis. Taxonomy (NCBI): domain Eukaryota; kingdom Fungi; phylum Ascomycota; class Dothideomycetes; order Botryosphaeriales; family Phyllostictaceae; genus Phyllosticta; species Phyllosticta citrichinensis. Next base: position 138,262 of record JBBWUH010000016.1, on the reverse strand, counting down.
ATGGTCTTGGGAACAACTGGAATCTGTGTTCATCCGCTGTCTGTCCCAAAAGCCTCCCGAGACAAAATTGTTTCTCTTAGTGGATGGACTCGACGAGCTCAATTCACTAGAAGAGAGAGATCAGGGTGAAGGGATACCCACTTTCGCTACACGAGTTTCAGCATGGAAATCAATGATGGCGCTGCTGATCCGAGCTTCAAAAATTCATGGGATCAAGATCTGTCTCTCCAGCCGACCGTTTTCTCAATTGGAAAAACATTTTACGGAATCCTCGCGTCTAGAGATTCACAGGTTCACAGCTGGTGACATCAAGAAATTGACCGAGGGCGAGCTCGAGAAAGACGACAGTGTTTGGCAAAAGCTTGCAAGACATATTCTCGACCCGCGGGACCAAATTTCGGACATGATCCAGAAGAGAGCTGAAGGAGTCTTCATGTGGGTAAAGATCGCTGTACGCGCGGTGAACGCGAATTTGGATCATGCAAGTTTTGAAGAGATTGAAAAAATGCTGAAAAGCTTTCCGGGTGAATTGGCTTCCGAAAATGACCTTTACGCTCAGGCGCTCAGCAACTACCAGGACGGCAACAATCAGGATACGGGGCTCCGCATGCTCTATCACCTCTACGACTTCAACAACATTAAAGACAGCCAACAGTATGGAGTAACTCCAATGAATCCGCAAGTTCTCCATCTTGCAGAAAAGCTCAATGGAAGAGAAGACAAAGTGTTCGAATCAACTCGGGGTGTGTACGATCTGCTTTCCTCCAGGACGGAATGGCATGCAATCGTCTAAAACGAAAAGAGGCGTATTTGGAACTACACCGCCGGCCTACTTGAATGTCGAGATCTTGGAGATAGGAGCACATGCAGAGAAGACACCAACGAACTTACTGTGACCTGGGCCCATGAGACAGTCCGCGAATGGCTCGGAAGAAAACACCGCAGCAACATAGTGATGTGGGACCGGGAACCTGGGAGAACACTCGATGAGAACGAGAGCTCTTCTAGGGTCGCTATCGCGTTTCTCCTCTTCGACTTTCGGCTGTCTTTGATTCCTCGTCGTACCAAAGGCCCGTTATATGAATCAATCTACCTGTTCACGGGGCTTCTGAATAATAGAGTCATAGCATTGGGAAACATTGAAAAAGATGCCATATTTGACATGGTCAAGGGATTCTTGGAAAAAGTGTTGACGACATGGGTCAGACTGGCAAGATACATGGAACCTCATGTCCTCCAAGACTATCCCGTCGACAATCCCAAAGACTCTGAAACTCTGGAAGAAAAGCTCCTCAACCTATGTCTGACATACGGCCACGAAATGCTTCTCGTCTTCAAAAACTACAAGGAACCATGGACTACGGTGATTCGCAAAAGACCTCTCATTGATATATATCTGAGTCGGCGGCAGGACTTGGCAAGGCGGTCTGGTCACAGAATAGTCTTATGTGATGGAGCTCATGTGGTAGTTCATTTCAGTGACGACGATGAACTGGAAGCACTGCAAGAGCTAGACAGCATGCTAGATCGGAGTCTGAACACCATATGGGGAGGACACTCAGTCTGGCACAGATACCTATACCGCAGTCTCGCGGGTTTCGATTTTGTGGGAATTGACATTCTGATGGCAAACAATGCTCATTGGAACGGGGTCATGACCATGACCTGGAAAGATGTCAGGGAGCTGGACGAACTTATCGCAATGCCAGGCCAGAGACGCATCTGTGAGCCGACACAATTCTGGGGCGAAGGACTTGGCAGATCATACTCTGTTGCATTAAACTCCCCGTCTCGGTCCTCTTGCCGCACTGTCTGAGGCCAAGACCCATCAGAAAACTTGTAAGTAGCTCGGAAAAACGAGACTTCAGATGCTCATGACGCATAGATTGTCAGTAAAATGTCTGCGGTCCTTCACGGTTGCGACACGTCGTTCGGAATCAATGCAGAACACAGCAACATGTGCAAATTCAGCGACCTGTCCGATGAAGGATATGAAAAAGTGTCGCATCAGGCGTGGCAAATGGTCCTTCATGGTAGGAGGCAAGAGGAGTCTTTGAATGCGCGAGGTTAGTTACATATTTGTATTTACATGACGACAAACATCGCGATGGACCCATTTGGAGTGTGTGATCATGCAGGCCAATGCTTCCGAGCCTAGAATTTCACGTTTAAAGCAGGGCGTCAAGGAGGATCTCCATGATCATATGCTAACTTGACACGCCAGAGAAGAATGGGCTCCTCGAGTCATTGAGCTTCGCAAATATGGACGAAGTGCGAAAAAACATCGGTGACCACTGTCAAGGGACCTTCGAATGGCTCTTTGACAAAGCGCCGTCGAAAAAAAACTCCACTTCATTCGTTAAGTGGCTGCACTCCTCGGAATCCATTTTTTGGATAACTGGAAGCCAGCCTCTGGGAAATCGACACTGATGAATTTTATACATAAGCATGAAAGCCTCGAAAAGAACCTCGCAGACTGGGTCGACGGCGGAAAGCTCGTCAAAGCGATAGTCTTTATTAGGAGATCCGCCAATTCACATCTCTTGCGGCGTGGAACTGGCATATTGCGCTCGTTACTCTCCCAGATGCTATCCGAGGAGCCACAGCTAGTCAAGGTCGTCAAGTCAGTCTGCAAGCAGAATTACCCGCACTCGAACTTTTCGAAAATGTCCTCCTGGTCATGGGATCAGTTACTATGCGCATTCCAGGGTTGCTTGCAACTAAAGCCTCCTCATACGAAGCTGTTCCTTTTGATCGATGGACTCGACGAATTTGAAGCACTGAAGGACGTAGACGATCCTTATATCCAGAGATCACCCCAGGAGAAAGACTACGAACTGGAGCAATTCTTGTACCAGCTGCTTCAGGTCGACGGTCGCCCTGACGTCAAAATTTGTCTCGCCAGTCGGCCTATCGGAGCCGTTGAATTGAAATTGGGCCGGTTCTCTTCCCTCAGAGTACACGATCATACCAAGGATGATATCAAGATATTCGCTGATACGATGCTCGAAAATTTCCACGCGTCGTGGGAAAAATTCGAGACCGCCACAGAAAATCCACGCGAGATCATTTCCAGGAAGATTCAGGCGAAGGCGAAAGGGGTATTCATGTGGGTGTTCGTCGTGGCTCACAACGTGGGCGTTGAGTTGAAATACTGTCGCGATGTTCGTCGGCTTGAAAAAGAAGTAGAGAACTCCCCAGAAGAACTTTGCGGTCCAACAGGCCTTTGCCAGGAAGCGCTCAAAAACCAAGTCCCGAGGAGCCATCGCGAGGAAGGACTGCGCATGCTTTACCACACGCTCGACCTTTATACGGTCCCCGACAGAACCGCGGGGCCAGCTTATCCCGAACACATCTTCTATCATCCCATTTGTCCTAGCCCCCTGGTCCTCATGATTGCCGAAGATGTGCGTTGGAGTGGAGGCCATCAGAATTTGCTGGTGCGAGAACTCTTCCACTTGCTGACCTCAGAGGAACAATGTCGAAATCTGTCAGAGACAGGAGAGTTCTGGCTCAAGAACCAGACTGCTTGTCTCTTGGAGCTTCAAAGTCCCATCAACGGCCACAACACTGTCGGCTTCGCACACGAGACTGTTCGCGAATTCCTTGAAGAACAGAGAGAGACTTACTCGCAACCAATAACGAATTCGACGTCGGGGAATGGCCTGACAATGTCTGAGAGCTACACCAGAGGAGTCGTAGCCTATTTCATCTGAGGATTCTGGCACCTCTTTGTCAAACATGAGGAAGTCGCACTCGGACCCATGACGCAACTGCTTGAAGATCAAGACCCAAACGAGGCTCTCAAGACTACAGAGTTCCACAGCCAAATTCTGAGCATTGTGTTCGACTTGGCCATTTTCGTCGACCAACATTGCACTGTCCGTCCAGACGACGACAATCTCGCATCCGCCGAGGAGAAGATGCTTTGCATCCTGTTTGCCAGCGAGGATGGGCAAGACTACATCCGAAGTGAGATGAGGACTCGATGCTATACCTTCTCCCATTCTCGGCCTTATCTTGACGTCTACCTCAGCGAAATTCATTGCCGGACAGAGAATTCTCCATTGGAAGGTGTGCTGGCCCCCCCAAAAACGCACTGTCCGAGAGACGTCCTTCTCAAGACCATGCTACGCGATCTAAGAGCAGATCCAAATGAAGAGTGGGAAAATGAGAAAGTCTGGCACAGATTCTTGCGCTGCCAACTGCCCTGTTTCAGGAAAGAACCATCCGACGCTGTGACAGGACGCTACTTCACGCAGCTAGTCTTGGAAGGTGCCGACATGAGAACAAAAGTGGCCTTGACACTCGAGATGAAGCAAAACCTGATGGGTTTGGGCGAAGACCGCAAAAAATACTATCACAAAGAAGGCGACCCCCCTAATATGCTGCGACCGTGGAAAAAAATGGATTGATCCCAGGGGCGCTGGATTGATCACGCTTCGCCAGCTTACATCCTCGCACATTTTGTCTTGTGCTGTCATATCGAACTGCCAGAGTATATTGATGATTTCAAGCTCCCACCCGCAAAGGCAAGGCTCTCCTCGACGCTGTAATTCCTCTCACAGAAAAACAAAGAAACCGACAAACTGTTGAAGGGCGATTATATGATGTACCGGGAAACCCAGTACCAAAGTGAATGGAGAAAGCCTGCTGAAATTCGGCTCCGGCGCTTGGTCGCTCTGCTTCACCATCGTCGAGTTGGTCCGGTCACCGACTTACAAGAACACGAGTTCGCTGAGCTTTCCAACTATATCAACAAAAGTATTGAAGTATCTTCTCGAACGCCGGAAAGAGCAGCATCACTGTGGCGAGAGAGAAAAGAGGAATGATGGGCAATGGCCTAGTTGGTAGTGAGTATCTTGGTCCATTAGCAGCTCTAGTCTTTTACATTGAGATTGCCGTTCCGGGACAAGATAGTGGTCGCTTGAATGGGACCTTACCTAGGGTCGTCTTCAATTTTATGTGGGTGTAATGATTGCATTACCGCACTGCACAATACAATCCAATCCAATCTATAGTAGCTCCTTTCTATATTGCAAAATTTCAAGCAGTTCATATTGCATCCTTTTATATTATTTATCAAGAGCACGCGTTTTTACCCCTTTATCCAGGCGCACGCGTCCTGCTTCAGTAAAGACAACAGTGGAATCTGCTATGTAACGCAACGCATGAACTACCCCGGTTAAATTAAACTGCACTAATTGACTACGCTTAATTGGGACATCGCCCGGCAGTAAATAGCTTGAATCCACCATCTAAGTAAGTCTCCTCGAGGGGGAAATCAGGGGACTGCCCAGAGTGGAGCGCAACGCAACGTAATATCTACAACAATTGAATTTTATTACACAGCGCAATTGGCAAAGGTGATTACGTTGCTTTAATTGCGCGATCCACTAAGCTGATTAAATTGCATTGTACTAATTGATTGCGCTTGATTGGGACACCGCCCAGTAGTAATTTGTCCACAAGACCATTAATACCACCACCTAAGTCAGTTTCCTAAAGGGAAAGTATTACAATCTCAATATACTAGGCTTACATGCACTTTTTACCTAAAATTCTATGTTTTTTATAACCATATAGCCCTTACGTAATTAGCATGATCTAACCTACATGGCTGATTGCGTTGTACCAAATTAGGCGAGCGATCTGTTGTGTTGCAGTGCGTTGCGCACCACTCTGTAGCCGCTGCTAATTACACTGGACAATCTATGCATTTAGACTTGTATCGCATTGCATTGTTTTGCAGACCACTCTGATCTGACACCAGTGACTCCGTCAGCACCTTTGCAATTCACAAACAGTCAATGAGTCCTGTTCTGTACTGAAAGCACGTCGAAATTGGTGAATTGGAATAGAAGTCACCCCATTTCGGCGAGGGTATTGACGGAGGCGGTACCGCGTAGACAGATTAATCAAGTCTCTTCCTCTCCCCACGGAATGTGCGGAATAGTGCATTAAGCTATTCCTGTCCGACTGATGCATACTACCCACTTTCAAGTACATGACATTCCCACCCTTCTAATCCTCCCTCAGGGCCTTCGGGCAGCTTTCCGCCAACAGCTTATCGATGCCCTCTTCCTCCGACTTGGCTTTGATCTGACCAGATATCTGGTGCGTTTGATCCGCAAGTATAGTCACAATCATTGCTACCTTGCCGCCGTTCAACGTCTTGCCGTACAACTTTAGGTCGTGGTGACGTACGGCGTCGAATTCGTCTGTGTTATCTAGAGGCTGAAGTGAGAAAGCCGTGATAATTTCCAGGGCAGCATCTGCTTGCAGTTAGATACCTGATGACAATGCGAAAAACAGGAACGCCTACCTTTTAGATTTGACGCGGAAAGCGTGAACGGCGACCCCGAATATTCTTTGCGTGGAAATTGTTCCCAGACATTGTCAAAGCTCCCTGCGAATGCAGGCACGACAAAGTCTGCGCCGATGAGCCAAGTTGAGTCGAGTTCATATTCACCAGAATCCTCGTTGGTGCGGTAAGTCATCTTGCTTTTGAATCGCAAGGCTTCTGGTATGGAACTCTGTGCACCTTCAGTCTTTCTGAAACCGATGTACACGGTGCAGGTCTGGTCTGGTCCGAGTTCTTCCACTGGAGTAGAAAAATCCGCTTTGAGGTACGACTGGGTACTCAAATCAACGTCGATATCGACATTGTAAGCCGTCACCAAGGTGTTCGGGTTTTGGGACGGGGTGTTCGTGATGTTGTACTGGAAGACGACGTGCTCGTTGAAAATGTGCTTGATGACCGAAACGACGTACTCCTCCTTCGGTTGAGTGAGTTGGATGACGGGCGAGGACTTGAGAAGTCGACCGTATTCAGCCATTTCCGGAACTTGGTGCATCTCCTGCATGTACTTCTTCTGAGCAGCGGCGTTAAACAAGGCGAAATCATCGACACCTTTCCGCCCAGCGCTCTTCGAGGCAGAAGGAGGTTTGGGAGTTGTAGATCCCAGGAGCTTCTTGGTACGAGTCTCGGAGAGAGCCTTATCCCTGCTGACGATGGGCACCAGGGAGAGGTCGAAAGGCTCATTGAAAATTGAACGATCTTCAGTTGACACGTACAAGGCTAGCCTGTCCTCGAATTCTGCAAGGGAGTACATGGAGTCTGCAGCATGTTAGAGACATTCACAGAGAGCCGAGGTGTCCTTACCATTTCTGACGAGCTCGCGCGATTTTTCGTCCTCACCATCCATCAATCGCAGACTCAAAGCTGCTCGATCTCGGACTTCGTCATCTTCATCGTCCAAGCTGCGGCTGAGAAGGACATGGACGCTGCGCTTGAGCTCGGGCTCCTTTTGGCCGACACCGAACTTGGAGAGCGCCGTCACGGCGGCCGCACGAACGAGCGCATTCTCCAACACCAAGCGGTTGTAGATGTATCGAATGTAAGGGGTAGCGTGATCTACTGTTGGTCCCTCGGTGCCAATGAAATGCAGCACCCGGATAGTGAGGTTCGGATTTTCGGAGTCCTCGATGAACTCGCAAAGCTGGGTCAAGACGTCCTTTTTGATGTCTGGAATGGACTTGACGAGGTCAAACATGCCCTCAATCACAGCGCGCTTGACTTCGGAAGACGGATGTTCCTTGAGATGATTGCTGAGGAATCCGGCCAAGGCATTCTTCTTCGCGGGAAACTTCAGGCAGAACGCCGTGGCTGCCTCCACGATGACGAACTTGAAATCGTTGGTCTCAATTTTCATGGGATCTTTGAATTTCTCAATGAAGCTGTCCACGTCGGCCTCGTCGGCTGTCTTCCGCAGAATGGTGATGGCGAAACTTCCAATGTCCTTGTTCGAGTTCGTCATCTGTTTCCTGATGCTCTCGTTGTGCTGGCGGACCGCATCCGGGTAGGTGCTAGCAATGCTGCACAGAGTCCGCATGGCGGCAAACTGGACAACCTGGTGGGAGTTGTTTGCCATCTCCACAAGGATTTTCACAGCTTTAATGACAGAACTGCTGTCGATGTGTTCGATTTGGCAAATGTTTCTGGCGGCCTCAAGTGCTACCATGGAGCGTTCCAAGAAGGTTTCTTTGTCGCCAGTGACTGTCGGCTTGTCCAACTGCTCATTGAGGAAATCGATCGCACCCTGTCGATAATTGCTCTTCTCTGCCATCTCGGCTGCGAAGCGGGCGAAGAAGATCTTGGATGCGGCCCCTTGGAGTTTTCTGATTTCTCTGGAGTCTCTATCGCTAGATTCGATGTAGTCTTTGGCCAACATCTCGGGGGCACGGCGGATGCGATAGTCGAGCCCAAGAGCATGGTATTCCGGCCAAGCCGACAGCCTCGCGTCTTTTTGTTCCTCGAAAGCCTTTTTGAACTTCTTTGGAACCTCTTGGATCTTCTCTTGGAAGGGTTCTTTCTGTTTCTTGAAAAGCTCTTGGATCTTCTGTGGAACCTCTTGGATCTGCTTTTCGAGGCCTTGGATGTGCGAAAGCCCCAAGGGAAGTGTATGATAGAGGCTAACAAGAGCAGCAGACTGGACGCTGAATTCGGGGTTGACAATCAGCGGATCGATTGCCTTTGAAAAATTCTCGACAGTAGAAGGCTGCTGTTTGTTAGCACCCTTTCGTAATCCAACAGCTTCCAACTCACGTCGAAGACACGACAGTAGGCCCTAATAGCATTGGGTCTGACAATCTTGAGAGGATTGTTCTTCCCCTCATCTCCTTTTGCATCCGTAGAGACCGACGCGTAAAAGAGACTGTGGTAGGTGTTACGAGTGAGTTCTGGAAGTTGGTACATTTCCTTGATGATCCAGTGGACAATTTGGCGAAGTTCGGAATCCTCCTTATGTTTGAAGAGGTCCATGACGCCGTTCAACAAGTAGGTTACATCTTGGTTGCCAATTTTTTCTCCACTGAGAATCAGTCGGGCGACTGAAGCAAGTATCTGGCGACACTGGAGCGGAGGGAGCTCGGAGTTGTCTTTCATCTCACGAACTTTGGACGGTCAGCTCCCGTGAGCAACAGAAAGCAGTCGAAGCACGCACCTTGCGCCAAAACTTGGTCCGTGTAAGTTCCCATGAGAGTCTTAGTGCTCTGCGGCATGTCTTTTTTGTTGAAGTCCACCATTGTAATGCTGGTGGGCGCCAACAGGCAACCTGGGTATGCGTGGCCTCAAGTATGGGGTGTAGGTGTCCTCGGTGGCCCGCCCGGAGGCAGTTGTGCGACCGGGGTTGTCGGCGATGTCGTGATGGAAGTGAGCAACGAGCGATTCGGTGCCGAGCAGCTAATTGTGTCGTGTAGAGGATGGCGCGACCGGGTCGTTGGGAGGGAGTGGGCGAGTCCACCCTGGGTGTGTGGTGATGGATGGGAGCCCTCTGCCGGGCGGTGGCCCATGATCAGGCCCGGTGCACGGGCCACGACACCGGCAACGACTTTGCGGAGACGTTGAAGCCCCGACGGAGCTGCAGCTCCACCAGGCATCGACGACATCAACCCTCAGCACCATCAGGGCCAGATTGCTTCAAGACATTTTGTTACTCGCCGCCTACCTTCAATCTGCCACCGCGATGAACATTCCAGACGTCCCCATTCCCGTAGAAGTCGACCCCAACGAGGATACTGAATGGTGAGCGTCCTTGGCTCCAATTCGGGCTGCATGCTGACGCAATTCCAGGAATGACATTTTGCGCAAGCATGGAGTCATTCCAGAAAAGCCCCCGTCGCCCACACCCATGATTGAAGAAGCCCTCGTCGAGGCAAGGAGGTTGGCACACGAGAACAGACTGGAAGGCAAAGACTTGGACGAGCTGGATGAGCTGGAGGACGACGAGGATGAGGACTTTCTCGAGCAATACCGGTTGGTACCATCCTCTCGCCACCAGCAGCCTCTGACAAGTGACAGGAAGAAGCGCATGGTGGAGCTATCAACCATTACGAAAGCATCAGTCTTCAACCAGGTCTACCCGGTCCAAAAGCCAGACTACTCGCGCGAGGTGACGGAAGCGTCGCAAAAGGCATGGGTATTTGTGCTCCTCACCGCTTCAGACTCCAACGTTGAATCACGCATTGCGGAAGAGCTGTGGCGGGAGCTTGCGCGGGACTTTGGAGACATTAAGTTTTGCAAGATGCGCGGCAACCTTTGTATCGAGGGATATCCGGATAAAAATTGCCCGACGGTGCTGATATACAAGGATGGCGATATCAAGAGGCAAATTGTGACGCTGAGGGAGCTCAATGGGCCGCGGACGTCGACCGACGGTAAGGTGCACGCTCTGTGTGTCTTTACACTCGACTGACATGACGTGCAGATATTAAGAAAGTCCTATTGGATCTCGGGGCACTGCAGCATTCCGACCCACGGTTGAGGCGCAAAGACGAGGAAGCCGAGCAACAGCCCAAGAATATTCGCCAATCCCGGAATGGCGACGACGAGGATAGCGACTGGGATTGAGCCCAGCGCGGGCAAACATCAACGCCATGCTCGAGCTGGCTCAGGAAGTTCGACCGTCAATGGTCTCGAGACCTGACACCTAGACACAGCAGTAGAGGACCCGAATCTACAATGTAGAAGGCAAAATTAGCCAACGGAAATACGAAAGAGACTGGAATGGACCAAAAAGATTATTGGCACGACCGACCTGAAAACCTACGAAGTTTCCAGCAGGTCAGCCATGACAGTGACACGTGCCAAAGTCCCTGGTGGATTACCGAGCTCACACCAACCTTTCAGCTCCAAACTCTCAAGTCTCCAAGAGCGGCTGGTGATTCGCCCCTGAAAAGCCGCTCAGCTGCTGACCACGAACGACTCCGTCTTTTTCCATTTTCTTTCCGTCGGATGTCTCGCGAAATGCTTTGGCGCAATCATCTGCTTCGATGATGGCCATTCCTCCACGGTGAATTACGTCCGGCAAGCCACGCGCGTCCTTCGGCCGACTTTTGCTGACTTTGAATATAGTGACATTATTACGGCGGACTCGTTTGCAATAGATGTGCATCGCGGGACAGCTCAATATAGTCTGAGACCTCAACTTGAGAGAGGTTTGAGCGTTCGTGGGACGACCCATTCTCTCCATCCAGGCTTTGTACTGTCCAGGCGACCAATGCTCAACCAATTACACCGCAACGTCCAACTCGGTTATCGCGTCGCTCCGGCTCTTCTTTCAGAATCATCCAATCTCGAGCCCAGACCGTAGCCCGTATCATGGCTGCATGGACATCTTCATGCATGCAGTTACCCGTTTTGGCTCCTGACTCCTCCAACACTGGACCATCCATCTTCTCAACCGCACACGTGGGCCTGGGCGTAAACCATCGCGTATGCAACATCAGCCTCGCCAGCCATTGCACCATCTTGTCATTGGCCTCGTCCGTCGCTGACGACATGTTGGCAACGCTTTCCCTGTCCTTCCCCTCTTGCGGCGTCACACTGCGTATCTCCACCCCTCTCTGCGGATTTCTCTCAGCCTCCGCCTCCGCCTTCTCAAGCCTCTGCTGCCCGTCTGACCTCGATCGTTCCATTCAACCACTGGATGTCGCCGTCTTTCGGAGCGTGGCGAGGTACGGCGCGGGGTTGATGCAACAACCCGCGAGGCGCGAGGACCACGAAAGCGTGGGTTTCAGCCTCATGGTCTCGGCCATCTCGCCTGCTCACGTATGTTTGTTGAAGATCGTTGCCGGCCTGGCGTAGGATCTGCCTAGGCCTAGGTAAGACGGGTCCGGAAGACATGGTACTTGATGATGATGCGCGAATCCATGGACCGCACGTCATACTGTGTTCTCCTGCTGTACTTAATGTACGTGATCAGGCGGGGTATCTGGATCTCTGGAGGCGATGGTCTTCATTTATCGGTGTTGAATGGTTGGTTGGTCCAACGGTCTGGCTTGCTTCATCATCTCTTCTTTTCACTCCAGTCTTGTCATTCCTGTTTTTGATGCCCCTGTTTGGGACCACAAACTCTGCAGAGTGCGCTGATGTCTTTCTGTGCAAATGTCTCGGGGCGGTGCTTTCCGGGTCTTTCCATTCGCCAACCGCGCTCGTCGTCCATCAACGCACCCACGCACACATTTCATATTCTTCAGCAGGGTCATGCTCAAGTCGTGGAGCGCAAGGTTCATCTATCGCGGCTTACATTTCAATGCGCATGTGCATGAGCGTATGTACAGCGGGAATCGAGTCCTGAAATGCTTGGCGTTTGTCTAGCTGCTTTGCTTGGATCTTTACCCCTGCAGCTTTTCCCCTGGCCAATCAGTGAAGATGTCGAGGCTTGTCGGAAAGACTCGAGATTCGCAAGACAATTGCACATCGGAGACGAGACAATGGATTCGCGATCATACTAGATGGGAGAAGGGATTGATGTTGACGTTCAGTGGGAGACGACAGCTGCTGCAAGCATGCCCAAATCGGACCCGATACTCCTACAACACCAACAGCCCCACCACCTCGAGCATGCCGGATGACACCGCCATAGGCACTGGTACCTGAACCACGTGTACCGCAAAGCCCGTCATCGCGGTCCTTGGCCAAACAGCCTCACTTCTGCCTAGCGGCATGCCGCTCACCCGCAAACAAGACTCGAGGAGCAAGCCCGCGCCGCCGGCCCGCCCGCTTCCAGACGCATGCGCCAACGGGCAACCAACCAAGCGCGCGGATCGCACAAACAAATGAGAAAAGGGTATTTCCACAACGAGAATACAAAGCTTCTCCTCTCAAAGTGGCCTCCCCGCGGTAACAGTAATCAGCCACGTCTCCCGGCTGGCGGGGGAAATGCGCTGCTCTGCTCAGTCGAGTAGGTGGATCCGCGATGCAAATCGGGGTAGGGCGGAGGCGGAGGGCGGGCCGGTAGTTGTGGTGGACGTTTAGGACAGGGAGATGCTGGGGAGAAGAGCGGAGGGGATGGGGATGTTGTTTGAAGTAGTTGATACTTGTTTCGCTTGTTTCGTTGCAGCGGCCGGTCAGATGCAGTGGCCAGTGACGATCGACTCGACTCGACGGGCGGATCAGCTGCAGGGTTTTGTTCGTCGTCATGACGGCCGCAGGCCACGGCACCGACTGACCGGCCGACATGGAGTACAGCGAAGAGAAGAAAAGGATTGACGATAGCCCCCGTCGTCTCGCCCTCAGCCTGAGCTCCTCTTGTGGTCGTCTTGCGCAGCAAAAGGTATATTTCGACGACGCTCCGCCTGGTTCCCGGTCCCCTCGCGCCGCCTGCCTGCCGTCCGAGCTTCCACGTTCATTTCCTCCAGACCACTACCGTACATCCTCCGAGGGTCCGTCTCCTCCAGCTCCTCCCGCCAGCTGAGAGCCGTCGACACCATCACCATGGACTACTCGTACTTTTCCGCCCCGCCCCAGCAGCAATACTACCTGGGCTTGCCCCCTACGCCCTCGTACGATGGCATCGAGAACAAGATCAATCCCCACGTCCGTACAATCCCCACAGTTTCGCTTGTCGCTCGCTGATCCGCCCCCAGGACAACAACCAACACCACCACTATGACCAATTCTCGCTGCAACATCAGCACCAACAGCACTACTTTCACAGTCTGCATTCCGGCTCGCCGCCCAGTCGCCACCACGCCGCCGTCGCCGGCCCCGCCGCCCTCCACCCCTCTGCCAGCGTCGACAGCGCCATCAACCTCGACCTCGACTCTGCCCCACCACGCGTCCCGCCATTCCAGCAGCAATCCTTCCCGCCCGCGCCCACTGCTCCTGCCGCCGCTCCCGCAGACGCCGCCTTTGCGCTACCGCCGCACTCGCCCTCGCGCACCCGCAGCGGATCTTCGGACGACGACAGCGAGTCGGCGAGCGGACACACCATCGTCAAGCGGCCGTCCATATCGTCCCTCGCCACGGGGACCACGGCCACGCCGACGGGAGCCCTGACGGCAACAGCCAACCTCACGCCCGCGCAGTCCCGCCGCAAGGCCCAAAACCGCGCCGCGCAGCGCGCCTTTCGCGAACGCAAGGAGCGCCACGTGCGGGAGCTGGAGGCCAAGCTGTCGGCACTGGAGAGCAGCACGCACAGCCTGCAAAGCGACAACGAGCGGCTGAAGCTGCTGCTGCAGCGGGCCAAGACGGAAAACGAGATTCTGCGCGCAACGTCGGGCAGCGGGGAGCGCGGCGGCGGCGGCGGCGGCGGCGTCGTCGGCGGCGACCCGCTGCCCTCGCCGACCGAAGACGACGACCATCACAAGCCGCCCGACACGGCCGGCTTGGGCCCCGGCGCGACTATCCTCTCGCGCATCCCCATCGTCGGCGCCGCCAGCACCGGCAACCACCTCGGCGCCAAGGAGACGTGGGATCTCATCCAGGCGCATCCGGCGGTGCGGCAGGGCGCGGTCGACGTGGCGGACGTGTGCGAGCGGCTGCGCGGCGCCGCGCGCTGCAACGGGCAGGGCCCCGTGTTCGAGGAGGACTTTGTGTGGCGCGCCATTGAAGAGAGCGCGAGGGCGGGCAGCGCGGACGAGTTGATCTGAGGACGAATGGCGTGGAGTGGACGCGGACGTGGACGGTTCTGCGGCCGTCTGGGCGCTTGGAATCGTCTCCGCTCCGCTCCGCCCCTCCCCTCTGCTAGCTCAGGCCTTCCTCCGCCGGTCTCCACATTGCTCCCTGTTGCAGTCTTCGGGTTGGCAAGGGAGTTGTGCTCCGCAGCGGAGAGCGCCAGACCGAGAAGCTGGCAGGCACTCGCTGCGGCTCCCGTCGTTCCGGACATCCCGTCTTGTTGGCGCGGTACGGCAGACAGCACGCCCTACTCCTCGCCGCACCAATGACCGCAGGCAGACGAACCAAACACGCGTGATACTCCCACGCCAGCATCGCCAGCTCTCGCCGCCGCCGTCAGTTCCAATCAGATCCAAAAGAAGGACACGCCGCCGAAGAAGAAGAAGAACAAGAGCGCTCACCGCCGCCCTCGAATCTCGAACTCACAAACGGCCAGCCGCATCTTCCCATCTTTCTATCTTTCTATTTTTTCCCTTTCCTTCGCCCTTCATTTTTTCTTTGATTGATCCTTTGTTCACGCACCCTTATGCGCTCACGCCATTATGCCATGTACTACTTACTCTGCCGATATACCCGCTTCTCCTTCTCCTTCTCCCCTTTCCTTCAGTTTGTCTATCTTCTGTCCTGTCCTACCTCAAATTCTCGTCCGTCCCGTTGACCGCTTGGTTTTCACGCCTTGCCTTACTTGTCCGTTGCGCTTTACTGCACTGCAGTTGACTGTCTGTAGATTTTGCCGCTTCTCCCTTGTCGTTCTGAATGGCCCTGTTTGAATCAATCTGCGCTGCCGGCGCGGTGTGGCGTTCCTTTGGCTGGCGTTTGTTTTGCTGCGCTGGTGACGGCGACGGCGACGGAGGACGTAAGGTCGTGCAAGGGCTTGATGGCGCCGCCGCGCCGAGGAAAAAAGACTGCCTGCTTGCTTGCTGACTTGCTGTGTTGCGAAAAGCAGGGAGGAGTAGTAGAAGTAAAAGCGAAAGAAATTGGATAGCAGACGACGCGTATTGCGGTGTGGCGTGCCAGTGGGATATAAAAGCACTCCTGTCGCCCTGGATTTGAGCTGTGCTTCTCTCATCAACAGACGCCAAGCGTGCTGTGGATGAAATCAAAACATCAACGGAAACTGCCTTTGGTGGTCGGCGCTGTGTGTGGGTTACATGGCCACTTGCCCGCGTGGCTCCTGGTTTGCTGTCTTGACACTGCCTTCACTTCTAAACAGCAGGGAGAAACGAGGACGGTGGAGCAAGATCGGACAATGCCATCGAGCGCCTCGTCGCGGCGGTGATGCAAGCACCCATCACTGCATCTTAACGCTGCACCGCTGAATAGGGGGGAGAGAAGTGACAGTAGAGACAATCGCGGCGCGCCTCCCCACAACCGAAGTAAAACTTCGCGAAGCCGCAAATGGCACAAGTCAGGCTGAAATCAAAGGTGACCCTGTGGATTGACCAGAGCGACACAGCCTGCCAGCTGAAGGGGTAGAGGGTGGAGGTGCAGCCAGAGAGGCGAGCGACTGTGCCAGCGCATGTGCGCGTCATGTCGAAGTCACCAGGAGCGGTAGAGGTCGCGGCGCGTGTGCTTCAGGGGGTCACATCGACTGGTATAAAAGCGTGCGTGTCTCCTCGCCTCCAATCCACAACTGCATTGCCGACAGAGGCAGTGGTCGATCGCGATATCTCAACATGGGAACTGCTTTGCGACATGGACGTCATCCAAGATTCGACTCGTTTGCCCTGTCGCCTCTCCCCTTTTTCTGTCGGCTCTTTGGTGAGACAGGAGGATGACAGTAGAAGAGAGCAGAAGCGAGGTGTTGAGGAATGATAGTGTTACCGGCCACTGCAACGTAATGACGTCGTCGCCTACAGACAATGACGAAAAAGCTCAGACTTGATATGCGGCACGGCTGGCCTCAACCGCGCAACAAGTGAAGAGGCAGTGGCTGCAGAACGCAAGTAGAGCGACATTCTCGATATGGTTTAAGAGTTATCGCAGGCCAAAGAGAACTCTTTAGGGCCGAAAGAGCGTTGAAAGGAGCGACTTTATGGCCACGAGCAGACTGCTCAGGGGCTTGGCGTAGGGGCGCATGTGACTGACGGAGCGTGTCTATGGGCTGCAGGTATAAAATCCCCCCTGCTTGACCCTGTTTCCTCATGCAAATCTGTCGTCGACGGAGGCAGACGGACCTAAACAGATGAGCTCATCGACTGCTTCTATGCGACCAAGCATTTGTGCGTTCGATTTTCCCGTGTGGTTTTGTTGTCTTTTTTTACTGTCAGCTTTTGAGCGAGGGGGAAAGACTGGGAGGAAGAGAAGTCTGGAGGATGTAGCATGTGTTGGTGATGATGGACGTTGATGAAGCATGGCGGGTGGTGCTGTCCAATAACTTGGGTTGATGGAGTGAGTTGTGTGTCTTGGCTTTTCGTATGGGTCAAGGGGACGAAGGGATTACAGCGAAAAGCCGTCCCACAACACGAAGTATAAAGATCTCATGGATCTTCACACAAAATTCGACTTAGCCCACGCGACTCTAGCCGCATCGCTGAAGCCCTGTGTGGACTGCAGAGCCAAAACGAGGCCGGGAGGCGGGCACTGTATACCTGGAGAGGCGCGGCCAGGGGCTGCGGTGCACGCGCGCGAGAGCTCCATGACATGTGCCCGTCAACTGCCTGGATGCGGGCATCGCGGCGCATGTGCGTGCATGCACAAGCGCTGTCCGCAGGTATAATAGTCTGCCTCTTTCTTCCGCGTGGCTTGTTTCTATCGGCAAACTCAAGGTCGATCTGAGGGCGTTCTAAAATACACGAATTCGTCGAGTTTCTCACTCGTTTGTCTTGTCTGGTTGCCTTTTTCAGTGTTACTCAGTTGCCGTTCAAATTGCGTGGGGAAGATTCTGCGGCGTCGATGCGTGGTGTCAAGCGTCAGTTCAGCATAGCGGTGTTGTCCGTCGCTTCAATGCGCGGACGCCGTGGGCTGCTGGACTTGCTGCTGAAGGGGAATTAAGAACAATTGATGCAAAGAACCTCCTCCGAGGACCCAAAGTAGGAGGATTCGCGTCAATCCTGGGCGCAAGTGTCCTTCGCTCAACTTTCTCACTCCAAGGGTCGCGCTGGACTGGCAGGGAGCTTGTTGGATTGCAGATGGGGCTCTCGTGGCAAAGCTTTTATACCCGCGGCGGAGCTTTGACGTGCTGCTCGTGCGCGCGGCTGATTTCGTGGCATTTGGAAGTCTTTAGCGTGAGAGAGTGAGTTGCGGTGCATGTGACTGATGGAGTCTTGAGGGTATAAAAGCACACTTCCTTCTCTTGCCTTTCTTCTCTTCATCCGCAGGGCGTCAGTGCACCACTCGCAACTTCAGCCTGATGTCAATCCAGTGCTATTTCACTGAATGAGAAAGAAGCTTTTGACTTACTCGTGTTGCGTCTCTTGTCCGGCATTTCCTGTGCGAAGGGGAGTAGAGAATTGCAGGGTCTGGCGTCGGCGGATAGTGTCTAGCGCCTACGGAGGTCTATATTGTTGCCTGCCACTTCGGCCTAATGTTGCACGTCAGCTTCTCTCTATTTCTGGAGATTTCGACGAACGCAGACCATGAATTGACAGAGAACAGCTGAAGTGACTGTTGTAGAAGCTCCTCCTAGCCACCCAGCCAGTGACATGTGTTGGAAGCGCGACTACAAGAGACAAGTCGTGTTGGAATCAGTCCCTGAGGCTCTCAAGAGTCATGGAGTTGTGGGATTGAAAATGGTAATCAAAGAGTGGTGGTTTTATACTTGCAGAAGAAGCCGAGGACACATGCGTCGCTCTCTGCGCGGTCAGCTTTGAGGGACGTGGATTTCTGCCTGGCCATAGAATTGCGTTTGGCGCATGTTCGTGGCCAGGACTTGTTGGTATAAGAACGCGCTTCTTCGTCGCTTTTCTTCTCTCCAACTTTCTCTTGTCCGCGACGCTCACGGGAAGAGCTACT
Source organism: Phyllosticta citrichinensis (assembly GCA_038380885.1). Lineage (NCBI taxonomy): Eukaryota > Fungi > Ascomycota > Dothideomycetes > Botryosphaeriales > Phyllostictaceae > Phyllosticta > Phyllosticta citrichinensis. The sequence continues at coordinate 119,847 of JBBWUH010000016.1, read as the reverse complement.
TGATACTCCTTCTCTCAAGCATCACCAAGACTCTCGTTTTCGTGGTGTCTTTTGCGCGGATCGTTGCAGATTATATGGCTGAGCTGTAGAGATTGTGTGCGATGGTGCTGTCCGTCATTTTGATCTGATAGAGTAGGTCAGCGTGACCTTGAGCTTCAGGAAATCAACGGGCGGTAGTCTTCGCGAAGAGAAAGGAGCCTGGTTCGAGCGGAAACTCGCTCCCGAAACGAGTGAAAATGGTATCCAGGGGCGAAGACACAAGTAGCGAAACGAGCGGATCTGATAGAGTCACTTCTTCCTCCCGCCTCCGCTGGCGAGCGACGACTGCTTCCCTTATGCGCCGTATTTATACCTGTCGACCTCCGCCAGCGGTGACAAATGCTCCTTAGGCACGCCATACCATATGAGTCGACACCCGGCACGCAAGGCGGTCGATGCGCGTGGGTTCCCCTTCAGCAAGACATTGTGCGGAGGCGTGGAGTTCAAACTGGACATACGAACTTGGTGGTTTTGTGTGTTGCTTTGCATACCCCTGCTGGAGTGGAAGGACTTCCTTGCGGCGATGAAGGACACTATTGTACGAAGGAACGGGATAGTGGTGGTGTCTGTCGTTGTGCCTCAATAGAGGGAACTGACAACACGCTGAATTCTGGAAATGTGAGAGGAGACCGGATTGCAAAGCAACGAAAACAAGGCCAAAATGTACCAAGGCCTGTCTCCAAAGAGAAGCAGTGTTCCTTTTCCGTGAGCGATGTCTCTTTCTATACATTCAAGACGTTGGACAGCTCGCCGCAAATCAGAAGTCGGCACAGCGCTTTTATACTCAAGACGCAGAGCCCACGGGCGCATTATCAGCTGGCGCGTGATTGCTGTTCTTGTGATCTGTGCCTAGCGCCGCTGTTGACGGAACCGGGGGTCTTTAGGGTATAAAATGCCTTCAGACCCCCTTCTTGAGTCTTTTCAACGCGACAACTTGCATACATCACAAGTGCAAGTACCATTCCGTCAGATGCCACTTTGTGTCGCTCTCACATCGTGCGCAACCTTCAGATTGTGCGTGCTCTTTCTCGCGCTCTGGTCTCGTTGATTTCGCTGTGGCTTTGACGTATCTGCAGTCGATTTGTGGAAGGATCTGGTGTTGTCGGTCTACGTTGTAGACGCTCCACGCCACTGTTTCCGGTTAATGGTGGATCGCGATATCGTCAGTTGCTGAACTCAGTATTTGCTGGCAGACGTGCTTACATGGCCACGGGAAAACTGTCGCAAAGCACACAGCGCAAGCCGCGAAAAGTAAGGATTGTGTTCCGCAAGCTCTGATGTACCAATTTTTCGCACAAGAAGCAATGGATTGAAGAAGTGGACGTAGAGCGAAGACGCAATTTACATGTGCCGTTGCAAGGCCCATGCCCCTCCTGTCAAGACAACGTCGCCAGAAACTCACGTTCTCAGCATGGCTGCCGGACACTCGTGATCCAGACGCTCCAGTATAAAAGCACATCTTCCTCGCTTCGAGAACCATCTCGCCAGGCCACCCCGTCGAGCTTTTGGAACGCCGACCAGGTAATGGAATTTCTCCCTACTGCCTTGCAGCTCCACAATGGTCGGTAACATCACATACTCTGCTTTCTGGTTTCTCTCTTTCCTTGTTCTAGTGTCCAATTCAGCAACGGCACTGCAAAAAAGACGGAGAGGCGGCGTCCTTCAATATGATTCTGTGGCAAAGACGAAAACCATCTAAAAGTGATGTTAGCGACTAGCACAATTCAATAGTTGATTCCGCACTAAACCAGGCCAACTACGTCTGCACCGACGAACAGGAGCCTTGGGCAACCGAAACTGTCGAGGAGCGTTGATTCTGCATCCAAAAAACCGGTCTTTTTTCCCTTCCAGGATTAGGAGGACTGGCGGCAAAGGCGAGTTGGCAAAGGAAGAGGGGCAGCGGTGGCGCTTTTCTTCCCAGAATTCCATGGGCAGTACGCGTTCACATGCTCGGCAACGCTTGGTCGCGTGGTCCACATGATCGCAGACGGGCACGGCCGGTGCTCAAGGACGTCGTTAGGTATAAAAGCCTCCCTGGCTCCTTGCTCTTCTTTGTTCTTCATGCAGGCCAGCCAACGCCTGTACGCACTGTCAGCGATAGACCCGACTCCCGTCGTGCGCCTGCTTGCGCTCTGGTGATGCGGTCAAGCAATTGCGTTACTTTTCTCTCCCATGTGCTCTTTTCCCACTTCAGTCTCCGATCCTCAATCCTACGGCGTCAATGAATAATGCAGCTCATCGCCATTCTGCGATTTCAGGGACAGCGCGAAAAAATGACTGCCCGATGAGATTCTGATTGACTAACAAGGGCGCCAGCCGCCGACAGTAGTTCCTGGTTCTCTTCTTGATAAGCGGAGCCACAGCAGTGCGGTCTCTCGGGGTCTGTCCGACGCTGGGACAGGTTACGGATGCTGATGCAGAGCGGAGAAGCAGAGCGGCCGTTTTATACTTGCCCAGTACGCTGGCGGTCAGTCCGGGGCCATGTCGAGCAGCTATCACGCGGGTGGCTGGCGCAGAAGGTAGCAGGAAAGCTCGCAGACCATAAAATCTCCTGAGTCCTTCCCTGATTGTCTCTTCACCGACAAAGAGCTCTGTGGAGCGAAGACCGACGAAGATCAACTTTGAGGTAAACCTAATCCTGCTCTGGATCTGTTGTTGTCACTGTTTTGCGGGATAAGAGAGCGTTATGTGGCGCTACTGCTCATTGTTTGTGGACAAAGATGTTGAGCTTCGGTGGAGTCCCTTGATTGTGTTGAATGTTGAATTTGTTCAAGTTTCTGATAGGTGACAGCAAAGGCCAAGAACAGAACAGAAACATACCACGGAAAGGAAAATTGACCCTGCTGTCGCTGCAGGATATTACTGCCCGGGATTCCAGAGGTTGATCAGATTGAGGAGCCGACGACAAAAAGACGAGAGAAACGACAAGCAAACAAATAACGCGGCAGAATGCTCAAGTCGCCAGCGCATCGCATCGGCTGCATTGAATCGCCATCTGGCTTGTTATGTTCCCGTCTTTCTAACCACTCACCTTCCCCTTCGACTAACGCCTGCTCGGAAACCCGCCCACAGTTCGGCGCGACTCCTTTTCTTCCTCGCCTTCTTCTCCAACTCGGTCGTGCCCGAAGAGTCAGGCCTGCTCTTCTCCGCATCAGCGGCCGCGGATCCAGTACCGCCGCTCTCAACATCCGCCGCGCTACCACGATTGCCGCTGCTCTCAGTGAGGACGCCGGAGCCTCGAGCAGCGGTGTCGTCCCGCTGGCCGTTCTTCGACGCTCGACTGTGGCTTCGCGCGCGCTTCTGCTTCTGCGGTTGCGCGGCCTCTGTATCGGTAGGCCGGTCATCGTCCGCTCCCTCGGCGCGCTCGTGCTTGGCTTTGTCGCCTTTTCCAACGCCACCACCACCAGCGCCCGCTCCAGCGCTGAAGAGCCCCGAGATCGACCGCCGGAGCGACCGCCCTCGCCGCATCGAACCCCATGGTGATCGCCGAAGCCCGCCACTTGCACCACCGTTTGTGTCTTCGGGAGCAGGAGGCAGTGGCATGGATGACAGATCGGCGGCGGTTGTTGCGCGGGAAGATGAGGCGAGGATGGGGAAAGACGGCATGTGTGGCAGAGGTCCGATGACGCTTATTCTGTTGTCGGGGGTGGACTCGGCTGCGGTGTGGGACTTGGCTGGGGCCGCTGCTTCAACTGTGTTGGGACTTGTCGTAGGGTTGGTTGGGGATTCGGCATATTTGGCAGTCGCTTTTTTGTTTGAGTCGATGGCGAGCTTGTCATTCCGCGCGTTGGGCACACCCGTAGCGGAGTTCATGTTTGTTAAGTTTGACTCCAATCCCAAAGTGGCTGGGTAAGGTAGAGATGGAGAGGATGCTGTAGCTTTGAGGAGAGCACTTTCAGGAGTACTACCCACCATACCAATCAGAGTGGCCGATCGACGCAGACCGCCCGTAATCGAGCGACGAAGCGACAACGATTGGCGCAGAGACATGGATGCCGAGCGCTGCAAGCTCTGATGCTCCTTTTGATGGTCTTGGTCCGGACCTCGTAACACAGCCCCAGCCGGCTCGGATTGGCTTCGAGGTATAACAGGCGCAAGTTCTGATGTGGCCCTGTCGTTTAGATTCGGCATCGGGTCGTAGATGGGACCAGGGGCAGGTCCAAGCATACTGGCCACTGTTCTTGCAAGAGAAGGGGTGCTACCGCTAGCAGTCAGCGGGCGTCGCCGCGAGAAAGAACCGTGTCTTAATATTGAGTTGGAGAGCAGCTGCAGCGAAGAGCGCGAGGTCGACCGGTGAGGACGCGCAATGTGAGTTGGTATTTGAGGCGCAGGTGCCGACTCCGGCTCTCCATTCATGACCAGGTCCTCGTTTGCGACATAACCGCCGTAGAGATAATCATCGGTGGAATCGAGAACAATGGATCGTGTGTCCGTGTTTCGAGGGTTGAGCGTCAAAGTGCGGGACTGGTTGCCTTGGCTTGGACTGCGGACGTGATTCATTGTGGTGCGTGAGAGGCGGCGTGGCTGCTGTGGTGCAAACATGCCACCATCAAAGAATTGCGTTGAAGCTATGGTATTGCGGCGAGAAAGAAACGTTGGCGAGGGCCGCCGTCGCTGGATTGTAGGACCTGGAGCGGCATCTTCCTCGTTATCATGTCGCTCGTAGGCGTCCAAGTCAGCGTGCGGACCAGAAAGTGACAGAGTTGGTGTAGGCAAGGACAGAGACAAAGACAGGGACAATGTTGATGGCAAATCGAGGTCATTCTCGTAGACTGGAACATCGGGTTTGAGTCGGCGTGGAAAACGTCGCCGTGGAGGTTGGTCCTGTTTCGAAGGCATAAATTGGTCAAATTTGAAGGAACCGAGCTGTGACGTCTGAATTTGTTGCTTTCGTTCTTGCAGGTCTCGCTGGTCTCGTTGGTGGCGGAACGGGAAGCGTGGGTGCAGCAATGAAAAATGTTTTCTCTCCACGACTGGACCCGCGGCTTGGCGACCCTCACTTGCGACGCGACCGATTGACGAGGGCGAGCTTCTGGATGCCGGCTCAGGCACATGTAAGCGGTCACGGTTCGTGCGAGGGATGCTGACATATTCAGGAGAATAAGGATTGAACTGGGCGGGCCATACGAAAGGTTTGAGCGTTACTTTCTTCGCCATCAGGACGAGCGGGTGGTTGCTCACAGAAATAGAGCTGGGTGCCGGAGATGCTGGGGTCGAGTCTGCACCCTTTTCTTCTCCTTTGGCCTCAGAATCGGATTGGGATATTTTTGCTTTCCCGTCTCCCTTCCCATGTCTCACTTCAGACAATGGCGACTCTTCTTTCTTGGGTGCTGGGAGAGGGGCAATGGCAATGTCTCTTCCAGGTGGATTGAGCCGATGGAAGACGTAGCACGGGTTCCGCGTTGCATGGCCGTACTCATTCTGCAGGGTCATGTGGTACGCCAGATCCGAAGCGTCGATTCCAGACGTCGAGTCCAATAAAACCTGGTTCATGGCCTCGGTGAACGACGCCTGCGGATAAGGTGTTGTGCGTCGCATGGTCAAGAATTGAAAGCACCGGTCGCGCTTCTCTTCGCCAGAATTGTCCGAGGAAGCAGACGAGGACGAGGATGATGGAGCATGCACGTCCGGCGTCTCCAGAATCTGGCTGATTTCGTTTCCGCTCGCAAAATCAATTGCTGCACTATCCTCGAGCACGGCAAGCACGTCGCTCTTGACATTGTTGTCCGCCAAAAGTTTGCTCTCAATGAGCTTCCATGACATTGAGGCACATGGCACGTCGAATTCGAAAAAGTCCCGATTGCTTCGGAATTCTAGGTCCTGCGACCGGCTCAGGAATCTTGCGCGCCCTGCGTAGTAGATGATCATGAGGTCTGAGCGCCCTCGGAAGTCGCGGATCAGGTCGCTGACGCCTCGCGTAAAGTATTGCGATACATCCCCGTCTGTTGGGATTTCCTCGACGCGCACATCGAATCGATATCGGCAGCGCAAAGTGTGTTCGAGGTCGAAGAACTGATTTGTTAGCAATGTTCGCCCAGAGTTGGGTCACCCTTACCGATATTGCTGGTCGTGGATCAGACCACGTAAACATTAGCACTCCCACCCTCTTGTACGGCGTGTTGATGGGTACGGGTATCGGTGACTCTGATCGCGATTCCGATTTTCGTAGAAGAGATTGTGTTGTTGCAGTGTCTTTTGGGGATTGACCGACGGTGCTTCCTGTGCCAGATGTGGTGCTGTCATCGTCATCGTCATCGGGGACGTTGGTCTGGAGACCTTTTGCCTCGATCAATTCCTCGAGCAACGAATTAACGTTTCCCTGAGCGGTCTTGTCACCTCCATAGATGTTTGCCTTGTCCTTGCTGCTCCTTTGACTCTTTCTAATCGCCTTACTCTTCGGCTTCAGGGACACTCTCCTGGAGGCACTTCCGTCGCCCTCGTCGAAATCTGACTGAGGAATCGAAAACAGTGCAAGCTGCTCCAAATGTCGAGCAACGTGTCTTTTCAGATCGCGCGCCTCGCGGAAGCAAAGATTGCATTTGCCGCCTTGACTCTTGACTGGTCTGCGGAATCGCGCCAGTAGTTCGGGTTGGACAAGATCCGCGTTGTGCTCGTCGCGCATGTGGGATTGAAATGCAGTTTGATCTCGGTAACGTGCGTGGCCGGGTGTATTGCAGTAATATTGAGACCGATGATGCGAAATCTCGTGCTCCCACCAAGCATCGCGATTTTCAAAAACACGGTCGACGAGACTGCATGAAGCGAATGTGCAGACGTAGGGTTGGAGGTCGCGGAGGATATGATTTCTGCAGCAGTCAATGGTTCGTTCTTCAGAGAATTCAGTCAATACCTACTTCCATTCCGTATCAGACGGGACATATGGCGTCATGAAGCAGTACTTGCACTCGAATCGGGTCATTCCCAACCCTGCAGAGTTTCTTGGTCGAGGCGGTATTTGAGGTTGCTGCTTTCCCACCTGCGTCCCTGGCGGCGTCGAACTGTCAGACACAGAACCAGGTTCAGACGGGGCAAACAGGACGCTGTCCCTGATGCTGGGTAGCGGTTTGTCGCCCGGTCCTTGGCTGTCGAAATTTTCTGTTGCCGCCGTGTTTGGGGGAGCGTCTAAGACGGCAACTTTTTGCGGGCTTGGTACCGAGGCTCGAGCAAGTGAGACGCTCATCCGAAACTCGTCGCGTCGGCTCCTGAGTGATAGCAGCAGTTGCCGCCGGCGCGTAATCATTTTTCCCAAGCGCGTAATGACTTTGGGGTCGAGCTTCTTGTCAGGCAGTTTGTCCCTGACATGCAGAATATCAAAGTGCTCCCGGGCGATACCGCCTTCTAGTTCCTCGTCTTTGATCTCGTTGATCGAGTTGCGGTTGCGCACGGGGACCTTTTCTAGCGTTGAGATTGTCGAATTGATCGAACTCATCAATTTCCAAAAGTCGGCGCTGAGCTTCTTAGTAGCTGGCATGGTTTCGATGTCTTCTGTCGGTTCGGCACCTTTCGACTCGTCTTCCACTGTATCTCGTTGGGCCTCTGCTCCTTGAACTTCCGCTTGGCCATCAGCTCCATCCGAACCTTTCAGTTCTTGAGTTTCCCCGTCTCTCGGTAGATTTTGACCATCCTTTTCAGTCTTGTGACCATCCGAAAGCATGGAAAGTGCCTTTTCGGTATTTTCCTGGAGGTTTTGCAAGAGCTTGACGACATGGTCTTTGTAGAAAGATGCTTCGCGCAGCTGATAGTCCAGCGAAAGTCGAAAATCCTTTCCGGAGCGCGCAGCGCCAGATTTGTCGGCCCATACGGTATACTTGTCGAATTCACCAGCAATGACGGCCGTGGTCTCTCCATGCTGCTTTTCCTTGTTCTTGGCCGCGGCGCGGAGCGACTCGAAGGCAATGTAGCTGTCTGCAAAATTCTGAGAGATTGACATGATGATTTGCGTTGAAATTACGACGGGCGACACGACCCGATGACGAGTTGACAGGACTGGAATTGGTGGTGTCCGGGAGAGGGTCCCGACAGGCAGAAGTGGGAGGGCGACGAGACCCTTAAGATCTGAAGCGTCGAGCCATATTCGTTTCGCGAAACTGGACCAGCACAGCCTGCCGCATCCGCCGACTCCGCAGTCAAGACTAGTTTCGAGACAGGAGCTTCTCTTGGCAGCATATTTCGGGACAGGACCTTCATGCAGTCGACTTGTTCATGGTCAGACGCCCCGACCGAAAGTCCGCTCGGTGAATGCCAGCCGCTGAAGAGAGACGCTGCGGAATATGGGCTGGAGTTCTATTCGGGGGATTAGAAAAGCTCGCCCGAAAGGTGTCGTCGGCATTGCTCTGATGACTTTGGAAACATCCCATGTCATGGGGACGTGCGCATCATCAAGCGACAACCAAGCACTCAAAAGCTGAGAGTTGGTAGTCGTGCTCCTCGGCTGCCAAGTTGTAATCTCAGCGAGAAGGATTCCGAGCCGCGTGCTTAGCTGAAGGGGGACAGTCGTTTTGAACAAAAATTCTTGCAATGCAAAACATTGAAAAGTGGATGAGCGAGGGCGGGCTGGATTACAGCGGGGCGGATCTGAGGCCAGATCTGCGACGGGATTTCTAGTACCCGTTGATGCCGTGAGAGCCCCGACACCGAGTTGACAATTGAAACGCGTTAGCTGAGTGAGACATGACCCTGAGGCCATCCCACTTTCAAGATAGCCATGCCACGAGGGACCATCATTGGTACAAACAGGATGTCGCGTTGTTGTTCCTTCGAAAGTTGGGATTTCAATATCTTGACACCGTCACGGGGCTGCATTCGGTCGAAGTTTGAAATTCGCGTGGAGGAAAGACCCTCAATTTGACGCCGGATTTCTGATGCGCTTGTAGAGGAATTGCAGGGTCTTTTGCGAATGAACGGCGCTGGTGTTGAGGGAGTCTGGTCTCAATAAGGTTATGAGTAATATGACCTAAGCGAGTACGAGCGTTAGCGACCCTGCTCACGACGTCATCTCCTCCACATCTCTTCCTTTGTCGCTACCCGGACAGCTTTGGCCCTCGGAAGGGGACCAAACCATCTCCACCATCAGTCATTAAGTTGAGATTCAAATTCAAGCGACCATGGCTGCTTCGCTCCCCTACCACGAACCAGGAATCGTCAACATCCTGGTTCAGTCGTCTTTTCTCCTAATCCTCAACCTCATTAATGTAATCCTAGACAACACGCTCTACTGCGGCCTTATCGGTCAGATCTTTATCGGCGTGGCATGGGGTACACCAGGTGCAAAGTGGCTGGGAGAGACCACAGAAGAGGTCATCGTCCACCTTGGATACCTTGGCCTGATTCTGCTGGTGTACGAAGGTGCGTCTCTTTTCTTACCACCGCAATTTGTCTAATGGAACCAGGCGGCCTGTCGACATCTTTTGCGTCGCTCAAGGCAAATCTTCTTCTGTCTGTCGCCGTCGCCATCACTGGAATCGGCCTGCCAATCGGCCTCTCGTTCATCCTCCAGGACCTGGTAGGTGCGACTCCGCTGCAGGCCTTTGCGGCGGGTGCAGCGCTCTGCTCAACGAGCCTGGGAACCACTTTCACTGTCCTCAGCACGAGTGGCCTTACCAAATCCCGTCTTGGCGTGGTCCTCACGAGCGCTGCCATGATGGATGACGTCGTCGGCCTCGTCATGGTACAAGTCATTTCCAATCTCGGTGGATCTGCTTCTTCGTTTAAAGCGACGACTGCCATCAGGCCTGTCTTTTTTTCCCTGGCCTTTGCCGTGCTGACTCCTCTGGTTTGCCGTTTCTTTGTCAAGCCTTGTACGCTTTTCTTGAACAAACGCCGAGAAGCGAACCCGAATGGAATACTGCAGAAGATCTTTTCTCAGTCAAATGCCCCTTTTGCTGTTCACACGGCCCTTCTTTTCGCGCTTGTGTCAGGTGGAACGTACGCTGGAACATCGAATCTGTTCACTGCTTACATCGCGGGGGCATGCATTAGCTGGTGGGATACTGAGCTCGCCCATCAACCAGTCAAGATGCCCAGGCAAAACAGCAACTGTGAAGAGCATGCTGTATCCGCAAGCCCTAGCCGAACTGACTCACCAATCACCATCGAATCTGGGAGCATCCAAAGCGGTTCATCATCCCACACCACTGGCATTGAAGTCTACGAGCGCTTCTACAAGCAAGCCGTTGACCGTATCCTCAAACCGCTGTTCTTTGTGCGCACCTCCTCTCCTTCGATTGCCTCTTTTTCTAACGTGCTCGCAGGCATCAATCGGCTTCTCAATCCCAATATCGCGCATGTTCGCTGGCTCCGTTGTCTGGCGAGGAATCGTCTACACGCTGCTCATGCTGCTGGGTAAGCTCGTCTGCGGTCTCTGGCTCGTGCGCTTCTCGATCCCAACGATGGGCATGCTTGAGCGCCTCAAGCGATTCGGGTTTCGCTTGCCGTCCATGCCGCATCTTGTGGGTAAGTCGGCGGCGACGGGTGGTGCCGCGGCAAAGGGGAAGCAGAGGGAGACGCGAGCAAACGCAAGTACTCCAGCCCCTCCAAATGCAACACAGAGCGCTCCCTCGAACGCCCCAGAATCGTCCTCTCAAAGCTCCACCGCCAATGCTTTTCCATCCTCATCTCCACCAAACACCCCCGCCGCTACTGTCGCCTCCCCTACGTCCACACCCACGCGAAACGCCACTCCCAGCCCCGCCACACCGCTTTCTCTCTACCCCGGCGCCATCATCGGCAGTGCCATGGTGGCACGGGGCGAAATTGGCTTCCTAATCTCCTCCGTCGCGCAGAGCAAGGGCGTGCTGTCGGATGAGATCTTCCTCGTGGCGACGTGGGCGATTATGCTATGCACGATCATTGGACCGCTGACAGTTGGGCTGCTCGTCAGGCGGGTCAAGACGTTGCAGAGGGGTCGGGAGAGTAGGAGGGATGTGCTTGGGGTATGGGGGGTTGATTGAGTGATGGGTATGTTTGGTTGGCTTGTGGAGAAGATTGAAGGCTTTTCTTTCCGAGTATATCTAATCGCTCTGACGAAGAGGTAACTTGCTAGCTACTGTTTTACCACCGCCCGGCGTTTCGACCCCGAATACCACATCCGACCCACCACGCCATCATTCCGTCATCCAATCGCTCACTCCGTCGCCTCCTGCTCGCGACATACCTTCTTGTGCTCCTTCCAATGCTTCTTCTGGCACGTGGAATCGCAGTACTTGACCTGCTTGCACCGCATACACTTCTTCAGGCCCTCCTTCTTGGTCCAACAACCCGCACAGCGGTCGCCGCCATCCAGGTCCAGGCCATCACCAAAGAACCTGGCAAAGTCATCCCACCTCGACGTCCCCTGCACATCAATCGGGTCGACATACGGGACGGTGAACAGAGTTGGGATAGTGACGCGCGTGGCGAAGTGCTTGGCAGAAGCGTACGGCGAGTCGGGCGGAAAGTTTTCCAGCATGAGACCCTCACCACAGCGGCACAGGCTGGGCGACGGGTCCCGCGCGGCCTCAGTGCTGGGATGGTCGAAAGGCGACGAGGCGCCGTAACGGCAGTCGTCGCGGTGAGTCCACGAGCGGCAGCGCTCGGCGCTTGCGATCAGGCATTGATGCCAGATGGTCTCGTGGCCGGGCGTGTGCATGGTGCAGCTGGTGGCTTGAAAGGACTTGATGCCGCCTGCGCGCCGGGCGACTGTGACTTCTTTTCGCGCCAACGGGAAGGCGTAGGCATCAAGGAAGACGGAGCCCGTGGAGAAGTCGTGACGAAGTGGATTGTTTTGCCAGCAGTGAGGAGGGGTGGCTTCCCAGCTGCGCGGTCTCTGGCGATGGAGAACAGCATTCCGTGTACCGAAACCTTGAGCAGCGTCGCGGGACTCGGGCAGCGGCGGCGCTCACGGTCCGATTGGCCGTGGTTGAGCCAATGCACGACTTTGTTGTTGTCCTGTTTGCTGTAGGCGCGCCTGGCATAGGCCTTGAGCACGTCCGCATTCCGTTCAGAAAGGTGGACCTTCGGCGAAGCGTGCAGCGCAATGTGCGGAAGTGCGCAGACGAAGAGTGATCCCGAGGGGTCTCGAGAGAATGGGAGTATTCCTTTCACAGGAGGACCCAAGAGCGCGTCAGAAACTGGTGCAACGACAATGATGCCGTATCTTGGAAGCTTGTTCACTTTAGCAGGCCTTGACTGTCCCGGGGGCGATGGGATGCGGAAAGCGAACAAAAATAGGATCGCAACCGACGCTCTTCAAAGTGACAGATACGCTGTAGAGGGTATCGACTCGCAGTTGAAGTTCAGCGCTCCGCATGATGGCATACGCAGTGGCTGACAGATGCGGGAAGTACTGCTCCACAGTCATCACTCTGGCGTGAGATTCGTAGAACCCGAGCTTCACCAGCTGTCGCTCTCCAGTCGAGGGGGAGGGTCTCCTGGGCACGAGCATGTCGGAGTCCCTAGCCGTCGTGGGAGGTTCCCGGGGGACCTGCAGGTGCGCTTCGTCGGCAAGGCCTGTCTCGAAGACAGTAGTCTTGCCTCCCAACTTCTTAACGAAGTAATCCGTCCTGGGAATCGGATCAAAGTTGAGACTGACGGTCAAGCCCTCTCGCGGACCATGAAGGAGCGTAAATAGAGGGACTGAGCCAACGATAACAAGATTTCCAGTGCCCTCCCAGCTCGCCTTGTCCTCCTCAACATGACATATTCCAGCCTTTCCCGACTGACGAAGGGTGCCGAAAAACCACTGAAAACAGTGGAACTCATTCGTCTCACCCAAGTTGTGGAGAGACGGCCATGTGCAGGGGGAGCGCCACAAGTTGTCCAATGTTGTCGTTTGTGAACCACCAGAACTTGCACCTGGAGACGACGAGGGTGAGGTAAACAATGGACGGGACATCAGGTTGACCCAGGAGGCCAACGTCCTTTTCATGCGGCGGGAACATGTCGAAAGGCTCATCGCCAAGATCCCTGGGGGCGGCGTTCAACAGCACATTGTCGAGGAGGCCGAGGGCGTGGAGTTGAAGCTGCAGCTCCTGGATGCGGTGCTCGCCAATGGACTCATGATCGATTTGCTGCCGCTTTGCGAGGAACAGGGACAGGGTCGCCTTTCAATCGACCTCCACATGCGATTTGAACAGGTTGAGCAGCAGTGCGAAGCTCGTTCGCGTGTAGTAGCGTTGATCACTGGCAACGCCGGCAAAGAAATCGCCTGCCGTGGCAATCAAGCTCGTAAGACCGCTGCCTTGAGTCTCGTGCTTGAACACGTTCTCGTAGAGCCGAACGAGGGAGTCGGAGAGGGACGAAGGCTCGATGGTAGGCGTGCAAGCTTTGAGGTTGTCAAAGAGATAGTCCTAGGCAAGGGCCAAGATGCGCCAGGGAATGCGCAGGCGGTATTGGGCCTGCTTGAACGCCTCCCACACCGTCGTTTCGGCCACGAAGCTGTCTGCGCTGACACCCGTCAAGTACACCACTGGAACGACGCCTGAAAAAAATTCGATGGTTGACACGTCAGAGCAGAGCGCTTCAACAAGTGGTGTGAACATCTCGAGGCTGTTGCCTTCGGGGTCCGCCCTGAGGAGGCTCTCGGTGTACAATATCGAAGAGGATTGAGGCCGCAAGAGAGGAACGACGGCCGGCAAGAGGTTGAGGATGCCAACTTTGTCGGCAAGGTTGGACGTGTTGATGACGTCGAAAACGAGCGATGAACTAACTCGGCGCCGCACTCCAGGCGTTCTTGTAAACGTACGTAAATTTGGGAGGCTTCGGCACTTGAGGGTTGAGGGCTTGCAGCGCATAGCAAAAGTTGACCGCGTCTCCGCACTGAAGAGCAAAGTTGACGCGCTTTGCCTTGGTGTAGGCTCCAAAGGTCGTCGCCCAGTCTCGAAACTGTGCCTTGGCCGTACTGACGAGTCGATTGACTGCTTCTGGGTCACAGCCCTCCTCTTCAAAAGCAGGCGCCAAGTGAAAACCGGCCAGCGGATCCATGCCGTACGGGACGGTAAACTCGCCGTCGATGGCTGACTTGACGGCGAACAGAGGATTGAAGAGACCTCCTTTGGTGGGCCAGAGCTGGGCCAAATCGCGCTTGTTGCCGCCGACAACACCGGTCTGCCAGAATGCGTCAAGAACCGCCGACATTGTTTTGACAGACTGCTCCGCGTAAAGGGCTGCAGAACGAACACTCTGGACGACAAAGCTTGCATCCCGGCTCCTCCGATTCAGCCTAGCCAGGCTATTTTGGCCTCGCGCATCGTATTTGTCGCGCATTGGAGCGGCGGTATACTCCTGCCACAGTGTATGCACGCGGCTCAGGCTGTCTGTGTCGAGGAAACGAATCCATGAGCCGTAAGGACACGAGTTCCAGGCCTCGAGAGAGGCGCTATATTCGGCAAGCTTCTCTGCCTTGCCCTGGATGAAGTACATTGTGCCGTCGGGAATGCAAGTGTGGAAAAAGACGTTCCATGCCAAAGCAAGCATGTCGTCCTTTGGGCCGCAGTTGTCGAAGCCATCAGCGATGAAGGTGAGGAGGAAGACGTTCCTTGCTGCGGCTGTGTCAGTGTAACTCATTGATTGCGCGGGGAAACTTACCAATGATTGCTGGCTCGCTGTCGCAGCAGGTAAAGTTGAAGGTCTTTTGGGCTGTGTTTGAGGTCAGCAGCCGTCGACATGCGCGCAAACCCAAAGACTCACGATCAAAGCCCTCGGCGTGCAACGAGAAAAGAATGCTGCGTGGATCGCCCCATTCGAGCGAGAGGACGTCGACACTCGCCGGTTGAGACTCAGCGGCGACCTTCTTGAGAAGATCACGGAGCAGATTCACAGCAGGCGTGTTGCCCAAGGGGTTGAAGTATAAACGAAGACGGGCATGACGCTTTGAAAACATTTTGAGGATCGCTCAGTCAAAGCTCCTGCTCTGCACCAAGGAGCATACAAGTTAGCTTTATAATGGAGTGGAGGTTTGCTTGGGAATTTGATTAGAGGCCTTCGCAAAATGTTACTCACTTACCTGATCAAGGCAAACACTAACAGTCAATGAAGAGAACGTTGAAATGTTCAGATCTTTAGGTGATTACAGGCTTGGGGTAGAGGGAAGATGCAGGGCAGTTTGTTTCGATACCACAGATCCGAGAGATTGGTAAGCACCGGTAGCGAGCAACCTAATCGGGCAGTTTTGGCGAGACGATGACATCACTGGTGGTGATTTCGGTTCAGTTTGTTGTTGACCCTGCTGGACCCGACGCGTCTTTACATTTTCTCTCTGAACGACAATACAACAACAACAACCTTCGGCTTTTTCGCCTGGCGCAACCTTGCGCTTCGCCTAAACACAATCCTCTTCCATGCGACCGAAGACGAAGAGCCTCAATGGAAAAATACACACTCCTCCGCCATCCAACGCCTCGTTCTATCTCTTCTATCGCTGCATATTTAAGGTCGAATCTCCTTTGTCTCTCTTGATTACTGTGCCTCCGATGGGACGATGTCACAACGTGAGACAGCAAACATTCTACACCGCGCAAAACAAGCGCCATTGGGGACCCGTAAGGCTTTGTTTTTCTCGAAGTCAGCCCGCTCACCAGTTGCGCAACTAGTAATGAAATTGACATGGCCAACGACATACGATTCGGCAAATCTGCCGACAGATTTGTTCCTGTCTCCACTTCTTCGACGGACCCTTATCACCAAACGGCAGCTGATGGGGAGGCTAGCCTGCAAAAGAATTTACATATTGGACGTGGACCAAATCCGCTCTCAAGACTCTTTCCTGGTATCGCTGAGGGTGTTGACGAAATAAGACGAGAGAACTGAAGATTTCATTTGTGGCTACTCTGTGTGCTATCTATATACTGCTGCTGCTGCTGCTGCCGCTGCTGCTTGACCACCAGGGGGAGTAGTAGCCGCGCCACACTGCTGACTGTGCGAAGCCACAATGGCCCGAGTAGTCGACTGAGTCCTGAATGTTGAGACGCGCGAAGCCATTAGTCAAGTGCGCCTCGACTGAAGCGGCGAGACGTCGTCGGCTCGGCGAGCTGCAACTGAGACGGCAACGGCGAGCTGTTTTCTGTTGTTATACATGAAAACCGACAGGTGTTGGATGAATCGTTGGTTGAATTGCTCGTGACGACACGGAAGTGTCGTTCAGGTATTGACGCGAACCAGGGTTCAAATAACACAGAAAAAGGGTACTTGCCGACAACTTCAACCACATTTGACGGCAAAGGGTAGTATTAAAGAGCGTGTGGCCTCAACCAATTCTTGACTCAGACATCGAACGCTTCCTCTCCTCTACCCGTTCACTCCGGTCCTGAACGCCACCACGAACAATTGCCATCACCAATTCTCCTCCAATGCAAACCTTCGACGCATACCTCGTCGTGGCATCGAATGAAACCTTCAAGAACCAAAATGTCGCAATGAAAACCACAGTAGGGACAAGGCGTCGTCGATCCGATGTGGATGACGGAGTTCCCGCGGCGAAAAGGGGATCTTCCACCACGCTCCACGAAACCGACTGTCAAGCTCCCAAAAAGTCAGGTTCCTTATCCTCGCAGATACCCACGACCTCAATTTGAAAAGCGATCCCAAAGCGGCGTTCCGTCTCCCTGCCCCAAAGGTTGACGTGGTTCTTCATTGCGGGGACTTGACGGAAGACGGAAGCCCCTCCAGTCTCCGGCGCGCCATCGAGATGCTGGGAAAGATACCAGCTGAGCTCAAGCTTGCCATCGCTGGTAACCACGACATCTCGCTCGATCGGGAATACTACCTCAGCCAAGGAGGGAGTGAGAAGGAGTACGAAAGCTCCCTGGCCGCTGTTACCGGCCAAGTCGCAAAGGAAAATGGCGTCACTTTTCTCCAAGAGGGTACGCACCAGTTTATGCTCCAGAACCGAGTGTCCTTCACGATATTCGCCTCCCCGTACACACCTCAATTCGGCGAATCAGCATCCCAATACCCGACGGGCGAGGACCGCTTCAATCCTCCACAGACCACACCAGCATGGGCGACGAATGTGTAAACCCCCACCTCAACAATACCAGATGGCATAGACATCGTCATGACTCATGGACCCCCTCAACACTTTCTGGACCAAGCCGACGACAGGCGGAGCTGCGGCTGTAAGCACCTGCGCAATACCATCATCCGCACACAACCTCGCCTCCACTGCTTCACACACATCCACGCAGGCTACGGTGCCCAGCGCATTCAGGTCGATAGCGACGAGTAAGACGGCATCTTTTACTACCCGAAAGAGTTTGTTGGGAAGAACCAGGCGAGGCGGAAGCGGTATTCTTCCCTGAGCCCGTCGAGCGCGGAGGCTCTGAAGGAAGGCGGGAGAGAACAATGTCTGTTGGTGAATGTGGAAATCGAATGCAGGGACGGCGAACCGGTGAATGCGCCTTGGTTGGTTGAGATGGAGTTTTGAAAGGGTCATGAGGGTTCCGAGAAATGGCCACAGCGTGGCGCCCTTCAAACAGCAATTGATTGTTGGAACCCTATCATTCCACCCACTGTAATGCTGATGTTTCAGGTCTGCCGCTTTGATTTACTCAGTCGATGAGAAAAGGACTAATTATGCCGTGCCCGTCCATGCCCGAGACTCCCCAAAAAGAATGCGTACGATGCGGATGATGGCTGCGAGTGCCGGATCCGAGACTTCGAATCACAACATCATGACCCTTCGCGCATTATGGCAGAAAAATGGCTATCTAAGTCTGCAAAGAAGGAAGCATCAAGATGAATTGATTGAGATGTTTGACAAGTTCCAGTATGAACGACGATACAGATCAAGGACCAGACAACATTTGAGACTTCTCTCTCCCCGCTCCAGCTAACACCATCACCATCTCCCAAACTGCGAACAGGGACTTTCCTCTCGCGGTTTGATGGTCTTTCGCAACAAGTATTCCGACCCGCCTCCAAAAGCAGTCGAAAAACAACCAGCATACTACGTTTCTTCTTGGACCCTCCAGAAGAGAAGAGAATGGTGGCGCCCAGAGGAGGCCACAGGTATATACGCCGATGTCTAATAAACTGCACTTCGATCCCAGCTCGCTACCCAAGAATGCGAAAGTAGTTCTGCCATTGCCAATGATTGAGAAAAGGCGAGGAGAATTCAGTCAGGCGAGTCGAGCAAGCTCTGGAGGATCTGAATGAAGCCGGCAGCTTTCATCAAAAGCACACGCCAAGAATTTACTTGGAGCAGTGGGCAAAGCAGAAGCGTCAGCATGAGATGGTGTGACGCCTGGAGCAGCTCCCCATGAGCTCGTCACCGTCGCTGTGCCCTGTGGAAGACCATGATGCACTCTGGCGTGGATTGAGCGTTTGTCGCGCTCCATGGAAGCTGAACGAACTTCCGACTGACGACGTCCTCAGATGGAGAAGCGACCACTTTGACTGATGTTCGAGCTGTCTCTCTTGCTCAAGTCGTCAGCCGCCCTCAAAAGCCGGAAAATTGGACGTGGCTGATTTCCCTGCTCCTGGACCTCTCCTTCAACGAAACCTCCTTCCGGGGCGGTCACCGGCTGGATTCCCATCTGGCGCGCCTGGAGGCTGAATCTGCCACGGCCACAGCCACAGGTGCGGCTAGTCGGGAATCTTCAGCTTCGATCTGATCGAAAACTTCAGACAGCAGCCCGGGTCGCACGCGACGCGCAGGAGCAGGACCATTGAGTCTGTGTGGTAAGGCTCAGTAGGAAGAGCCGCCATTGCGATTGCCACACTGACAGTTGAAACAAATGTTCCGACCGGCTCAGCCAGTTGATTGGAAAAATTGCGTCAATGCTGGCAGAGACAGTCAATTTTCCGTTCCGTCTGGTTTACAACCGTCAAGTAATACTCAAAGTACCCCAGGAAGCGATCTGTCGTATGCGCAGTTGTATGCTGCTTTCCTCCCGTTCGATGGGCATGGAAATGGCTTGACGGGAGACGCTCACCCAAAAAATGAAGTGGTGAAGTGCGTCGGGTGGTGCTAGCGGGTAGAAGAAGCCACTCGTGTGGTCTATCATAGTATATACGCGCCTTGGAGCGCCAATGAATGGGTGGCCGACGACTGGCTGTCTGCCCTCCCACTCAGATGTTTCCAAAGAGCGGAACCTGTGCGCAGGGAGTATTGTCGCTAACACTGCTGCGCTCAGTGCTCAGACCCGAGTTAAGTCTCTCGAAGCAAAAGCGCTGAATTATTCTCGCCGACGAGGCTGGAGTTGGCGAAGTTCGACGGTGCGCATGGACCCAGGCAGTGGTGGTGGGATATATACGGCTCCACCTCCGGCGACTTGTGGGTGCAATTTCGTCCCACCGTCTGTGAAGGTGCTGAGGTTTGCTCGGCCTTGGGAGCAGTCGATGAGGGTGGAAGCTGCAGAAAATATTGGGAGGCACTGGCGAAGTAAGAGCCAGGTGAGTGGCTTTCTCAGTCCGTGGCCTGCATCCTCAAGACGGGGATGGTGTCGAAAAGGGCACCGGCGGTAGAGTCATTCCCCTTGTCTGCTGCATCATGGATCGCGACACGGGCTATGAGTAGGTGAGCCTCAGCGTGGACAGCTGGTCTTGCGATGGAAATTCGAAAATGGTGACTGCCAAGGCGATGCGATTTGGTCGTGGCAAAAGTAGTGCAGATGCCCACACACTGTGACAGAATATAATGGAAGTTCTGATGGCTCCCTTGTGCGATGTGCGAGACGACCGCATGGTCTGGAGGGCACGATTGGCAGCTTCTGTCGTCAAAAAAAAGCCGGCCACCAACGAGGTCTTTCTCGCAGGTGACAATTCCGTGGGTCCAGCTGTATTCGTTGTCTGGTGCGCTTCGTCTGCAGGCTTGGGACTGGTTGCTCCTCGCAGGTCTTCCCGAGCAGAAAGAAGTGGCGAAGTGCGCGTAATTACGGCCACGAACCAGTGGTACAACTCTTCTGCCTCGCGGAAAAGAAATATTGCGTCCTTATCGCGTCAGCAATAGCAACATCAAAGGTTTTCAAGAGACGTACCAGAACTTCCTGCGCCTCATAACTCCAAACAAAGCCGACAATCAATCATCTCCTTGCGGAAGCACCGCGCCTGTCATTTGATCAAGGATCAAAGATATTCAGGCTGTATCTGAAAGAAGCTATCAGTCCTACGTTCACGTAAGGGTGTATGCAAAGTCAAGGGAAGCAGCCAAACAGAGAGTGAAATGCAAAGGGTCGATTTTCTTACATAAACTTGTTCAACAGGGTATTGCATGGTCCGAATTGGGCCTGGACCGACGAGAATGCTCTGTCAAGCTCCGTTCCCAGGCAACAGAAATTCTTCGCTGGAGAAGACGATTGACAGAGCTTGGAAAAAGGGTTGGTCATACCACCGACGGGGAGCATTCTAACACACCGCAGACCGCTGACTGGAAACGAGTGCATCCACGAAGGGCGGTGGTATCCCACATGAAAATTGCCCAACCATGCACAGCACCGCGTCAGGAAGTTGTCAGAGGCTCACACAACGTGAAGCCAAGGCGCTCCAGGCAGAGTACCCTGCTATGCGGCGGTCGTGAATCTCGTCTTCCCAGATGCGCTTGATCAGGGCATCGTAGCCAATCTTGAGGAGAGCCATGTGGGTATGTCTGGTCTCGCTCTCTCCGTGGGTGGCGGCTTGGGCGGTCTAGACGTCTGATGGTGGTCAGCGTGAGGCTTCAGGATTCCGAAAGCTGTCAGTCTATGCATGTGTGCAGAGGAGGAGTAATAGTTCAGGGGTAAAAGTAAGTGTACAATGAGGAGGCGATGAGCAAATGCCACTGACATTTCCAAGACACAGGGTGACGTGCCCTCGAGGTCGCCCGAATCGTGGAGATATTTGGGGGAGCAAGAGAAACGGCGCACGAGAAAAGATTGAAGTCGTCGAAGCCGATGAAGAAGCCTTTGTGAAGACGGAATCAGGAACCTCACGCAAAATTCAGAGAAGAGCGTCGCCGAGTTTGGAATGGCGGTTGATGCTGTCAGCTATTGCTCCGCGGAGCTTCCAGGGTTGGGCGGCGAGGCGTGTCGTGCAATATACTATTCAGCGTCGTTCGGGTGTATAAATGGATATTAAGGTTGTATATGGGATGCGCACCAGGAAATGGGAGGCTTCAGTTCAGACCGCCCAACCTCCTTTTGGAGTGGATAGATCCAGTGCACGACAGAAGCCACAACACATGGTCAATTTGATAGGTCTTGTTGTGAGGCGAATGGCTATATATCGGCGAAGGCTCTACAATACACATCGTTAGTCTCAAAACGAAAAGCCAGGCGCAGAAACGCCAGTGTACTCACCATAGTGCGAAATTGGTGAATTGTTCGGCATCTTCGGGGCACTTCTTTTTTGCCAGTGTTTGGGGTCTCTCGTATTGCGGGATTGTGACATGATCTTGGAGACGCAAGCAAAGCAGGCTTCTGAGACGAGAGAGTACCTGTATATAAGCCAGAGTACAGGAACGTGCGCCGAATCGCGCGAGATGTGGCCGTTTTGCTCTTGCTGCTTTGCTCTCCCTCTTCGCGAAAGAAATTGAACAGAAGCGTAGAAGCTGACAAGAGGCGGACGATAGACACCTAGAATGTCCTCTGAGACCTGGAAGAGACCGTGTTGTGGCGGAGGCCTGTTCAAGGCAGCGGAGCAGAGAGTGTACTACAATCATTTGATCAGCCAGGGGCCAAAAGGCACAAAGAACATAACCCACTCACCTTGCCCGATGTGCCTCTTTCGCGTCGATTTTCGAAGGCGCAAGAGCGTCGGCAATGGACAGAAACAGACGGCGGAAGCTCGACTGCTGGCAGTGGAATGGTGTCAACCAACAGCCATAGAGCTGACGTTGTCCAGCAGGTGATTGACGTCGGCACTGGCGTGCTCGGCAAAGGAAGTTGCTTCGGAAAACCAGTCTTGGAGCTCTCGCCATGTTCGGCGGCATTGACGGCCTGCTGGGTACGCTTCTCCGTCTTCGGCTTGCGGGGTTTATGCCGTTCGGTGTGACACCATCACCCTTGTACTGAAGCAGTGTGAACATGTCCTTGATTTGGTGAGTTGACAGCAATGCGAGGGTAGATAGTCCAATCATTCTGGTTGAAATGGACCCCGTGTCCAGAGAAAGTCTGCTCCACTCAGTTGCGACAAGGCAGGCTTGGTAAGGAGCCTTCTCCTTTACAACCGTGTGTCCATATGCATTTGTGGATGAGCCAGAAAAGCCAATCGTGGGGGATAGCATGGATCAAGACGCTTGGTGCGTCTTGGAAAGGGCTAGAAGTAGATAGACGCTTCCATTTGCTTGGGGGTCCGGCCTGTCGTTGAACAGGGAGAACGGGGTCGTCATACCGACATGGCAGGGGCGGTGGTCGTCGTATACACAAGCACCAGCACAATGGCCGGCGTAAAGAATCTTGTTGCGGTGCATCGCCAGGAGAGAGCATTATCCGGGGGAATCGTTGCTCGCAGAGGCAGAACCAGTCGTCTTCATCCTGGTCTTCGAGCTCCAAAGGACAGCGATTGCCCCGGTACGATGAACTAGGCTGAAAGTGCGCACACGAGTCTCCGAGGGCAATTGCACGAGTTTGTTGATTGTGGTAAAGGCCCTAGAACAGTCTCATCAGCCAGATTCACGAAAATCGTCAAAGGGTGCTGGCGTACCACCATGTAAAAAGTCCTCCAGATTCTCACCTCAAGCGGACCAAAACAAACAGCGCCACAAATGGAGTCGAGGGACTGCCTCTGGCTGGTCGAGATTGAAGCCTGGGTTGTCATTGAGGCGTTCTATCCTGAAGCAGTGCCTCGTCTCGAAATGATCATTTTCCGACCCAGTGAGGCCGTTGGCTTGTGGACGCAGAGAATGCCAAAGCTTGTCTGCGGTACCGAGAGCGATGAAGAAGCCAGGAAACCAAGGGCACACGAGTAAATTGCCTGGTAAGTTTCAGAAGCGAGCGATAAGTAAGAGTCGCATAGGAGTGAGCGCGTATCGGAACCAGAGAGCCCTGTCTCCAGCACCAGCCAATGAATCGACGCGTTCTTGCGGGCGTTCTATAGAAACCTCCGTTTGAAATGCTCGGTCCACTGCGTCTGACATGATTGAGGTTTGCCACGTAAAAGTCCTCAGCTCCAAGGCCTTCGACCGTCTGCATCTGCCAAATGGCCACTCCACACCACGTGCCCATCAAAGCGCTCACGATGTCCGTGCGAGCATTGCCCCAGCCCGAGTCATGAATGATTTCAAGAACTGGTTGGCAAGTGCTGAATCCACTCCCCTCACAAACAGACAATACCGCTGTCCACCTCATGTGTCGTATTGACATTGCGAGCCCGCATGGACAGTGACGGAGTTCTGCTGCTGGGGTCGAAAGGGTAATCGACGAGGAAGGAGGCCGAAATGCGGCGAAGCACAGAGGACGGGGAAACGCCAAAGTGTGGGGGATGCCATGGCGGGCGTCGCCAGTGAACGACTGTCTAGGGCAGAGTATTCTGTGCGCACAATTTAGCATCAACTTCCCAGCAAAAGACCGCCATTTGAACGTACATATACCTCGAATATACCAGCAAGACACGCGACCGGACCATTGTTCGCAGACTCGGATGGTTCGTCGCAAGGCGTCAAATCCTCAAGATGGTTGTCGAAATTCCCGCGAATGATGGCGGTATAACCTTTTGTTCTCCAAGACCAGAAGTGCGTCGACGCCAGCCTCAGCGACTTGGTAGTGCTTGAAATCCCCCAACAAATGCTGATTGTTTGCTTCGTCCAACGCCCGATCGACCAGGACGTGGATGTCTCCAACCGGAGAAGAAGAAGAAAACAGCGCCACAAATGCTGGGGAGGGATCGCAGGGACAAAAAGACAGACAGCCAAACGATGCCGAGCACAACAGTGGCATTGGGTCGTTCTCCGAGAATGAGTTGACACGAATTTCTGAAGACGAATAGACGCGGCCACGGACGAGTCCGCGATGTCGATGTCGGCTGGATTTTCCACGCGTTAGCATTGTTTTCTAGGCAACAGTGTCGACAAACGTACTTATACATGAGCAACAAGAAGGCACGCCCAAAACCGACAGTGGCGGCTACAACCTCATGTCGACGCAGAACCAAGAGCCGCGCATTAGGCTCGCATGCTCCTCAGCTTCTTCTTGCGTCTTTCTCTCGTAGCAGCGCCAAGGATGCTGACTGAAGATTCCAGAACCACAAAGACGACCAGAATATATGTTCTGTAGTCGTGGTTGACCGAAGATGCCGGACCGAAAGGTTCTTGGGCCGTAAGCGGTCAGTAGTCAGGTCGTCTTGGACGAATCTACTCGTTCAAATCAGCACTGTTTTCGAGCAAGACCGCTAATCTGCTCACATATACAACGATCACTACGGCAACAAAACGAAGCCAATGCGCGCGCCATCGTGATGTGCCTGACAAGTCATATTGGCGGCAACGACAGACGTTGCAGGGTGGAAGGCCAACGGAGAATACACATGGATGCCATTCTGGATGAATCTACTCCGTTAAATCAGTATTCATTCGAGCAAGACTGGTGATCTACTCACATATACCACAAATCGAATCTGGCGACTATCTCTTGCTACTCCACCGACCCATGCCAAAGGATTGACAAAGTGCTCCCTGTCTGCTCTCATCGCAAAAAGGAGAGATCCCTGGGGGCAGACGAACAGCTGCGGCATGCTTGCACAAGGGCGAGGAGCCATCCTATTATTGTACGTCATGAACCCTTTGGGCGGCGGGCAAAGGCGAACTACCATAGTAAGGTGTGGCGTTTTTCGCCCAATCTACTCGTTCAAATTAGCAATGTCTCCCGAGAAAGACTGCCGATCTACTCACATGTACCACAGCCACAACCTACCGACCCGTGTGAAACAAGGCCAGCGCGCCGGCATACCAGCCCTGTGACCAACTGCTCCATTGAGTAAGGTCATCGCATCGCCCGGGTTGAGGTGGAAATGATAGTTCACAACACGTAAACGGTTCAGATTGTGGTGGACGCCGCGGCAGTAGCAATTGTGCTCAAGGTTGTCAATGCATTTGCGCTCCTGTGTTGTTTCGTGAAATCTCTTCGCAGAAGGAGACCGTTGATCAGGCCGACGAACAGCTGCGATATGTCTGCGCAAGGGCGAAGTACCATCCTGTTGTTGTCGTTCCTGAAGGAGAGGGGCAATGGAGGCTTCATGACGGCGAACTGCCATAATCGATGCGCTGGTCGACTTTTGAAATCTGCTCGTTCAAATTGGCAGTGTCTCTTGAGCAACACTGTAGTAGACGAACGAACATACACAGCCGCTTAAGCCATCACACATGAGCGTAGTCCTTCACGACTGAACCGAAGGCGCATATTTTCGCCGTCCAGCTTTCAAACTCCAGTAGCTTGGCCTTTGTAGCGTGCTCAGTAGCAGAGGGAACCTGAACGTGGCGTGAAAGGCCAACAAAAAGCCGCAGACAACGTCACAGACTGGCGTAGCGCCCAAAGAGCCAGCGCTCGACGAGATCTGCGCAGCACAATCAGCATCATCAGTATCATCCTTTCATCAAAAATCGCGAGCGTACTTACATATACCACCAGTACGACGCCATGCCATACCCTGCCATGAGGCTCCTCCATCCAGCTCCAGTACCGGGGTCGACTCTCTTCGTGGCTTGGGACAATGCCGCGCAGACGTCTCCGACCACTCTGCTGTGTCTGAAGGAAGAACAGCGCAGCAGCCTGCAGCCATCGCGCCGTGGTCTAGGAGGCAAACAAAAAGCCGCAGAAAACGTCACAAACCTCGACGCGAAGTGCGCAAAGAACCAGCACTCCACAGATCTGGACACCACCATCATCAGCATCAGCATCATCCCTCACTCAAAGTAAATCAGCGTACGTACATATACCGCCGAACGAAGCTCCTCCGTGCAGATGTAATAGCGGAGATCTCGCGGTGCCTTGGTACATTCTCGCTCAACAGCGCGCAGCGCGCAGGAATCGCCATCTTCTTCTCCGCTGCTTCGCTCTGCTTAGACTTGCCCTTTTTTGCTTCGTCGAGCGAGGCCAAGCAAGGCCAAGGGAACCTTCAAAGCGGGCGACTGAGACGGACAGCGGCAGACCGCGGCAGACGAGGCAGAAACCGTTGCGGTGGTTGTATGCCTCTCTGCCTGTCCATCTTTCACCATTGGAGGCCGACATCGCCGAGACGCGATGCAAGGGAGAAAAACGGAGTCTGAGGAGGACGCAATCGTCCGAGCACCCGTTGTACAGTGGGAAGCAGCCACGGATAGAGAAGGGGAATGCAGACGTTGAAATCGAAGGTTGAGTATATACGGCTGGTCGCTGCGTCATGTGCTCGCTACTGCTGCACTGCCGGAGCCCGAGCCCAAGCATCCGCACCGCAGTGGGTGGATGATGTCGTCGTCCACTCCTGCGAGGCCATGCACCGGTGCATCCATCTCTGGGTGCGAGATGAAAGAGCAGCGGAGTGTAGTGGGATGACGAGACAAACTGGAAAACAGAGAGTTGCCGGCGGAAAAGTAGCAGGTGAGGTATATACAACCCAACAGCACAACGTCGAGGAGGATGAGGAGGAAGAGATGAGATCAGGAGCAAGAGAAAGAGGCAGAGAGGGGAGAGGGGAGAGGGATATACAGCACACAAGAAAGACGAGTACGCCTCAGCAAAGCAGCGCTGATGAAAGACGTATATACCACTGTATCACTCTCCCTCTCCGCACTCTTTCTCCTCCGCACTGTCCACTCTTCTCTCTTTCATCACGGCTGCATGTTGATTGCCGCAAGGCCCACAAACAAACCACTGCATGTCAAACTTAAACAGCAGACAGACGGGCGGGAACAAAGCAGCAAACAGACCCCTCCGCATGTGCATGCATGATTGACAACCATCCGATCTGTATGCATGCACGCGCGCTCCCGCGTCCCGCATGCACGTACAGCTGTGAAACTGGGAAATAGCAAGAACGCACGCGCCTGGATGGTTGTAGCGCCAGGAGAGGGACGGACGACGGAGCGAGCGCCTGGCATCCAAGGAGTGCTGAAAGCCAATGCACCGGGCAAAGAAAGTGGTGTTTGTTGTGTTGCAATGACGTCTTAGATTCTCGTCTGTCTGCTCGTCTGCTTCCCCCATCCCCCCATCAACCACCACCACCGCCTAGGTACCTCAGGAATAGCACTCAGAGAAGACACATGTACCAAAACTATGCCTACTCTCTCCTCCCCTCGCCATACCCAACCCACCACCGCCGCAACACCCGCCATCAAATCAACTCACAGAAAGCAAGCAAGGAGAAAGGAGAAGCCGCTGTAACAGCAAACACGCTCACGCTAGCAAACAAAAGAAAGGCAAAAGATGATGACCTGATGATGTGATGCAATGACCTGATGACGATGTGATAATGTGAGACAACAATGCCGTAGCTGGAGCAGTCAAAAAGGGAGAAAAGGTATATGTAGCTCGACAAGCAGCAGCAGCACCGCTCGCTCAGCACCCGCAGATAGCAAAAGCAAAAGGAAAAAGTGTGTGAAGCGAAAGAAGGAAGGGAGAAAGATGAGTGAGAAATCACCGCACGACTCTGCGTCCACCAAACAGCGTCAGGCTGAGGCTAGTATCGTTGCCCGCAGCCGCGCTTGAAGACGCGCCAGGACCCGCCGCGCCGCCGCCGCCACTGCCGCCGCTCACAGACGTGTCGGGCAGAATCTCCCAGCGGCGCAAGTGGAAGGGGACGGGTTTGGTGTACTCGACAGCCGCGTTGGCGGAGCCCTGCGCCGACGAGACAGACGGGGCGGCGGCCGGCGTGCTCGAGGCGACGGGTGACGCGGCGTTGCCGCCGACGGCGAAGCCAACGCTGCCGCCCTGCCCGGGCATGCCGGAGAAGGAGTGCAGACGTTGGTGCTGGTGGGCGTACGGCGGGTAGGGTTGGTGATGGTGCCGCGCCTGCCAAAAGCCCTGTTGCTGGTGCGCGTGCTGCGGTTGGTATTGCGGGATTGGCGTGTGCGGGTACCCTGCGTGCTGAGCCAACAGTCCGCCACGCGCTTGATGTTGGTACGCGGGCTGGGCGGGGGCAGGGTTCGTGGTGTTGCTTTGATTCGTGCCGTGGACTGGCGTGACGAGGCCGAGCCATGCCATGTTGTTGCTCTTGTCTGTGCGGCCTAGGAGCCAGGCGATGCGAGCGTCACTGCTGGGCCGTTGCGACTCCATTTTGCAGAGCTGATTCCGCGCTTCCTCGGGGAGGTCGTCCGACAGCGTTGCCGCCACGTCGAGGGCGTACTCCGTAGTTACTTGAAATGGCCGCAGCTCGGAGTTGAGTAAGTAGGATCGCAGAATCCAGATGAGAGAGGCTTGGTGAGACGTGTTGGGTTTGCTGGGGTGGGGCTGATGCTGGGGAGAGGCCGTGGACGAAGTGGATGGCGAGGGAGATGAAGGTGTTTTGTGGACAATGATGAGATGTAGAAGAGCCTGGATCCATGGACAGAGTGCTTCGGATGGGAGTGGTTTGGGATTTTGTGACAACACTTCGAGTAGCCAACGGAGTCGCTCCAGGATGGCGCCAATAGTCTGGCCCTGGTGTTTGTCTTCGATACTCCAAGAGGTCAGGTTGATGACCGACAAGTACCGTTGCAACATCTTGTGAGACTCTTGTCCATTTTGCAGGCCTGGTTCCAAATCTTCTCCCTGGCGATGTTTGGCGAGCTTGGTCAAGGCAGACAAAATGTGGGACTCGGCGTATTCTCGAATCTGCAAATGTCAGAATGAACCAAGTCCAGCGCTGATGCCTTACCTTTCTCGTCATCTCCACATCCAGTCCGGTCAGCAAATCAGACCAGACTGACTTGTCCAACTCGACAGACTCTTTGATGGCGGCAATGATGGCGTCTGCCACACCAACCTCGCCTTCTTCGTCAGACTCGGTGTGAATCTTGAACAAAAGCTGTAGTTCAAGTTGACAAAATGGTACAGAAAGATCATCTGCGGCGTTGACGAGCGTGCTGGCTTCCTCATCGGCCTCGAGAGTCGAGAGACCTAGTGCATTGTTGGGATCCATCATCAAGTCAAGCGTCTCTTTGATGACCTTGGTCCGTTTTTCGTCGAGCGGCGAAGCGTCAGTACCCACTGGCGGACTGATGCCCATAACGACGCAAAATTCCTGAGGTATGCGAGGCGCATGGTAGCGGAGGACCTGCAACAGGCGCTGGCTATGCAGCAAGGCATCGAGGCGGGCAGACTGACCCCGGCGCGTCTGATCTGTGCAGAGATCGATCGCCTGGCGTACCAGTTGCAGCGCCGTGCCTTGGTGGCTATGGCAAAGCTTTTCCTGCTCAAGTCTGTAGCGGTAAACCTCTTGAACAAGGCCGAATCCCTTGAATCCGTCCATGGGCAGGATGGCATCGAGGAGGCGAAGAGAGGCCTCGGCAGCCAACGACGCATCCGACTTTTTGAGGACCGTAATGGTGCGCTCCGAGAATTGGATGAAATTCTCCAGCGACAGCGAGCCTGATCCCACGGCAGATGGAAGCATTTGACCAAGCAGCTGGTCTTTGTTTCCAATGAGGAGGCTAGAGATGGTGTCGGACATGTGTCGGTCGAACGTTTTTTCGTCAAAAGCTTTGAGGCGCTGGAACCACTGCCCAAACTTGCTGTTGGTGCCCTTTTCCTTGCCAATCTGCTCTTCGATGCGGGTGACGACCTTGGCGAAAACGCGGGCAACCATGTTTTCGTCCATGCTGGTGCCGCTCGCCAGGATGCGGTCGATTTCTTCGTCAAAGTACATTCTGGAACCAGTATCGGCCATGTTGTCCGACGCAGGGGAACATGCAGCGACGGCGGACTTTTGGTCGAGCCTGGTCAAGTCAGATGTCAGCTGCAAGACCAAGTTGGCATCTCGCTGGAGACGGCAACACAAGTCTGCCAGAGCGAGGAGGAAAGCTCGGTCGAGTGGCTTTTCGAGTCTCAGTTTAACATAGTGCTCGGCGAGCTTGTTGTAGAGGGGAAGGAGAGCGCCGATGGCGGCAAAGGCGGCGTGGTGGTAGTTGAGCGTGTCTGCAACTGCGGCATAGATCATAGTGTCGGTAGAATCCAGTGCGAGCTGCAGGACATCGGCAAGAATGGCAAAATCTTCGAGTTGCTCCAAGACATCTCTAATCGTGTAGAACCGGGACGGTGTGAGGACAAAATCGTCGCGCATCCCGTCATCCAACTCGAACGCTGCAGGATCGAGAAGGAAGATTAATTCTTGACGTAACCAATGGCTGATTTCGAATCGCACACTGGTGCTGAGGTCTCGGAAGGAAGTGTCAAAAGACATGGTCTCTCCGTCTTTCATGGTAAAGATGGTCCTCAACTCGGCGAGAATGTCATCCACATGGTCGTTGGAATCTTCTATCGGCGTACTTGTAAGGATTGTTTCTCGTAAATTGAGCACATGCTCGGGGAGGTCGTGAGAGGGAATCTCGGCAATCAAGCGAAGAGGACATCCGTCGGAATTGTTGAAGAGACTGCCACTAGCAATCAACCATTGAAGATATCTCCCAACCGAAAAGTGATGTGATCGCACAAGCTCTGCCACGAGTCGGAAAAAGTCGCGGTGCTTGATATCCCGCAGCCGTTGCTTGTCGCCTAGAAACGACAAAATGGCGCTGTCGATATCCGCTCCTCTCATTCTCCACTTTCGCAGCAGGCGAGCAGCAACATAGAGACGGTGTTCTCCTTCGCGGTATAGAGAGCATGCCCATTGAAGGACGGTAATGGCAAGGCTGTGGCGGTCCGGGACGAGGTCGAGGCACTTGGCGGAAAGATCGTTGATGTTCAAGTCCAGTGAGAGTGAGTCGAGGGACGAAATCACTGCCTTTTGAGCAGACGCGTTGCTTTGCGCCCATTTGCTCTTCCAGCCAGTGAGTCTTTCGTTTCTTCGTACGACGTCGCGAGCGGCAGCCTGAAGAGATGGGGGATTGTTCTCGGCTTGTAGGGCGTCGATTATGTGTTGATGCTTCTTCCACGTCTTGGGGATGATTAAGCAGTTGCGGTGCGACGTGACCAGATTGGACACGTATTGACGGACTTGGTCGACCAAAGGCTGGGCGAATTCGGCAGTGTCATCGGAGGTCATCTTACAAGTTAGTCGAGTCCAAGCATTATTTGAGAAACTCACAGCGTCAAGGTGCGAAAGCAACGCCTCGGCAAGTCGCCTGCCACGGCGACGAACTGCCACCAAGTCTTGCCAGTATATTCTCATGAGAAGTAGCCAAATCGGTAGTTTGTCAACCTCGGTGGTCTCGAGAGAAAGTAGGAGCCAGTCGAGAAAGTGATCTTGGTCTAGAAGGCGTTCCGTGTATAGTTGGGTTGAAAGACGAATTCTGTCTCGTTAGCTTGGATTTTAGAAGGGGAGAGACACTTACGTATAGTCCATCTTGCCCCGCCAGCCTTGCTGCCCGCAATTGTTGATTGTTCCCTCGACAAACTGCTCCACGAAAATTGTCCACTCCCGCACCCACTTGAGCTCTCCACCCATGCCTCCAGGGTTGCTGGCGCCCTTTCTCATCCAAGCGCGCATCTCGTTCGCGCCGACGCACTTGGCAAGCCAAATGGCCCTCGCGATGGGAATGTTCTTGCCAAGACACTGTTCTAACAACAGCTTACCGCGAATCCCGTGGGGAATCCGGCGCTTCGGCGGGAGGGCAGGATTCGCCAAGTCGCGCAGCCATTCCTCCCTCTTGGTGTCTGTGACGGTGATGCGTGGCGGTGGCTTGAAGGTGGATGCTTCCTTGACGCGTCCAGCCGCCTGACGCTTCTCGAGAGCCTGGACAAACAGGGACGACAGGGTCTGAAGGGTCGACTTGGTGCGCAATTGCGGGCTGACCAAAGTTTTGGCCGCATTAATGTCGACTTGGCCCTTTCTCTCCTCGAAATAGCCAACCTTGACCACATCGGCGGTCAAATTATCTTCCGGGTGGTTTCCATTCCAAGGGTAAAAGTCGACGGCCTTGCCACGTACTCGTACAGCTTCGGGGGGAGTCGAAAGAGGGTCTTGGCGCTGGGTCGTCGGCTTCTTCGGAGCAGGCGCCGGCGAGGCTGCCCTAAGCGGTGTCGAGGTTCTGGATGGGGCGCGGAAACCTGGTCGCGGAGGAACAGGCAGCGTTCCAGTGGGAGGAATTATGTTTGAACGGTGAGGCGTCGTCTTGCCGAGCCCAGCAATTGATATGTCGGGGGTTTCTTCGAACACGGCCTGGGGCCTGCCGCGAGGGGTGGGTTTGGTGGCATCTTGCGCGGCAGACGGGGCGAACCAGGTCGACTCTTCGAGCGGCTGCTTCCTCTCGACGGGTGGTTTCGTGTCGTCGGCTGTCAGGTCGATGATGGTGTCGGGCTGGCGCAAGTTGGCAGCAAAGGCATGAGACTGCGGCGGGACGGGACGCGGTTGGGTCGACGGTCGCTGGAGAGCTCCACCGCCGGTGCGCTGAGCTGTTGACGGGCCAGGACGAGAAGTCATGGCACTCTGGGTCCATGCGTGATCAGGCGTCGGTCGCCATGTTTACAGTGGCAGCGATGAGGGTTGGGGCAGGCAGTCGGCACGAGGGTCGCACATCTGGTCGGTCAGTTTGTTTGGTGTGGAAGAAGCCGAGGGCGACGTACCGGAGGATGGTGTAGGGTAGGCAGGCAGTGGTGGTGAAGGTGGAGGAGGAGGGGAGAGGTGCGGTCAGGTCAGGTCAACCTAACGGTGCGAGCGGGTGGGTGGTGTGCTCTCTGGGGCCCTGGGCTGTCGAGAGACGGGACCGGCGACGGACAGGCTACGGCGGGTTGCTGGCTCGGCTCGGGGCATTAGCGGCGCCAGTCGAAGATGAGAAGTTGGCGATATGCTTTGGAGAGAGGTGCAATCTGACTGACCGACGGACTGACCTTGTCTTGAGCATGGCCCGGCCTAGTCTGTCATTGTCGCAGTCATCTGCGTCTGGTTAGGCTGGTATCCGCAGCGCAGCGCATCGCATCGCATCGCATGTACGTTCCCAAGGGCCCAGGCGCTCATCCTTGCTGGCCCGCTCTCGCCGACGGCAAACACCACGACTGGACCTCTCATCCATCACATCACACTGCACCCTCCCGCATCCGCTTCCCCGTCACCATCACCGCTCATCGCCATGGCATCGCAAAAGAAGGACATGCGGAGGGACGACCTCAGTATGTCGGGTCCTTTATCACTCATCACGTGTCGCCTGCTAATGTCCCTGCCCTGCCTCCAGTAATACCCTACAGCCAGGTTGAGACCAAATCCGATCCTGACTTTTCCGGTGAGCATCTTGCGCATACCCATGCAGCTGGAGCTGACGTCGAAACAGGCACAATGGCCAGCACGCTGCCAATGGCCGCCGTAAGTTGTCGCAACACCAACCGTGGATCTCTAGCTAACGCCCCCCCAGATATTTACGAGAAACAAGTGAGTCTCGTCATCGCGATCGGGTCGCACTCGATTTGCGCCGTGCTAACTCCCAATCCGAAACCTAGAATGGTTGGCTGGTAAGCTCGTCACCAACTATCCACCCCCATCATCTAACACCAAGATAAGGACGGCCGTCATCTTTGCCCTCCAGACTTGGCTGGCAGAGACTCCCGAGACCAAGAGCGCCGCCTCGACCCCCGGCATCTTCACGGTTGGCATGTCGTGTGAGTTTGCTGGCCTCCCGCAACCTTATAGCCATGACTAACGCTCCAACCAGTCATGTCCCTGATTGTTGTGAGTGTTTGCGGCTGCAGCAACGCCCGTTTCGAGCTGACGTTATAAGTCGTATTTGCCTCTTTTTCTGCCTCCTCCGCCGGTGCGCGCAGGCGCTGGTTCAGGCACAGAGGCCCCTGCTGCTGCTCCCCCTGCGCAGTGATTGTTTTCTTCTGCGGTTCAGCCGAGAGCGAGGCCACTTTGACTGTGCATGTGTTGTCTGCCAGTGCGAGTCGGCCAGGATCGGGTCAAGTGGCGGACTTGTTTTCGAGTAGTGACAGGGAGTCGAATTTAATTTATGGAATGAGCATCGCAGTAATTCTATGACGGGAACGGCTGGCACGTGCAGGCAGGGCGAACAAAGAGCGGGCGCCGACTGCAAAGATGCTGGAGATGAACGGGAAGACCAAGGCTGTAGAAAAGACTGACTGCATTGCCGTGGCCCAGCCCAGCGTCGAGGCCAGACTGACGCTCCGTTCCGATGCACTGCGCTTGCCTTGCCACCAGTGTTGGTTGAGTGAGTCGGTCTGGGCACAGGCCAGGACGGACCCAGGACTCCTGCGGCGGCGGCGGCGCTAAGCGGATTCATATATTTAGCGGAGGCCCACGTCGACCTTCACCACACCAACTCTCTCCACACACCCACACCCACACCACCCACGACACACGACCAGCTGTCTGCCTCGCTTCAGCCACACCCTCACCCCGTCTTCTTTCTACACCACACTTAGAAAGAGTCTCCGCAAAAGACAGGTTTATGTCAACTATCGAAAACCTCAGGACCTTCGGTACGCTCAGCCCCGCTTCACTCCACCCACCCCAGCCCCTCGTCAGCCTCGCGCCCGAATTCACCCTCATCTGCCCCCGCGCCGACGACTTGGGTGTCGTTCTCATCGCCAGCGCGATGCGACCGCCTCTCCCCGATCAACCCTGACCGCGCTGACTCCTTCCAGACCCCTTCGCCGAGGCCGACGAGGACACAGGCGAGACCAAGCAGTCTCAGAATTACATCCATATCCGTATCCAGCGTATGTCCCCTCCCACACGCCTCGACGGCCCCTCTTACGTCATGCGCCTCGCGCCCCTTGGACCCCGCCGCTGAGACGTGGCACCTGCAGAGCGCAATGGCCGCAAGACCTTGACCACGGTCCAGGGTCTGCCCAAGAAGTTTGACCAGAAGAAGATTCTCAAGGTCATCAAGAAGAAGTTTGCCTGCAATGGCACCATTGTCCACGACTCGGAGATGGGCGAGGTGATCCAGCTCCAGGGCGACCAGCGCAAGGATGTCCAGGAATTCCTCACCGATAAGAAGGAAGGACTGGAGCTTGACGCCAAGACCATCAAGGTCCGTTTGCTTCCCTCACCTCCGCCGAACTGCAACTGACAGCGACCAGGTCCATGGTTTCTGAGCACCCGCCAGCGCGCCCCGTCCGCCACCGCGACCGATTACAAGACCCGTCACGGCTCGTCGGCACCAGAGAGCCACGAGCAACCCCTTTGCTCTCCCAGCTGTGACCAAATCGCTCGCATCTTCATCCGGCTCCGTAGATTCTGCGATTCGCGCCGGAGGACTGGCGGACACATCGGGCCAAGGACTGCCTCGCAGGGCTTGGGCTAGGGACTGCATGCTTATGAATTCGGCCTTCCTTTTCTCTACACCTCTTTTCGGTTTTTGACGACTGGAATGAACGTGTGTGCTGTTGCTTTTTGCTCTTCTGCTTTTGCGCTCCCTCTTACAGCTAGTCTCCTCGTGCGGCTGGTGTCTCGACTCGCTTCGGCGTCGTCTGACTGAATCAGGGAAATGCTAGTCTGCTTTGCGAGTTCACATCCTCACAGTCTCTCCTTACAACTTTTTTTTTTTTTTTTTCCCTTCCCTTGCCCCAGGCGCTCCAGCGGCCAATTCTCCGGGCTTGTGCCGATGGAGCGCCCTCCTTGCAATCAATCTCGGTTTCCCTCCATCCATTCCACCTCTCTCATTTGTGATGTTTTGCACCGGTGATTCGACTGACTAGGTCCGCGAAGCATGCTCTACTCTGCGCATTTACCGCGACCGCGCATGAGCCAGCAGCCGTCTGGATAGCCAGCCAGCTTTCCGCGGCAGAAAAGAGCGCGCCCAGAATCTCCCGAGCGCGGGGACCGCGGGGTGAGATGAGGTAAGTGGGGTGTGGTGGGGTGCTGGTGGTGTGCTTGTGCTTACTTTACGAAGGACTTTCATCTGACTGACCGACATGGACCTGCCCCCCGGCCGACCGCATACAGCTAGCTTCCTACCTACCTAGCCATGTGCCGCCCACCCCATCATCCATGCGTCTCCGTCTGTCTGCCGTGGGTGCAGTGCGGTGTGCTTGCGTTGCGCACGTCGGTCGTGCATGGCCGACATTAGACACACATTATTCCCGTCGTCCCGACTTGCCGCCTTCCCCGACTGTCGTGCGTGTCGGCGTGTCGCGCTGTGGCCAGACAGACTGTCAGACAGACAGACAGCGTGACAGGACTGGACTGGCTGAGCCAACGCACCACCTGGCTGGACGCGGGTACAGACTCGGCCTGGCGTGGATACAGACCGGACACGGACACGGACACGAACAAACGTGACGAGCGCGTACAATTACTGCGCCTACCTACGCGGAGAATTTGCAATGGTGCGCGGCGGCCGGCGAGCGGGTGCGTGCTGACAGGCTGGCTGCGCTCACTCACTGGCTGGCTGGCTACGTACCTACCGCTGGAAACAGGCGCATTGTCGACGCCTTTGTCCTTTCACTGCGGTACGGTTCAGTACGGTACAGTAGCTGTGCCAAACAACCTCGCCCTTGAGCAGCGTTGCTTGCTTGCTCCCTCGCAGCATACATACAGCCGCGAAACTACAGTACGGATTGCGGATCGCGATGTCGTTCTCTGTCTTGTCTTTGTCTGAGTGTATGCCTGAGTGTCTACCTGTCTGCTGACGCCCGCCTGTGTCGACGTCCGCCTGCCTGCCTGCCTGCGCTGTGGGTAGCGTACAACGCACGGTATGGGTTGTGGTGTTGTGCGACAGGACTACACACATGGGCAAGGTAGGTAGGTATGTGTCAAGCCACCACCCAGCCAGACAGCCAGACAGCCAGACAGCCTGGCTGCATATGTAGTTGCTTTGGCTTGCTTGCTTGCTTGCTTGCTTGCTTGCTTGCTTGACGCACACAAGTGCTTGCTTGTCTTCTTGTCCGCGGGAAAGAGAGAAAGAAAGCAGTTTAGTAGGGGTGCGGCTTCAAGGGATCTGTGTGTATTTTTGCTCTGCTTGACTGCAGTCTGCGGGCCATTGCGACAGGCAGGTATTTGCTTTTCGCAAGCTTCATCTGACCTTCCACCACCA
Source organism: Phyllosticta citrichinensis (assembly GCA_038380885.1). NCBI lineage: Eukaryota > Fungi > Ascomycota > Dothideomycetes > Botryosphaeriales > Phyllostictaceae > Phyllosticta > Phyllosticta citrichinensis. The sequence goes on along the minus strand of JBBWUH010000016.1, from coordinate 82,826 downwards.
CCACCACCACCACCATCATCAAAGCTATTTTCAGTCTCCACAGCACTGCTTTACCCGCTTCTAGTGATTTATACACTACACGACTCGCAGATCCACCTATCCACCTCCCCGCGCCTTTCCTCGTCGTCTTTTCTGCAAGTATATACATACATCTCAGCCGCATGCAGCCCTCTCCCATGTCAGTGGCCCATAGACGACTGCCTCTGCTGCTTCACATCCTGCTACCTCGTCTACTTCCCGTCCTACTTCTCCTAGCGGCGTGGGGGGCTTGCGGTCGCCTGCTGAGGAGCCGGAGCGGCAGCATTCAGCACGCTGTCTCTGGACTCTTCTTTCTTTTTGTCCGGTATATATTGGATTGAGGAGCCTCCTCTGCTTCACTTGTCATCGTTGTTTACGCCTTCGACGTCAAGCCATTCAGCACCAGACAGACTGCCGCCGCTGCTGCCGCTGCAGCGCATGTCACTGAAAGAAATGAACGCCCTGGACGGTGGGTACCGAGGACGATCCAGGACCCCGCGATGTGTGCGCTCGGAACAGCCGCCGACGCTGTAAGTTTTGTTCCGATTCGGCTCGATGGGGTTGATTGTGAACTGATGTTTTTGTGAGCGGCGAAGGCGAAGCAGCCACCAAGGGTGTTGGTGGGCTGGCCTGGGCTGCTTGTCAGTGAAGCTGTCCCCCGAAGACCTGACGACAGCAGAGATCAAAGCCTCGATTTCATGCGCTGGCATGGCGATTGAGGCACTCCATGGAGAGCCGCAAAGTCGCGAGCCTGCGTACTTGGACGGCCGTCGTCGTCGACGAACACAAGCTTTTGCGTTCCGCTGCCAATGGAACGCAATCGGCGCCTCTTATCTGTTCTCGACACTGGGTCTAGCAAAGCAAACGTGCGCTGAGGGTGTTGGCGAGGAGAACAAGGAGGCTATTCCCCAGAAAAGCCAGTCTCATCCATCTCGGATCCACTGGTTTACCAACTTCCTCCCCTTACATCGCGTCTTCGCGTCGGTATATATCAAAGGCGAGTGTGGAGACCGGTACGATATGGGCGTCGCTTCTTGGATCTTGGGGGATTCGCGTCATTCTCTTCAATCTTTGGGGAGTGAGGGCCGTTAATAAGTCGCAGCCCAGCTTCTCAACGTCAAACGTCCAGGCTGACTGACTCTAAGTAGCGTGCACTTCGGAACTGAACCATTTTGCAAGCGAGAACGCCGCCAAACCATCTCTGGTCGCGGGGCACCGCTTCATGACGACATCTATAATGGCCACGCCGTCGCTCGTCCGTTTATCATTGCCGTCCTGTGCGCTCCCTTGGTCAGAGCAGACACGAAGCCTTCCAATCTAGGAGAGGCTTGGTTGCCACGGTAGGCTCCATTGACGCAGCCTACGCACCCGCCGAAACGACTTCCAACCGGGGAAACTTTGCGGCGGAGACTGGAGGCGGAGAAAAGACTGGTGGGCTCCACGGAAGCCGATATCACGTCTCGTGTCTGGCCTTTTCTCCGCGTCGGCCCGTGTCGCTCTCCCACCTCTCCAACCGCCCAGATCGTCTCCAAATTTGGCGAGCACGGCGTTGTCATCATCCACGAACCTCTGTCAACCTCTTCAACGTCTGGAGCCAGCTGGACAGCTTGTATATACATCATGAGAGGAGTTCAGGCCAGACCCCGTCCGTTCACCTCCTTTGCCCCCTCCTTACTCGGGCCAGGATGGATCTTGCACCGACGTCTACATGGACGTTCCCCGGAACTGGTGCGTCGAAAAGGAAAGGTGGCCAAGAACATGCACTGGCGCCCTGAGGAAGACGCAGGGAGCGATTTCGCAGAGCTCTGCGCGCTCCGCCAGACGTCCGAGAGCCCACTCAACGACTCCTGCGCTGAATTCCGAGGTCTTACGGTGGTAGTTGGCTGGGTGACAAATCGCCAGAATCTTCGCGGTGGTCGCCTCCGTCTTCACCTACCTCCCTCCCGTGAACAATGCCCCGTCGAAGCGGTCTTGCGTCGACAGCCGAGTGCGTCCCCCGATTCTGGGCTTGGGTTGCGTTTCCAAGCTGCTGACAACGCCACTGCTGGTTGTGAGTGTCACATCTATTGGATTTGCGCTGCTAAGACTGACGAGCTCGCTCAGGGATGGAGAGAGCTGGCTGGCCATCAACAAGCAGCCGAATTGGCGGTTCCCCTTTGGCACTGCACTTTTTGTATACACCTCCATCTTCACCTACTTTCCTCCCGCATATCGACCCTCATGACGATTCCAGGGGCCGTTCAAAGCTCCTACGAGTCAGCTCCGACGCAGGTGTTGGCTCTGCGACCGCGACACTCCGACGATGAATTTGTCGCTGTGAGTGCCATTGAGTTTGAGAAGTTGCATGGGAGGTTGGAGACTGACAGCCGTCTGCAGCGCCCTCACTCTCTCAATCAAAAACTAGCAGCAGGCTGCAAAAGGCCGAGTGAGCGTTCCAAAATTTGGACTGCGAAGTGGACCTACAAGACGATGTGGAGCCGGAGGACCCAGTTCTCGATCTCGCACCTGGCGTTCCGCCTCCTCTCTCTCCCTACGATTCTGACCTCCATCAATTCCTACTTTCCTCCCGTATATATCGAACCCCGTGGCCATTGTCAGGGCCTTTCGAGGCTCCTGAAAAGCCATTCGTGAGTGCCACTTCCATCGGGTTTGGGACGCTGTGTTGGAAGATGGAGACTGACAGCTGTGTGTAGGCATGGTACGCTCTCCACCAAGTATGCGCAGCAGAATTCTTGTCCACTGACAAGTACTGGTGGAAATAGATTGGGAAGGATCCTGCCCAGGCAGACCAAGAGTACCTGTTCACAGTTTCCGAAGCCGAGGACGATGATGGGACCTACGCAGAGGAGCAGCCTTATCCCTCCTTCGAGTCTGCCATCAAGGGTTTCGGCAATAAGTCTCTCGTTGTGAATGCCACATGCACCATCAGCATGACGGGCAAGGTGTCTAGTCCCGTGGTTGGAGTCCCCAAGGACACCGAGTACAGGGCCCGCATCAACATCTCCAGTGCCACCATTGTGGACATCACTGGCGACATGCCCAAGCCAGAGTCGTCCTTTCGCGGAGGCAGCACCCGCATCGGCGTAGCTCGAGGTACGAAGCAGAAGCCTCGTGGCAACCTAGCGAAGATGATGGGCAACATGAAAGTTTCCTGAGCATGATCCATATACTGCGGTCTCCTCACCCATGCACTTGACGCCAAGTGGAGCAATGCGACCAGATCGAACTCTTGTATAGACCTGAAAGCAGTCACGAAGAGCGGTGCTGCCCGAGACATGCAAACGGTGTGGAGCCAGGAGGTCCTGTCTCACACCTCGCACTGAGCGCTCCGCCTCCTCTCTCTCCCTACCATTCTACTTTTCGTATACACCTCCATCATCTCCTACTTTCCTCCCGTATACATTGACCTTTTCAAGAATCCGAGGACCAACCCCTGCTGGTTTATTGCGAGCTTGCACGGGACTTTGCACGCCAACACGATTTTCTCCGCGTGCAGCAACTCGCCAATTGTGCCGCTGGCTGGACACAAATTTCAGAACTTGTGCTGCGGCCGAAGCACTTGCGGAAATTTGAGCACCTGCCGCGGAGATCCAGCAGAGAGAGCGCAAGGGGGGAGGGATGCGTGCGAAGCGAGATGGTCCCCCAGATCAGGATCGACACGAGGACGTCATTGTTGTAAGTGCCGCATTGCAGCAGTGTTGTGAGGGAGAATAGGGTCTGACAAATTTCTGCAGGGCTGGGGATCCGGAGTCGACATCACAAGTGAACCCCTTGTTCTTCACCTCGGAGTTGAGGAAAAGTACCGCACCTGGTATATTTCTGTTCCTCTGCTTCCTCTTCAGCATTGCCGTATATACACTCGTCTACACCTACCTCTTGCTATAGACCACCATCCAAGTCCACAATCCATAGGGCTGCGGTTATCCACTCGCACCCTGCCGACCCATCCGCATCAAATGTCTTGGGTTTGGGTCTCCTTTGAGGATAACTTTCCAGGTCTATCAAACTTGGAATCGTTTTGTGAGAGACTGACATGTTCGCTCAGGGCTAGAGAAAGTTGAAGGAGAACAAGGCCGAGATATCGTCTCTGCCGGATCACAGTCCAGCCCCAAGAGGATGGTTGCTGCTACCCTGCGCAGGTTTTTCCCTTTCTCGATTCACCGCCCCAGATTTTCTTCTGTCCTGTGGCTGTATACCTCCATCTTCATCAGCCTTCTTCCCGTATATACCCAGCTGCTCAAGACGCTTCTAGTTTCCCGACACGCCGGTGAGTCTTCGCTTTGCAATCGCGGCGCTTGCAACAGGCACCACACGCTGCCCAATGCCAACGTCAGGGGATGATGCTTCGGGTGGACACTGCGGTTGCTTGTCGGACTCCGACATCATCACCATTGTCTGGACTCATGAACGCCCGACCGACCAGGTGCACTTGGACACCGCACTTGGGTTCTCGTCTTCAGCGGCCATGTCATTTGGCAGAGATGTCTTCGTCATCAATCCACTTGAGGTCGCGTGCGGTGGCTGGCGCATGCAACAGCTGCGTTGGCGACGCCTGAAGTCGAAGCAGCGACAGTGGTCGGACTCCATCTCAGGCTTGGACGCGTCCTACGCCGCAGCAATGCAGACCGACCCAACCAACATTAAGATCGATTCCAGTAGGGTCGTGTGTGGTGGACTGGAGCCTCCCAAAGCGTCACCTTTGAGACTTCAGAGCGAAGCCGCCGCGATGACCAGCTTGCGGGCACGACAAGCAGCGGGTCATGCGACTGTCGTGAGTACGAAACCTGTTGAAGGAGGATCCAGTAGAACTGACAAGCTTCTTCAGGACCGGAAGCAAACGGCTGAGCGACGTGACTGCCTGCGTTGCTCCGCACTCTCGACGTCGGCGCAGATCCAGAATTGCCGTCTTGTCGAACGTCGTCCGTCTTCTCCCTCTTCTAAACTTCTCTTTTCATTGGTCCGGATCTTTTGTATACCTCCATCCCTGATCCCCACCGTATATAGCCACGCTCGACGATCTCATGCTCAAGGGATGGATTTCTCCGACTGAGAATCGAAGCCCTCCTCGACGCCGAATTCTTGCCCCAGAGGCCGTAAGGCGAGCTGGCTCACTGCTGGCGTTCCAAGAAGTTCTTCATTCTTGCTCCGGGAGACGCAGTTGGTTTTGGCAACATCTTTCGGAAAGGAGGACACGGTCATGACGAGGGCAAGGACCTACGATCCGTCTCCAGGTCAAACCCCTCTCGGGACCTCCGAGACGCCACAGTGGGTGTCGAAAGAAATCAGACCTCCAGGTAATATGAGTGCATCTAGGGAGCATTCATTCTCTGATAAAGCTGCATTTCAGGAGCGTTCGGTTACTGGCACAGCTCCGCCGAGGGAGCATTCCTGCGCTGCTTTAGCTACGCTTGGAGTCTCATTTGTTGCCCATTTCTTTCGACACCCACTTTGACGCCGACGAGGAGCTCAGGAGCGAGGAAGAGTCATCAACCATCCACACAAGGAAGCTTGCCCGGTTCACAAAGCGACAATCTGCGCTCAGCGAACGTGCAGTCCCCTACTAGCTCTTCTTCTCTCGTCTTCCAGCTCTCCTCCATCACGTCCCCGCCATTTTAAGTTTGTAAATCCACTTGAATCGACGTATATACCCATCTCGCGGGATTTCACGCCCGAGAAGCGCTGTAACCCCACCAGGGCTACTTGACCGCTGCCGAAAGGGCTTACGCTCAACTTTGTGGAGCTGCAGCTTTTGGGCATACCACTGCTTTAGTGCTCGTCTCACGGCTCAGACAACACACTGTGGATCCAGCTTCGTCTGTTTCCTTCGCCCGCGCCCAACGCGAGCTTCGCGACCTTTTCTTGCTGTTCCTGTGGCACGAGCCTCGACCATGTTTCTCGCTTCCCTGGCTTTTCTCGCAGGTCGGCCTGCCGCGGACACGGACCGGAAGAAGGAGTTGGATGACTGTTCCCTTTCCCTTTTCCCGGGAGTGTCGCTTTATTCTCCTCCGCCGCTCCTCCGCCAAGGTGACCAGCCACTGTCGACTTCCAGCCGGGAGACGCAACGGCTCCCGCAGCTCTACGCAACCCGGAGATGGATCCTGGCCGGGAATTCATGAACTCCCTCGCCGCAAGATGTCGCTCACCTCGCCAAGCCAAAGCTCAAGCCTACTGCCGTGCGTACTCGCAGGTCAATAGATGCGGCTGGCGGAGCGGCAACAATCCTGCACCTTTGCACGCCTCGCCGCCTGAATAGCTCGTCCAGGTGTGGTCGCACCTCATACTACCGTGGGTGGAAGCACAACGGCTCGTCATGGGCCGGGCTTTTTGCGGTCTGTGGGATGGCTGAAATGTATAGGTGAGTCTTTTGGTCTCTTTGATGGATTCATTGATGCTAATACACACGATATCAGGGCCCACTTGTTTTTTATCCGTCGTATATACCCAGCTCCACGCTTTTCGAAGGTGTGGGGGATTCTTCATCACGTTCCACGGAAAGACGCTGTCGACGAGTCGATGACGTCCCCGCGGCGCACTTCCTCCACCATCTTAGCCTGACGGACCTGCAGAGAGCTGCGTATCAGGAACCAAAGATAAATTGTAGTTTCAAATCCCACAATTGCAAGCCTGACCTCGCCCAGGCCAAAAGCGCGACGCAGAAGAGCATGCGGCGACAAATAACAAGCGGCTTCAAGTGAATGCTCCCAAAGGTCCTGAGGTCAAGCCTCTTATCACTGAGGAGTAAGGATCCATAGACATGGCCGTATATACCTTATCCTCTCTGCGACTGGTCTGCGAGACAGCATTCCTCCTTCTCCTCTCGGCAAAGGCCCCCAGAGAAGACCTCGGTCGCCCCTTTCGGACACGTCCTATTCCAGGCTGTTGCCGAAGCTCATCTTCTTGGCGTTCGTAGGCCTTTGAGGCGTTCTGTGTATGCCTGCCACCACCAGCCGCAGAGGCTTCAGGGATACTTCGAGCGAGAGGGAGCAGCTCACAGCGTGCGGACGTATGCCTTCAGGCCTGTCGAAGACGCGATGATGTGAAAATTCCAGGCACTCTGTGACTTTTCGGTCCGGCTTTCCTGTCCTCTCCGTCGCAGCGGGACTGTCCAAGCTATCTGCCTGAACACCGGCTAGAAAGACCGAGTTCCACGAGTCCGTCAAGCGCACAAGACGTTGAGATATCCCATCTGTCGACCAAACCAGTGCTCAGAACGTGTGGGGAGCGCTGCTTTCCAGAAGACATGCCATTGGATTGCTGCTCTCGCTTGGAGACTTGTGCTCCGACTTATTATCCCTCTTACTCCTTTATACAATCCATCGTATATACGCCTTCTTCTACCACCAACCTCGGTACGACATGTTGTTTTGCGCGTCTTGCCTGAAAGGGCCCGGGCAATCAAGACATCCAGTCACTTGCGTCAGTGCCACAACGTCATTTGCCTGTGGCCGGGACGCCAACACAGCATCAGCTACGGAGAACTTCGAACCCGCGTATGTGTGTGTGTCTTGCCGCGGCACGCCGTCCTCAACCATTTCTGGCTCCATCCTTTAATCCCAGGCCACCTTTTCTTCTTTTTGGCGGCTTTTCTTGGCCAGCTGGGATGGTCTGGCCCCAGACTGCTGTATCCAGTCTCTACTCGAAATGAAGAGGAGCGAAGGGGTCATTCTGTAATGCGAGCTCCCGGACCGTCCGAGGGCACATCGTGGATGAACCGTCCTGGATCGCCAACACAGTCAGGCCGGAAGTCTGGGAGTTAGAGGCCAACCATTTGGAACAAGAGATGACGATGCAACTGCGGATCCCCAAGCGAATCTCAAGTCCAACTATGAAGACTCCTGACCAAATCAGAACGAAATTGACCAACACCGAAGCCGGGCGCTTCTCTCTTACGCGTCTTGTTGCCTTCATCCGCTGCCGCAAGATCGACCAAAACGCTGTTGGAAGCGACTTCCACTTGATTTTTGAGGCGGGAGCCCTCAACGCGATGGGTAGCACTGGCTTCCAAGAAGTGGATGGACGCTTGATCTGGAGAGACCCGGGAGCGTTCATGCACACGCGCAGCCCGCGTCACCACCACCGCCCGTCCTCTTCGGCGAGCGATTCCCCATGAAATGCGGCGAGCGACTTGGCGTCTGTCTTATGTCTCTGGAAATGTTACCATTTGTGTATATTGCAACCGGCACGGTGGGTCAAGTCAAGACCCCGGGAGCTTCTGCCCATACTCGGAGGGCACATTGTCCATGGCAGGGCATCCCCTCGGCAGCTTCGAATGGACCGTGCATAGTCTCAGACGTTTACAGTTTTACGGGTCTTGTTGAGTCCTCCCCCCAGCTTGATCTCTTGCCCTATTGGCTCCGAACGGCGCATAGGTCGCTTGACCAATCTGGCCTCAGACAGGCCGTGGAAGACAGCGACGAGCATTTTCTGAATTTGGCTACACCAACAACGGGACGCCGGCTCGAGGGCCGTTCTGTCAAGCCCCAGGGCAAGAACAGTCTTCACTAGCGTTAGCGTATCGTGCGGGAGGCGAAGGAATTCATCATGGTAAGTTCACCAAGTCTCCCACACTGCAGAACCTTGTTAGACTAACTGAACTACGAACAGCTGCCGCTCTGCCACCTGCCCAAAGATGCTTCATCGACAAAGCTGGACTAACCTCGCTCATGGAGACGCATCTCCTTCTTCCGGCCCAGGGGAAACGTCACGGTCTGAACTCACGCCCTCAATCAGTGCACTCATCGCTACCAACTCCTTTCGTAGATTATCCGTGTATATTCAAGCATGATCTGGGACGCCAATCCACTCCCGCATACTTCTCTGGAGACCATGGAACCGCCGTAAAACTCGAGCGCTGCTGTCCCGACAGCTTTGCCCTACGGCTTTTGGTCTGCTCTTGTCGACTTTCATTGCAGAGAAGAAAAACTGGTATGTCTATTTCATCTACAAAGCTTTTTCCAGCTGTATCTAACTGATTCTCTTCCATCAGACAGCGTACAAATATGGCGTTTGCTTTTGCGCGCTTCTCCTTTCCAAACGCTTGACTTCCCGTGTAGTTTGTCTGGCTGCGCTGCTGTGACATACTCACCGCGGATGACGAGAAGGAGGACGAGATCCTGCCAGAAGCGGAGCCCGCCCAAGGCTTCGCCGACACCAACACCGACAACGAGCACTTGGGATTCTGGGACTCAACTCGACCCACGGTCAGGTTTGTGTCGCCGCGGACGACCATGGCATCCCGTTCACTTACAGGCTCGGACGCTGGAAACTCCGCCATGCCTCGGGAGACCTCTGCCCCATTTCCCCCAAGTCGACCTAGCAAAGAGAGAGCCCGGGCCAGCCAGACGCGCAGCAAAAACCGGAAGAAAGGCGGTTCCTACCAATCCGTCTTCTCTGGTCTTTCACATGGTCTGCGGCCCGCAACTCGTCAAAGGAGCATTCCATGGATGACGAGGCCCACGTGATGACCATGTACGAATGGGAGGACTGGTACCGTCAGGCAAAGCCAATCACCGATCAACTCTCCATCAAAAGCGAGTGGGCCACTCTCGCCGCCCAGGATTTCATCACGAGGAACGACGAGTACAAGACATCATCGACAAAGAGACCGAAACTGGATAGGAAGCGACCAACTCAGACACCAGAGAGATCTCCTGCTGCCACTATTGCGCTGTCAGAGTCGTCTCACCAATCACCCCCAAGCCAGACAGACAGGCACTGGATGCTTTTGGAAAAATTATCGATCATGCCATTTGCTCTGACGGCCCGCCCATTTACGTCCGACTCCACAACGCCAACCCCTCAACGTATCTCCGATGGCTCGCGTCAACGCCAGTCCGTCGCTTGTCTCTTGGTGGCTCTGGGTGAGGCCTGCCTTTCATGCCGTTTATATACTCGAACCCCGTCCTCTGCCAAAGGACACCCCGTTGTCCGACAGGATTGGCGTGGGATACAACACGTCGACTGGACCGCCTGAGGGAAGAACTGTCAGCCCTACGAGCGCCAATCCTGCCCATCGTATCTCTCACCATGGGTTCTGTCTCGTTTGCGCCTTTCAGTCTACGAAGAACTTGGTGGTACTACTTCGCACGAAGTGTCCTATTCTAAATACCACCGAGGGAACCACAATGAGCGCCGTGCTCGTTTGGCCTTGGGTTGAGGGATGTCTTTCGCGGCCGCGCTGAGGCCACCGCATGGACGCCGTTGTTACCACCGTCGAACAAGTCGGGCGACCCTGTGTCAATAGCCTGATGCACCATTGGTTCAGGACGCCAACAGCCACATCTCTGGCCTTTCCTCAACAGTCTCAGCAATGACCAAACATGCCGACTGCTTCTCCATGAACGACTCGACGAAACCCAACGAATGGTGGAGAGGGCCAAGACCACCGATTCCGATTTCAACAACGTCCTGGGCGACGAGTGTGATGAGAGGGAAGCCACTCTCTACTAAGCGAATCGAAAACGACATCCAGACGAGCGAAAGATACGCGAGGGCGAAAGGCCAACGAGATGCGGATCCAAGCTGAAGTGACCAGTCTGGAGGAGCACTATCAGAGGCGACGACGCAATTCGACGGCCCAAATCATGCACGGACAACAAGCCCTTCTTGCGATTTGGTCGACCTTTGCAGACTCCCAGGAATACTGTTCCGAGCGAAGGATTGCAGTTCTCCCTGGCGCACAATTCGCCTCGCCAGCCCCGCTAGGGCCTTCTACCACCACTCGACCTGGTAGTCCCAGCAGGCCTTCTACTTCTGATGTCCAGTTCGCTACTAGCGGCTGACGGGTCTTGGCGTATATCCTGTATATGAGCATTTATCCTGCTTTTGGTCCCATAATGGTAGGTTTGCACAGCGCCCCAAATGCTCCTCTTGCTCACGTTCCCCCTTCCAAAAATCCAGGGCCCTCCATACGACACCCTCGCCACATGTTGCTGATTTGGTTGTTTGTTCATCAGATTCATCGATCGAAAGCCCGAGATACGACCCCGAGCATTGTCTCTCTGAGGCGGATCATGTCAGGGGCGGCACTGTAGCAATCACCGAAGGATGAGCGACATGCCTTCCGCAATCTTGCAGAAAAGGACATTGAAGAATGCCCTTTGCGTGGATTGAGTCCGACTTGAACATTTTCCCGGTTGACTCCCTGATACGATGCTGACTGCTTTGTGGAGTCTTTCTGCGGGAGAAGTCTTTTTTGTGAAAACTTCAGGATCGCGACGCAAAAATTGTGGCTTTTCGACCCGTCCTCAGGTATGTGTCAACAGTTCCCGGGTTCGGAGACCCCGGATTGACCAAATTGTGCACCTTTCTAGTATATGTCTCATTCCTGGCTCCATTCGTGTGCGCGGCGAGACCGAGGAGACTTCACAGCGCAGCTTTACCATTGGTCCTAGTTCCCGTCCAAGAGGCCGCGGTATTCCCTTGGCTGTTTGCTTCGGCACAAAAGGATCTGTTTTGGTTCCGCAAGACCAAGCCAATCGTCCGCGCCCACTCCGCCAACAGCAAGTCGGCGGACCTTGGCCGCAGGATTGAACCATTTGGAAATTCCAGCTCCTGCGGAAATGTTCATGATGGAAAGAGCGTGCAAAATTGCATTGGCTCGCCATCTGCAGCCTTCAATTCAATCGCTCGCATCTGCTGCCACGGCTAAGATGCCTCCCAAGCGTGCCATTGAAGGTGGAGAATCCCGACTCCCTCATGTCCAACTCGGAGTAGAGTGTCTCTGTTGACGCGAGGGCTGATGGTGTCTTCGAATCGGGATGCCGCCAGCAGCACCTTCCCAGCTTGCTCCTCGCTTGTCCTGGATCTAGAAAACCCTCTGCCGTCTTTATATGATAGCAAATTCTTTGTCCACTCACTATGCCTTCCTCCGCCCTGTCCGGGATGTTGACGTCACGCATGCTGCACCAAGAACCGATCCCGGGACTGCATTAACGTCAACAACAACATCCTGGATGAACTGGTTGGCAATTCACTAGACAACATGTACGGCTTCAAAAGTTTACCGCATCACTGCGTCCTTCGCTCTCTTCATGGTGGCTGCCTCATCAGCTATATAGACGAAGTCTCTACTTCCATCATTCCTGTGCCGGCATTGACAGCATGGAGAATAATGTCCGCAGCAAGTACAAGACGCGTGATGTGGGTCATGCACAAGAAGTATTCCGCGCCAAGGGCACAAGACACTGCCCAAAATGAAAACGTTCGGGAAGATAGAGGAGGCCAGCATGCCGATGGCCAACGACACTCGAGCGCTTGATCGACTGGATGAGGTCTTTGCAAAGGAGCACTCAAAATCGACTCATTGGATTTGTTCCATCCGTATTACTTGTCCTCATATGTAAGCTTTCAACCAAATTCCTAACCTTGTCACTTTTGAATAATGCTAACGATGCTCAGGTACAACAGCTGAAGAAAACTTTGCGTGCGTAGAGAACGCATTCCAGGCGGACCATTTCAAGGAGAAGTCGATGATCAAGCGTTTCTCCCAATTCACTGGGATGACCAACACGCCATCAAAATTCGGACCAGCTTGAAACCTCGAAATCAAGTCGAGTCCTGAAACGAACCCCCGTAAGACTCGGAACAAGGGTGCTCGAAAGATGATTGCGCTGAAGCCGTCGTCGACCAATTCCGCCCATCCACTCCCTGTATTTGTGAGTACCCATGTACGAGCCGCCCTGCGGTAGCACTGATTCTTTTCTAATTCATAAGCGATAGCAGTTTCTACGACGAGTCCACATTGCCTAGACGCCGCGACCTCTACCAACAGCAACTCTGCGGGACAGCCCTTTGTAGCCTGGGAAAATTCTCGCGATGTCGCTTGTCACTTTGGTCTTTGATACGTTCGAAGTAAAATGACTCCAGAGAAGCATTCAGCACCACATCAGGGGCGGTGTCCCGCGTGCGAGCCACAGACAACCGCTGTGATTTTGGAGTCTCCGCTCCACGTCTTGAGCCAAATCTGCGTTCTTCCGCTCCTCAGTGCTAGGAAGACCGACATTCTATGCCTTTGGACGGCGACAAATTGCCCGGAGCACTCGCGCAGCTGCTTGAATCCGAGTTCAAGCCAAGACCAAAGTCTTTGTGGCAGGCTTTGTTCGATGAGGCTGCCGTGAACTCGCCTCCACCAAAGAAGCCTCGGGCCTACCCTGAGGGCAGGATCCCAGGGTTTGAACAGACCGTAGCCTTCGAGCAGCCTGGCGGCGAGATGACTATCTTTTTTCCTGCGACTGTCTCCTGCTGCAGGTGGTTGTCTGCCTCGTGAGTTTTCGCAGAGGTGACCGCGGCCAACTTGCCCTCAATCGAATCCGCGAATCCGAAGCAGAATGCGTCGATCAATCTTTGCCAATCTTGCATGCCCTGGCCCTGTACTGGCTCTGCTTGCTCCAAATAGAAATCCGGACCACCATGTTCGTATATACACAACACACTTACCATTCGACCGTTACCGCCCAACCGTCGATACCGCAGCAGAGCCCCTCGACTCGGAAAGCATCTTCGTCGCTTGCATTTTTGTCTCCGCGGCCAGAGGGATTCCAAGACAGGGGCCTGGAGCCCAGGCATACGGCATTTCATGGAGTTCTGCCGGCTCTCTCTGCGCCTCCGGGGTGCAAAACAAGAGAGAACCCGCACATGGCCGTCACAAAGATTACAGTACGACATAGGAGCACGGGAAAGACGTTGAGTTTCGATCGCTCCTGGGTGGAGAGGTCTTAATGGACTACGGAGTTGTTAGTGGCAGATACCTGTTGGTTTCAAAATGAAGTGTAGAGAGGAAGACAAAATGAGGCAGGAAGGGAGTCGTCGGCAAACACCCTTGTCTCGTGAAATTCATTGCTCTTTCCTCGCGTTCGATTTTTGACGAAGTTTTTTTTTTCGCTGCGTTAGGTCGTTTGAAGGTGAAGTCGCTCCAGACGTTTGAAGTTGGACGGAGTTGCCGTTTTGGGACGCGCCTTCTCTTTTGCAATCGACAGCCAAAATCATGCCCGGCGCTCAAATGCTCCCCATCCCTCCTCAACACCACTCGAGGCACGTCGATCGAATGCCCTCGTCCTTCTTCAACACCTCGCAAGGCATTCGCTCGTCAATCCGTCGTCGTCCATCTCTTTCACCCTGCCGTCATGACGTTTCACTTTGGCACCGGCCGCTCCGCCTTGTTCACTATCAACCATGGGCAGATTCAATTCCCGTATGACTACAGGAACCAGCTTCGCGTCGAGCAGAGCCTGAACTATCAAGATCCAAGCATTGACCACGATGGCATTGCCATCCGCGACACATCGCTGCCGCTCAGCATGCGCCTCGCAGCCTGGGACCGCTGGAAGGTCGTCGACGCCGCCATCACCAACGACTGGAACAACGCGGGCCGGCCACCCTGCGCCTGGTGCCTCAGAGTCCACGTCCCGCCGCACGTCAGCCGCGACGAAGTCGAGCGCCGCCACGAGACGCGCTGGGCAGGCCGCAAGCTGGAAGGGGGCAGGGCACCGTGCCGGCGCTGCGCGTGCCACCACTGCGGCGTGTGCAGGACGCCCCAGTGCCAGTTCTGCTTCAACCACCACTACGGCTCGATGCCGTGCGACAGGGCCGCGAGGAGGAGGGCCGCCGCTGGCCTGCCGCCTATTGAGGTTTCGCCGCATCGTGACCTTCAGCAGCAGCACGACGCCGCCGAGGAGCGCCGTATTGAGACGATTGCCTTCGAGGCTATGCGGAATACTGTCAACGCCATGAACGCCGTCCCGTTGGACTTTGCGACTATGGCAGCGTACTGGAGCTCGTTTCTGCACAAAGGCGAAATCGAGGCGCCCAACGTGCGCCTCGTCGTGTCAGGCGCCATGAAAGCACTCGTCCACGGCGCCCACACGACGACAACAACGTCCGCCATGGCCATGTACCTAGCGCCGTTACTCAGCGAGCTGTCCCAGGAGCATCTGTCCCGGTTCCAGTCCGCGCTGTCGGAGCTGATGTCAGCGTTCGTCCACAGTGCCGTCGCCTCTCTTCGCGACCTCTCCCACATCGCCCGCCTGACCGACTCGATTGCCAGTGAGGTGGCACAGAATACGACGGCCAAGAGGAGGATGGGGGAGGACTACGACGACTGTGGCAGGAACAAGCGTGTCAGGGCGTACTCGGACGACGACGTGAGCTGATTGGGGATTCCCCTGTACGAGCGGCGGAATGCTCCCTGTGCCCGGCCTCCTTATTTTCTCTCTGTTTTGTTTTGCTCCAAGGGATGGAATTATACTGGCATCGTATGTGATGAACATTGCAAATGAAGATGTATGGCGTAGGAGCGCGTTGAGGGGATATCTTGCTGGAATCAGATGGTAGTAGCTTACAAGCAGAACATGTCGCGGACTATGGCATTACACACTAGGTACCTAGAAGAATATTATCTGCCAACTACTGATCCACTACGCACACAACTCCTTAACCCGCACCCCCGTGCCCAACTCGTCGAAATAAGCCAGCACGGCGTCTGCGTCCACCATGTCCAGCTTCCCGAGCGCCGGGTGCGAGCTTTGCAGCACCTGGCCGTTCCAGAGGACGCGGAGGAAGTATTTCTTTGTCGTCGTAGTTGGTTGAGACGAGAAGAGGGGAAAGGCGCGGGGTTCGTCTTTCGCGGTTGCGTCTGCGTTTGCGTCCGAGGACGACGGGGGAGCTGTGGAGGAAGAGGAAGACGAGGAGGAGGCCGACGCCACCGGAACGCTGACGTTGCGCGCATACAGCTCAAACACGACCTCAGCGCCCATGCCCGGCCACACCATCTCCTCGACCTGCAGGATCGCCAGTAGCCGCGCCATCGAGCCGTCGTGCGCCGTGTTATGTCTAAAGCGAACGCGCTGGGCGCCGTCCGCGTCGACGACGCCGCGCAGATTCGCCGCCAGCTCGCCGACCCACACGCCGAAGCCGCCGACGGCGTACGCCAGGCTCTCGACGGCGCCGCGGTACAGGTAGCTATACTCCCACATGCCGAGGCGGAAGACGGCGGCGGCTTGGGACTGGGAGACGCAGTCGGTGGGCGAGCCGGTGTGGCAGGGCAGCGGCTTCGCGTGGCAGAGGCGCGCGGACAGGCTGTCGAAGTAGTGGTCCCAGCTCTGGTGCCAGGCGGCGCTGGACGCGTTGACGCCGGAGATGGCGTCGAGGGCGGCGAAGAGCGGGGATGACGCCGCGAGGTGCGCGGTCCAGTTTGACGACGGCGCGCTGCTGCCGACACCGTAGAGTGCGGCGAGGGCTGTCGCTGCGCTGCACGTGTAGGCGGGCTCGAGCGAGTCGATCGTCGCGGGCTGGATGTGCAGCGGGACGTTGGCTTGCTGCTGCGCGGCGCCGGGCGACAAGGCGTTGGCGAAGAAGCCCGGGATCAGCATGCTGGAGACTTGCGACGTGATGACGTTGTTTGTGACGCGGAACGCGCTCTGCTCGCGCGCCGTCTGCGGATCCAGAAAGTTCAACAGCTCGCCGTAGACGGACCACAGGTCCAGCCCGTGCTGGTGCGCGTCGTCGAGGCCGCCGCGCGTGATTTGCGGGAACTGGCACGACCCGTTGAAGCCGCTCGTTGGCGCAAAGGGGTTCGACGGTGACGTGTAGACGGACCAGTACGTCGGCGCTGAGACGTTGCCCGGTGGGTTGAGCGGCTGCGCGTGGTAAAAGAGGCCTTCGTCGTCACATGACCAGGGGTAGTTTTCGTGGGGGAACGTGTTGGCGGCGTAGGGCGTGCGTTTGTGATGACGATGAATCTGGTGGTGTTAGATTTTGATGTTGAGAAATGGTAAATCGAGAAAGCGCCGAGAACAACTCACCACCTCGACATACTCCAACTCGTACTCGTCACTCGCAACTGGATATTCCTGAGCTCTTACGTGCGGCATGTTGCACCAATTATACGTGCCATACGGCGTGCCCTCTGGCAAAAACGAAGAATTGAAAATGAAGCCATGAACACCAGTCCCATTAATAACGTCGTCAAGATTGTTAATCCACGACTGCGCCGGCGGATACCAAGCGCCAGCGACAGAGCTGTTGAGAAACTTGGCCGCCATGGCAGTGGTCAATTTAGGCTTCTTCCTGGGCCCAGCGACGGTTGCAGCCTTTTGTCGCTCCAAGGGGATTTGCGCGGGCCGCAGCTGGAACGAGACGACGACGTGGTCGCCCGAGTGCAGGATGATGCCGACGGTGAGGAAGCTGACGAGGACGACGAGGATCCAGGCGAGCTGGTAGGAAGCGGTGCCCGTGGCCGGGCGGTCGCGGTCGTCATCGGCGGCAGTGGGCTTCTCGTACCAGGCGACGGCGTACCTGTGCCGCGTCTTTGATCGAAAAGCCATGATGGGCGGCGACGGCGTGCTGCTGGACGGGCGCCTCATTGGCTCAGGTCATGTCTGGTCGGATGCGGAGGCGAGCTGCCGATTTTGCATCTCGTTTCCAAGACGGCGGCAGGCGGGGCAGAGTGACATGGCCTGGGACTCAAGGGGGCGATGGGACCATATATAGAGGCATTGGGTTCGATGGCGAAGCTGCGAGGAGGTTGTTGAGGAGACAACGAGGCATTGGAGTGAGGGACAGGCCCGGCATCCGGGTGGCACGCGGTGAATGTTCGGATCTCCGTCCTGCATCTTGACGGCACACCTCCAGCCAACGACATCTTTTCATCTTTCCGCAGTCCTTTGGCATCTCTCACAGCTCACATTTCTCAGCACTCATCAGAAACCGTGGCCTTGGCTGCATTTCAGCGGTAGCCTTTACAGTTTGGAGCTTGGCCGACACAACCCACGCTCCAACAGTTCCGCGAACAATGGGCCGTCAGCAAGGGGCGCGAAGACGCCATATGACAATCAGCAAATCTGGAATCTGTGGTTCACTACCACCTTTTCAGCCTGGAGGCTTTACAAGGACAGACTGGACCGATAGAAGAGCAGAGGCGGCTTCGTTTCACAATGGCCTTCGGAGCTGATCAAGCAATCGACTACTGCAAAATCTCCATTTCGATGCGCCATTGCTCCATGTGCGGAAACCTTTTAGCATTCAGTCAAAAGCCATCAGCCAGCCTAGAAACGCGACACCAAGGACGACCGTTTTTAACGCGGTTCTTCCGCGCGAAACATCCAGCTTTTTAGCATGCTGGCCACCCCTACTGAAGGATCGTCAGCTTCTTCTCCAATACGTCGAGTGCTTGGAATGCCACCATTCGACTCGTCCCTGCCTGGCCACTCAAGCCTCTCGATCCGCCGTTTTGGAATGCGCATCACGTCGATTCCATGCCACAGCGCATCGGCTTTTCCTGCGCCGGTGGCAAAGACGGCAACGTCAAGCATCCGGCGGCGGCATCCGGCCTCTCAGTCAGCAGCTTGCTATTTCGCAATTCTTGGAGTGGATGATGCACCGAAGGAGATATTTGATTGAACAACTTCCCATTGCTAAAACTAGGCATGTCGCGCAGCGAATCGCAGCCCAGATCGGTATGGATGACCATCCGTGCTATCACCACTGCGCTTTTCAATCTCGAGGCCCGATGTTCGTTCGCCAGACCTTGGGCAGTGCCGTAATCTGATCGAACAGTTGGGTGGTAAAAGAGGTAGAAGGAGAACAAACAAGGTCGCAACTGTTTAGGAACGCTTACCAGACACTCTTCCGGGGTAGTGGCTGGCTGCAGGACCATGGCGAGCGCTGAACACCAAGAGCCGATCAACGTTGGAGTTCTTCTTTCGCAAGGCATTGGTCACTGGCTCTTTCATAGCACGGCGGTTATGGCTGCATCTCAGTCTGACGCGCTCTCCAATGTGCTCGAAGAGTCAGGCCGCCCTGGTCGAAGGCGTCGAGTCGACTCTGTTAGCAGCCACATGCGAGAGGCATGTGGCCACCCCCTACTGGAATCCCCCGAAGGCGTCCAGAACAACGTGAAAACTGAAGAAAGAGTCAGCAAGGTGAGCTGTTCCACTCGAAGAGCATGGAAGGGAAGAGAGGGGATTATTTCCAGAAGCAAACTTACCGGAGCCCGGTCACGTCTAGATCTGGGCCGGCTACCCTGCGCCCCGACCCGCAACGGGCAGGCAACTGGGTGAGAAACAGGAAGCGGGCGCTGAAGCCCTGGCCGTACTGAGATGTAGACAAGAGTCTTGATTGAGAAGGTTTGTTTCGCAGTCGGTCAGCCCAGCCAAGGCAATGCAATGCCTGGCGGTTTGACTGTTGCGAGTTTTGATTTGGCGGTGAGAAGCTTGACCTGACCAAGCGGCCAGATTAAAGACTCCATGTCGCGTGAGGAGAGGGTTGGCGCGTTGGTTCAGGAATCGGACTCCAAGCACCCTTCCGGGATAGTGCTCTCGCCTTCGAAACCAAGGTGCGCGCCACTCACCCAGGAAAGCCACAGCTCTCCATCACGTCCGGTTGTCGCGATCCGGACTCGCGGTACTAGCAAAGATGGCACTGCCGGTTCTCGCAAAGAGAAGGGAACCGGGCAAAGAGTAGATGTGTCCGGAACAACGTTTGCTCAATGCTCTGGGCTTTCTGTTGGCCGCCGGGCAGGCAGCACAGATCTGGATTCACCGCGAGGCGAGGTTCCAGAACCACTGGTGTTGTGGGCGACGCGACGCTGCCAGGCATCCAGCGAGCACGCTCCGAGCTGTTGCGTGGCTCCCGGCGTCGCGCCTCTTCTTGGCCTGCTGCCCTGCGCCCCAACCCGCAACGGGCAGGCAACTGGGTGAGAAACAGGGAGCGGACGCTGAGGTCCTGGCCGTGGGATGAGATGAAGACAAAAGTCTTGATCGAGAAGAGTTTGTTTCGCATTTGGTCAGCCCAGCCAAGGCAATGCAAGTGCCTGACGGTTTGACTGTTGCGAGTCTTGATCTTGCAACGCAGAGACTTGACCGGACCGCGCAGTGTGCTGGCCATCAGATCGAGGAGCTCCGTGTTGCGTGCGGAGAAAGAGAGGAAGAGGTAGGAGAGAGAGAGAGAGAGAGAGAGAGAGAGAGAGAGAGAGAGAGAGAGAGAGAGAGAGAGAAGAAGAAGAAGAAGATAGGAAGAAGAAGTGCGCATTTTGACTGGGACGTCAACCGGCCATTCCGGATTAGGCCCGGTCGCGTCCCAAGATGAGCGCTGAACACCAAGAGTCAACAGACACTTTGACTCTTACGGCGGCTATACTTGTCCTGGTCAAAGCGCCGAACCCAACTTGGGGTTGTCCGAAGACACCCACAAGTTGGCGAGCGGACAAGAGGTGCCCTGTGGCCGGCCGGTCCACTGGCTATCGTCTTGTAATGTCGCCTCTGTTAGCAGCCACAGGAGCCTCATGGAAGAAGTGGCGTGTGGCTGCCCCGAACTGGAATCCCCCGCAGGGTCGATCCAGAAAATCGCGAATACTGCCAGACAACGTGGTCAGCGAGTGAAAAAGAGTGGCATTTGGGCAGACTTACCTGAGTCCAGTCGCGCTTGAGATTGGGCAGAGGAGGGGAAGGAAGGCGGAAAGGATACGCAAAGCTGTGCGGTTTCAACTCATGGAGCAGCAGAGCTTTTCCACGAGGGTCAAAACCAACATGATGTTGCCGCCCTCATGTACCGACCACCCATGGGAACGATGGACGAGACAAGAGGAGTGGCGAGTGGGACGTACCTGGAAGTATCCGAGTGTGTTGCGATCTTGGCGGGTAAGGGAGGAAAGGTGGAGGGCCGGGTAGAAGCAAAGCAGCCTTTGAGAGCGTCAGTGAGAAGTCTGGTCAAGCTTGTGAAAGAGGACAGGGTTGACTCAAGGTGAAAGCGACGCAAGGTCGGATGGTCATGGCCGACCGGCTCCAGCGATCGGAGGCAGGCTTGTCAGCTTGCCGCAGGTAAACTGTGTCTGCTTGGAGGTCGGACGCACCAGTGCTCAAGAGGTCTAGAAGACGGCTTTGTTTTGGACGCGCTTGGCGGTTCAGCCCCGAGGTTGAGCGCAGCGGGTCAAAGCGGCGAGCTTTGGGCAAAGATCTGTGGGCAATGGGTCAGCGGAAGAGCGGGGATGACGTTGAGCAGCTGTTACTTACCGGTGTGAAGCGCATCGTAGCGCGTAGGGCGACGTACGTGCGGTGAGGTTGAGGGCGGTGGTCCAAGGGCTGTGATCTGGAGGTGGTGGTCTGGAGGTGGTGGTCTAGAGGTGGTGGTCTGGAGGCGGTGGTCTAGAGGTGGTGGTCTGGAGGTGGTGGTCTAGAGGTGGTGGTCTGGAGGTGGTGATCTGGAGGTGGTGGTCTGGTGATGGAGTCGGGTGGAAGGGGAGGTGACTGGCGATAGGGACTGGAGGGCGTTGGCGGAGGCGGGGGCACCACCACAACGGAACGCTCTGGTCGCCCACGCCATTTTCAGACGCGGTCTAAGCTTGTGATGCCGGAGCTTGGGAAGCGAAGTGAATGACATTCACAATGCGCGTCTGCGTTCGCGTCATGTCAGGGAGCAGCCTTTTTTGCGGCATCTCGTCGCTATCGCTGCCGTTGTGTTCCCGGTTCAGAGGAGATGAAGCGGCGGCGCCTCCAGAAGCAATCAGAGCAAAAGCCTGCAGACCAAGTCCAGACAGGAGAACGCCAGCCCATAGCTGGAGGAGTACAAGGAGCTCCGAATGCTGGAGAAACACCTGGAGCCATCCGGCCTGACGACGAACCCGCGCGGCAGAACCGCGAGACGTCTCAGCCTTCGATAGGCACTTCTGAAGAGAGGATGACGAGAGGATGACGCGATCCGAACCCAACATTGAGGACGAAGAAGCGCAGCAAAACTGCGAGGAGATCAAGCCATCAAGCGGCGCCTCTCAGAAGAGGACAACATAATTTGGAGCCAACCTCGAAGCTTCTAAGGATAGGAAAGAAGAAAAAAGCTGCCAGGGGAGAGCAGAAGGCTTCAACACTGTTACAACTCCAAATGAACTCCAGTTTCTGGGAGCCGCGTCGAAAGCCAATCAACCGGAAGGACGAGGGGCGGGACGAGGAGCAAGCCGCCACACCTGCTGACGATGCGGGAAACGGAGCCAGCAAATCGGTCGGTGGTTCCGGAGAGGACGCCAGTGTGCCCACGAGCGATGCTGGAGGAGAAGGCGGTTATAATTGGCTTCCTGTATATCTCGCTACTAGAAAATACACGTCGACGTCAATGTAACCCTGCTTTGAACATCAGAATGCTCTGCCTCCGTCCTCTCTATGTGTTGGTCAATCTGCAGCTGTAGCGTAAGAGCCTTCCTGCACCGTACAATTGCACATGCCGCGGATATCTTTCCAACTTCCGCCTCTCATGTCTCTGCTGTCTTGCTCATGATTCATCTACAGAACATGCCTCGCGCCGTCGATACGCCAAATAAATGACACTATCATGGCAAATTCATTTGAGATGGTCGCATGAAGGGCAATGACAGTCGTCAAAGGCACAGGCACGGTAGCACGCGATTGGAACATCAGTGGTTCAATTCAAGGTTTGGCCGTGGTTATCATCAACATCGATGTACTGGGGTATCTTGTAAAATCAACTCTTCCAGCTGCTGCGGTGGTATCAACTCTTCCTAGTTGCTTCGGAAATCAACTCTTCTTAGTTGCTGCGATGAGATCAACTCTTCCAGTTGCTTGGTGAATTCGACCTTCAGAAGCTTGCGGAACAATCAGGACCTTTCTCAGTGTGGAAGAACAAGAAAGACGTTGGCATCCCGGTCGATAATGATTCAGGGCTCTCCCCGAGCTTGACAGCCCTGACAGGCTTTTTGGTGTGGAGCGCTGTCGTTCCAAATGACCGAGGCCTGCGGCTTCTTGTGTACGGCGCCCACCATCATGCACTTGTCGGATGAGCCGCAAACCCACGATCCGAACGGCTTTTTCGTCTTCGAGTTTCTCTACAGTCGCCTGATTTCCTTGAGAGCCTCTTCGGCTTGTTGCATTCTCCCGGGGTATCTTTCCACCAGTACGGTGGCGGTCATTCTGTTGCCGTGGACGAGGAAAAGGGCATTCAGCTTGGTCTTAGCTTCATTCAAACGCTCGTGGGGCGTCGTAGGCTCTTTGACAAAGACTGGCGCTGGAGCTGCCGCTGGAGCTGCTGCAATTGGCGCTGGAACTTGCGGAATCGGCTGACCGCTGGCTTCGTCGTCCGAGGTCCTCTGCCTTTTGATCCTGGGCTTGTGATCTTCGACGTCTGAGGCATCACTGTGATCAAATTCATTTTTCTGGCGTGGGGAGTCGCTGGGATCGACTTTGATTTGCTGGTTTGAGAGGTCGCTGTGGTCGACCATGTTTTCCTGGCGTGACGGTTCGCTTGGGTCGCGCGTGATCTGCTGGTTTGTTTCTGAACGACCCTCATTCCCAAGCAGCAGGCGATTCCCACTTGACGTCCTGTGGCTCGACGAATCTGACAATAGCTCAGAGCCTCTCTTCGAACGGGGCTCATGGGTCGAAGCTGGTGATTCCGAGGGGCTTTGGACGCGTTTTGGTCGTTCTTGAGCCGTCGGTTCTCGTCTCGGAGCCTTCGAATCTCGGCCAGGTATTGCACGTCTTTCTCTGCCAGCTTCCTCTCAAGCTTCTCCTCACCTGCTTGTCTTTCGGCCTCGACCGCTTCCTCGAGCCGGGCTTCGCCCGCTCGTTTCTCGGCTTGGACCGCTTTCTCGAGCCGGGCCTGGCCCGCTTGTTTCTCGGCTTGAAGCTTCTGCTCAAGCTCGACCAGCAGGTTGCTCGCTTTCTCTCGAGCTCTGGCCAATTCAGTGACCTTCTTTCGCAACTCGAGCTGCAGTTTTGCGGCCGACGTAGCGAGAATCTGGTCGAAGGTATCGGCTTCGCCTTCGGCTCCTTCTGCCACGATTCACCATCAGTACTTGCAGGCTCGTGACAGTACATCATGGCAAAGAGGGAAACGATCGAGACAAGATGCTCAAGAAGACAATGTGTGCAAAGCAAAGGGAGTGGAGGGCCCAGACAGCTTACTTTCGACTTCGTCCATCTCTGAGTTGATGGTAGTCGCTCCTGGATGAATGGCTTGAGCCTTGTTAGCATGTTCATCCTCACCAGGCAGATTCGCTGCTTCTCTGTTCATGTCATTGACATGCTTTGGGCGGCCAGATTCGGCTGCTCCGTCTCGTTGTCGTGTGCTGGGCCCCCCAGCTGTTTTGGCAAAATTGCCAGGTGCGTTGAATCGTTACATGTTGAACGATTGGTGAGGGAAAATTGGTAGAAGAGAGGAAGAGGAGGAAAGCGAGCGAGTACATAGAACTGGGGCAGCATCGTCTCGCGCCGCAGACGGCAGCCGCGACGAGATCACGTGTCCGCATGACTCGCACATGACATTACGTCATTGAGTCTGCTCAGGGTAAGTGGAGGTCTCCTTTTGCTGCTCAGCAACACCAGTATCATGAAATCAATACATCACAGTACTTCCTGCGCAATATGGAGTTGTCCCTCCTTTGCTTATATCTTCTTCCGCAAGCTAGTGGGCACAACACTCATGCATGTGGCTACTTTGTATAGGCGGTGCTGACCAAAAGACGAGTTCAGCGCTTGGACAGCAAAGGAAAGATTGGCTTGCTTGACCAAATGATGATGGTCATGGCAGAAGGAGAAGATCACACCCAGCTCCCAAATCCACCATGTGCACACTGAGGAAGCGTCCTCCCATCGACATGACGAGTCATAAAACATCGCCAGCCGAAGGAA
The DNA here is from genome assembly GCA_038380885.1 of Phyllosticta citrichinensis. Classification (NCBI taxonomy): domain Eukaryota; kingdom Fungi; phylum Ascomycota; class Dothideomycetes; order Botryosphaeriales; family Phyllostictaceae; genus Phyllosticta; species Phyllosticta citrichinensis. Next base: position 58,179 of record JBBWUH010000016.1, on the reverse strand, counting down.
AAGAAACGCGAGCGTCGGCAGAATTATACCAGCCGAACTCCTAGTCCGTTATGTTCCTGGAGACGCCAGACTGCAAAGCATGCGTGCAGACTTCACGCGGCTTTCGCAACCACGGCACCCAGCTCGGTGCGGATAGACCGCAGACGCAGTCAAGTTCGTGGGGAGGAAAACTTGTTTTTGCTCACTGTGCAACGGAAGTCCGAGGGATGGTGGCACATGGCACAAGGGACGACAGGGTAGTCAGACCAGACAGTCAGACCACTATGCGGAGGGAACGGCGCTCGCTCGCGAGATGTGACGTGAAGAACGTATTCTCCATCTGCATATGACAGGTGACGCGCTGACTTGAAGCTTGTGTCGATGGCAGTGGCTTTGGGTCGAGTGGAAGGGCATGGAGAGTTGGTTTCCGAGCAGGATAGAGCAACTGGATATTTATCGCCATCCTCTCGCCTCTCCTTGTAGCTACAAACCCTTTTCACCTCCGAGATGAGCGAAATGCGCACTTCTCGTCTTTCGCAGTCGGCTATGGGCTCATGGTAATGCCCTCCTTTGGACCGTCTTATTTCGTGTTTTCTCAACGACAAGGAGGACGCCAGGAGCTGAGAGATTCATGATCCGCCGGATTCGGAGGTCGTGAAATATGGAATGTCATTGATCTCGTCGGAAGTTTGAGAGAGGAGGGGGATAGAACAAAGGCTAAACGCCGTCGACGGCCAGACACATCTAGAAGAGAGTCAGCAAAGGCGTGGTGTAGGTCCTCGACGAGGAGGCAGGATACCATCATGGGCACACCGAGGGGCCTTTGTTGTTGCTAATCCACCAGTGTTCCAGATTTCGACCCAGTAGCAACGTCGAAAGGATTTCCGCTGGCCGCTCGGCGATCCCAACCAGATAATCGGGGCCCAATCAAGATGGCGTTTTGATTACGACCTCGTTCAGTGGGTACCTTACGAATGCCAAGCGCTCGATCGAGCAAATAAGCATAGCCTGAGGAGCGGACGCGATTGCCAACGAGCTGAAAGGTTTGCGCGAGCCGGTTTGATGCTTGGATAGAGTCATGACTCGGGCTGACTGTTCGGCAAAAGAGAGAAGCGTGGCCATGAGTGGGAGTGATGGTGGCATCGGAGAATCTAGACACGGTGCTGTGCCAAGGGTCAGGTTGTATGCGTTGGTCCGGTGTTGCAAGCGCCCACCTTTTTTGCAAAATGTTGAGAGTATGCTCGAAGCGGCCCCTGCCAATTTCAATTCAAGAACGCTCCATGGAGATAAGAAAGCCCGACGAATAAGCGTGTGTCAGCCATTGCGGAAAATTGAGGTGTTGAGAGTCCGAAGTGGCGGGGCATTATACCCTGAAGTCACTGGATGTGGCAGTGTTCTAAGCGTGGCCGTGGTCATCTGAAGCCTGGATCGTCATCAAGGATTTGACTCGATGCAACATGTCCCTGCATGATGCTAGAATATCTTTTTCGCAGTCAGCATTGGAATATCAGGATCGGTAGTCGACGGCGAAGATTTGATGTAGATGCAAGATGTCTCGAGCTGTCCAGACAACTGTCGGCTACGTCGGCCTCGCGATGATGAAGCAGGAACATGGGCCGTTGCCACAAGAAACCTGTTCCCGGGCCGGGCCGTAGTCCATCTTGCGCAATTCATTGCCTTCCAGGCCGTGTCGAGACCTCGAACTGCCTGGTACAAGTGGAGAATTGCGTCTTTTGTTGAAATCTCAACTGGCCGGGCCCTGATCGATAAGGTGGATTATCAAGACTTGCATTGTTGGGTATGACTTGGTTGAAAGTGCTTGACAACGCAGAATAGATACCGGTGTGACTGGATGGCCACTGGATGATTTTCGATGGGCGAGGCCTGGCCCTCGGTAGCAAGAAGAGAGAGTTGCATCCTTCTCTCCGAGGCACGTCAAGACAGGAAGGTAGGTTGTCGTAGTGTTGAGGGCTGGGCGTACATGACGAGCTGGGATGCCGAACTACCGCCACATGCCAGACTGCGCCTCAGCAAAGCAGCCAGACCACTGCCCGTTCAAATGCGGAGAAATGCGGAGAAACGCGGAGAAAAATACTGGGGAATTGAAACGTTATCTGGACGACCTGTGCGATCATAAGCCGTCAAGGACGCACAGTCCGGAATAGGGGTCCCGCCGGGGGCTTTGCAAGGCCTGAAGGTGATGGCTTGAGTGGAGACAAAATTGATCAGAAACTCGTGCGAACGAGACGCGTCCTGGAGGCCAAGTAGATGAAGCTGCCTTGGTCAATTGCACCACGGCTTGTTTAAAAAAGCAAAGTGCAGAGTTTGACGTTGCAGGTCAAAGGTCGAAGTCTAGAGCCGCACAACATGGACAGATCCTTGTCGTCACTCGTCTTGAACAGGCTAGCGGTCGTTGATCCGCCTCCCGTCTTGGTTGAGCAAAGGCCGAGTTCAGGTAGAGGCAGAGACCGAAGACGAATCAAACAAGGCAGAAGCAAATCCAAGGCCGTGTTGCTGCGGACAACCCGGTGGGTAATACAGGTGGGTAACACAAGGAACATGGGCGGCATGCGAGGTATGACGTTGCGCGAGATATGCTTCATTCTGAGCCTCCTTGCCTGTCGGGGCTTTGGTGCCGAAGAACGGCCTGGTCTCGACGGCTCTGCCCGCCCACATACAAGACTGCTGCTCGACGGCACTCGGAGAAGCCGTTGGAAGAGACCAGAGATGACAGGCAAGCCGAGCCAAGCGGGCGTCAAAGAAACGACGAGTGTTCACGTGGTCTAGCGGCAATGGCCAATCGAAGGCGAGGATGACGCAAAGTAGGCCCGTCGGCGGCTTGTGGAGTCTGGGGCTCCAGTTCTCCAGGTCTTGGGGGTGAGTGTGGAGAAGGAAACACGACCGTCGGGAAAAGGCATGGCGTCGCTGATTGGCTGGCTCGGCGGGCGCTCGGCGCGTCTTTGGACCGCCTCTCTCGCTTCACGTCGTCATTCGCCCTCTTTTGGCCTGCTGCAGACGTCTCCCCCAGACGCCTCTCCTTGTCGGTCAAATTGCCCATCTCGTTCATCTCACGGCTGTGGCTGCTCCCCGAGCTGTCTCCACGGGATTATGCTTCCGAATAGGCAGTCTTCCGGTTTACTGGCACCCACCATGGCCACAATCTGGCCATGCTTTGTAGACCCACCGTGGTCGAGTACCTTTAATACGCTTGCATTTCCCCGTCTCTCTTGTCTGTCCTCTCAGTCCTTTGTCAACAAACAATCGAGACTTTGACTCTTCCGCCGTCTTTCCAACCACAATGCAGCCGGAGCGTGTGCTCTCCGACAAGGAGATCAAAAGCGAGTTCGAGAGAGGTGCCACTCACGTCGAAAAACTTCCAACGTCTGATATCCCCGACTTTGTTGGTGAAGATGTTGCGTACGGTCCCGATGGTTTTAGCGGCATCATTGGCTCGCCATTTGTCTGCGGTGCTGCCTTTCTTGCTTCTCTTGGTGGTTTTTCCTTTGGGTATGTGTAATTTCGCCCAGCACAAGACTTCTGCTGACCCATACAGATACGACCAAGGAGTGATTTCCGTCATCAACGTCATGCCCCAATTTAAAGCGCAATATCCTGAGATCAACAGCGGCTTCTACAAAGGACTCATGACAGCAATGCTGGAGTTGGGCGCCTTTTTGGGATGTTTCTTCATGCCGTGGCTCGCCGACAAGATTAGCCGCAAGTGGGCATTGAGCGTCGTCGTCGCCATCTTTTGCATCGGAGCCGTCATCCAAACTGCTGCCCCGACCTATGCCGTTCTCACTTTTGGTCGCTTCTTTGGTGGCATTGGCGTTGGAACTCTGGCATTGGTAAGTAAATCAATGATACTTTTTTGGCTCAGGCTAACAAACCAGGGCGCCCCCCTGTACATTTCAGAAATTGCCCCACCAAATCTCCGCGGTGCTCTCCTTGTCCTCGAATCGGTTTCCATTGTCCTCGGTGTGGTGATTGCTTACTGGATATCATATGGCACACAGTAGGACTGAAAAACTATACCTTTTTCTTCGCTAACATTTGCAGATACCTCGAGGGAGACATTTCCTTCCGCCTCCCCTTTGGCCTGCAAATGGTCAGCGCCGTCTTCCTCGGTATCGGCATTCACTTTTTCCCGTACAGCCCCCGTTGGCTTGGCCTCGTCGGCCGCGAAGAAGACTGCATCGAAAGCCTCTGCAGGCTCCGTCGCCTTCCTCGGACAGATCACCGCGTGCAAACCGAATACCAAGCCATCATGACCGAAGTCGAGTTCCAGGCGAGAATGCTGGAGAAGCGCCACCCGGGCGCCAAAGGCCTCAAGCTCGAATGGCTGACTTGGACCGATCTCTTCAACAAGCGCACTTGGCGCCGCACTGCCGTTGGCGTGGGTGTCGCCTTTTTCCAACAATTCTCCGGAATTAATGGGTATGTGTGTTTCTGCCCTGGGGAGCCTTCGCTGACGGTCGTAGGTTCATCTACTACGCTCCCACTTTGTTTTCCAGTCTCGGTCAGACTGATGAAATGTCGCTCGTCCTCTCTGGCACCTTGAACGTTGGCCAGCTCGTCGCCGTCCTGCTCTGCTTTTTCATCATCGACAAAGTCGGCCGTCGGCCCCTTGCCATTTGGGGAGCCGTCGGAATGGCACTGCCGTACATCGTCATGAGCGCGCTTGTCGGCATGTACTCGCACGACTGGGCCGCAAATAAGGCCGCCGGCTGGGGCACCACCGCCATGGCCTACGTTTACGTCATCATGTACGGCGTCTCATACTCGCCGCTCGCTTGGGCGCTCCCCAGCGAAGTGTTTAGCAACTCGACCCGCGCCAAGGGCGTGGCTCTGTCGACGGCGACCGTGTGGATCTCCAACTTCATCATCGGCGTCATTGTGCCGACCATGATTGAAGAAGCCGGCTTCGGCACGTACGTCTTTTTCGCCATCATGTGTCTGCTCGCGGCCGTGTGGGCTGTCATGCTGGTACCCGAAACCAAGGGCAGGACGCTGGAGCAGGTCGACGAGCTGTTTGGCGACGGCAGCGGCGCCGAGGAGAAGGAAATCATGCGCGAGGTGTTGCTGAGTGGAGGCGCGCGCCGGGCCGAGAATTTGCTGACGGCTGGAAAGGTGAATGGTTCGGGCGATGAGACGAGTGTTTAAGCTTTGATACCCTTGCATGGTTTGGCGTTGCGTGGTAGTCATGACAATATGAAGACATCTTGATCACTTTCTCCGTCCTTTTTCTTTTTCCCAAAGCTCTTCCACCACTCGTCTCACGATCATGATGTCCCGTGGTCCAACGCGGCAGCACCCGCCAATCCAGCGGGCGCCAGCCTCCCACCACTCTCTGACCCTCTCCTCCAAGCTTGCGCCCTGGGACTTGTCGCCCCTCCACACCTTGGCTTCTGCATCCCAAACTTCGCCGCTGTTGGGATAGCAAAGCAGCGTCTTGGACGAATGCTCCCTCAACAGCCTCAGCGCCGGCGTGACAAGGTCCTGTGGCACACAGTTGACGCCAATCGCCACGACGTGCTTCGACGCCTCGACAATGGCGCAGACAGCAGACAGCGGCGTGCCATCGCAGAGCGTCACGTCGCCCTCTGCACTCCTCTTGACTGACAGACTGACCCAAGCCGCGACGCCGCTATTTGCAAACTCCTGCTCCTCGAGCAGCTCAACCAACGCCGCCACCTCCTCGCCGTTCGGTAGCGTCTCGAGCGCTAGCACATCAACACCCTCATCCACAAGCACGCGCATCCGCTCGCGATGGAAGTCCTTAAACCCGGCCCGCGACAGGTCGTACGCCCCGGTGTACTCGCTTCCATCAGCCAAATACGCGCCATACGGGCCGACACTGCCAGCCACGAAGCGCGCCTGTCGCTGGACGAGGCCCGCCGCCTCTTGCGCGCCGTCATCCAGCGCTTCCCGCACTGCGCCGACACTGGCGCTCACCACATCGCGGAGGCTGCAGTCGTAGCCTTCTTGCTGCAGGCCCGCCGCGCTGGCTTGGTAGCTTGCTGTCGTGCCAACCTGCGCGCCGTGCTGGAAGAAGGAGGCGTGCGCGGCGCGGACGGTTTTGGGCGCTGTGAGCAGGGCGTCGGCGCTCCAGAGCCGTGTTTGCAATGGTAGTGAGAAGGGAGGCGCTTCCAGCGTTGTGGCGAGCCCACCGTCCAGGATGAGGGGATGAGAGGGGGAGGGCGGTGTCGGCATGGCGGTGAGATGCAATGGTGCGTTTGATGTACTCTTGCTCCTTGTTCAAGTCTCAAAATTGCCCTTTCTGTCAGTGTCTCTGAATATTTGATCCTGCTCTTTGGATCGCTTGCGCTCTCAATGCGTAACGTCGATGAATCGAGGTGGCTGGCGACTGTCGATGGAAATGAATGCTCCTTGACTGTGCGGGGTGATTCCAATCGACGCGTGCAGTCATAACACAGAAGCAATCGAACCGATCGAGTGCAATTGCAGGGCTGTTGCTGTCGTTGAAAATGGGTTGTCAACGCGCGGAGCGGGAAGAGGGGCGCTGAGATTTTTGCAGGCCTGGCGGGTGGGACTTGTCATGGCCGCTTTGCGCAGCTGCTTGCCCAGTGCAGCCGGCTATGACATCCCCGCCGCGCGACGCACGCCCTCAGTTCCTCATCTCCCCCTGGCGAGAACAACCCCTGGCCACACCGTCGACGCGCAAAGCACCTCTAGTTGTAGAAAAAGGGTGTTCTCAAACGTCAAAAGCGAACGGGAGCTCCATCAGACAAGAGACTCAGTTTCCCAACCGCACAAACCCGACCCCCCCATTCCTCCACCAACCCCTATCCCAACACCCCACCACACGCTCATAACCCCCATCATTCTGACATTACCTTTCCCACGGCACTTCCAGCTCGTCCGTACTCGCTTCTTGCAAAAAGAAGCGCGCTCCCACGTCCAGGCGGCCCATGCACGGTCCCCGTTCGGTCCCTTTCCCGTCTCCACCCCCTCGCACCGAAACGCAAAAAAATCTTCACCACAACCTCAACACCACGCTCCCAATCACCTGGATGAGGGAGATAGTGATGGATTCGCCGGGAATTTAACCCGGGATCTCGGACCGTATCTTGGGTTCCTGGTTTTCTGAATCAAGACTCTTAATGAGGTGAAGATTGGCAGCAGCCTACTATATAGTGGAAGGGGGGTCCACGGGGGTCTCCCCCGCAATTATATAAAAAATACACAGAGCCACGGTGCAGCACAGCTAGTTAGCAGAGAAAATTAGTAATGATAGGTACAAAGAGACATTTCTTTTTCAGAAGAGTTCAAAGTAGCATGGTAGAATGTTATTAGTGCTAAGAGTAAGTCCCAACCGGCAACCACCTGCACTATAAAGATATGGTCTGGTGTATCAGGAAAACCAAGTGGCCCAGGCGGGCTATGGTCAGGGCTGAGTTTATGCCAACTCACCCAACCCACACCTGGGCGGGGTCGCTTCATCTCCCTTCAACTACCCACTACATAGCACTCCCAAAGCATAACATATAGCCACCACCCCATTTAAATTTACATCTTTAGTATTCCCCATCACCGTCTTGTCGCGGCCAGCAATAGTTCATTAGAAAAGAGCATGAATATGACCATCACCCTAGCATCATGCTTTATACCAGTATAAGAACGCGACACCATTGCCAACTAGCAACAGTAGAAAAGATGCTCTTTGCAGCTCAGTCGGCAAACTCTTATGATACTTCAAACCAGAGGAGCAATCTTCTTCACGGCGTGCTTAGGAAGCAGATGCTTAATGCAGATATTTACTTGGACACAATCAGCCGGACGGGCCCAACAGTAGAGTACATGACAAGAGGTTGCAGGTTGATTGCGGAACAATGCCAGCGAAAGACGCGGATGAAATACCCACCTCAAGTTGGTGGTACTTTAGTCTAGTTGCTTTGTTAAAATAGGCGAGGTAGAGTCACAGGAATGATAGAAGCAGTTCAAATGGAAATGAAGAATTTTATTGCGCGCCTCTGCTTTATCTACTGCCAGATCGCAGAGCTGTCGCCAGGCGCACCATTTAAAAGCAAATCTGCACATCCACTGACAAGGACCCTCTTTCTATCAACCCAGCATCCTCCAAGAGAAAAGATATGTACCTGAAATTCTGCTGACTACCATACAACCTATCCCTTACTGCCCCTTGTTCTACTGCTATCCCTTCCACTTCTGCATCCTCTAACCGGACCCTTAGTAGCTGGTCCTTTGGCAGCTTGGCCTTTAGTAGCCTGGCCTTTGCCAGCTGAACCCTTTGCAGCTGGTGGTTGCTTCAGAGTCCGCGTTCGGGACATGGGCCTGGATTCGTCGGAGTTACTGCCAACTGCGTGGCTGTTGTTCGAACTTGTTCGCGAACGTAACACCCTATTGGATGGATGCGTGCCGGTCTGATCCATCTCTACCACCTTTTCGAGGAAGGCTTTGAGGTCGTCAGCGGACAGTGATCAGATGAAATTGATACTTGGGTGATCTTGGGTATCATCGTCATCATCCTGACGGTCTGCGCCCAGAGCGCTAATGTACGCTGCTCTAAAGTCCTCAGCCATGGGATCGCGCTTATAGTCCTGGCGAAATGCCTGTAATTGGTCGACCGCAAGGTGGGGCCAACCCTCTTGGGCAAAGAACTCAGTGAATTTGGGGAGGGCTAGGGTATCTTGGTCGTTTCTGATGTTGGACTTGAAACGGTAAGTTTTAGCAATGAACATGTAGAACTTGCTGTGGCTCGACTCCTCAACACTTTCCATCACCGCTACCAAGGCAGCATTGTCTTCCGATGCAACTCCCTCGTCCTTAAGTCTCGCGACGTAAAAATCACAGAACTCCTTGCTGCGTTCCGTTGGCTTGGAGCCCCTGTTCTGCCACATGAACTTCTTACCAATTCCCTCCCAAGCCACAACGAGTGACTCAACAGTTGGGCGAAAACGGTCGCTGGTCATGACCTTGTACCTCTGCAACTTCTCGCGTCGAGCGGCTTGAGTTGAGGCTGTTGTCGCTGCAGACCGAGCTGCTGGGGATATCAGGTATGAAGCGATAATGTTCAAAGTCTTTGCCATTTCGTCTTGGCGGGACGCGAGAAAAGCTAGATTATTGTATATCATGAATGACTCTGGAGAAAGCATTGCAAGGTTGGTTGGGGCAATCCACTGTTGACCCAGCGTCGAATTACCGAGATTCAACTGCAAAGGTTGAACTTCTAGGTCGCCTGGAGCGTTGCGGGACCTTGATCGTGACATGATGGATCAGAAAATGGATTGATCACAAAGGCTGAAAGAGCTCGCCCGGAAGGTGGTCATCAACGTAAGGGCTGTCTCCCGCCGGTTTAATACTGGAGAGACAGGCCCTGCTTGTATGTGCTGCCATGGTCGATTGTTTGCCAGCAGGAATCAAAACACTCCATGGCAAAGCGTCTGCCAGACAGCCGTAGGTGCATCCATGCTGATTTCCATAGCATTCATGAACCTGTCTCGATCTTTCTTGACGCAGTTGTTCGCAGGCAACTTCGCACCAAACCGACAGTCCACAGATACGCGCATGCCAACGCCGCGTCCAAGTCGGAATCGAAAGGTGTGGTAGTTACAAGTAGGAGATGAGTGCCAGTCAGATTGTCTTGGGGCAGCTGTTTGGTGATGATTCTCGCTCCAGCAGTATTCAAGCCAAGCGGCGCAAACTGGAGGTTGCCACTGTTCCGCAGACAACGAGAGCTGCATAGGTAGGTTATGGAGGCTTCCTTGCCTTTCGAAGAGGTATGACAGCTAAATTCTAACGATTTCTTCCTGGGGGTTCTTGCGGCAGTTCATTTTGCATGCGATGCCGCGCATCAACTCCATTTCTAGCAACGGTAAGAATTGTGTTTCTCTGTTTGATTTCTTGCTATGGCATGGGAGCAAGCACATTTGCACCAGTGCAAGCAGAAATCAGAGTACCAAGCGCTGTTGGCAGAAAGAAGGACGTGAGTGACTGTAGGTGCCCGCTCTACACGCACCATCAGTTATTCACCCACCCACCCACCGTGTTTTCTTTTGTCCAGTTGCCATACCCTCCTCCATCCACACCCCACACCATCCATCCCTCTACTTAAGTTCCTGCTTCCTTCACGTCCACTAAACGTGATGCTACCTCTGAAGCGACAAACTCTTACCAATATCCTTCAACACCTCAACCCCCAGCAAGTTGACGACTATTGGAAAGATTTGGGTCACCTCATTAGCTCAACTTCACCCTCAACATCAGACGCAGCCAACATGTCCTCCCTCCAAGGCTGTATGTTAGCTAAAACGCTCGACCGCATAAGGGCAGCTGGAACAAGCAATGAAGAGGTTGAGGACTTGATGGACCATATTGAAAAATCTAACATCGATGCCAGAGGTTTCCACTGGCATGCTCCATCAACCCAGAATCGCTAAAACCAGGTCTTGAGGAATTACCTTATTTTCATCGAGCGCATGATACTCCGTTCTGCAGAGGATATCCCCGAAGACCGATTGAAGGAGTCTGCCTTCCGAAGAGATTTTGACAAGCTCTACAATCTACTGCATAAATTTCTTATCTTCATTTATGCCATGGCGCGACCGCGCTCCAAAGCGACCGGGAAAAGGATTCAGTACCGAAGACTTGCCCACTACAGAGATGCTCTCATCTTCTAGACCGATCATTTTCTCAAGCAGCGTAATGAGGAACCTCCGAAAATATCTGCACTCTTCAACCAAATGGCCGAGCAAATGAAGATGCTGCAGGCAACGTACAGCAACAAGACCGCCCAGAAGCCGCGCAAAACCTACATTGGGGAGGACGAAATCCACCAACTGATCAATTACGAAATGCAGTCCAGTAAATGCATCGAGAACAGTGAGCAACATCAAGTTACTTGGTGCATTGGCTGTATTGCAGCTGTCCGCCCAGGCAGCCTCTGTCTTTCTAAGTTTGGTCGCAACAAGCCCCTCTGCTGGGAAGATCTGACCTTCACAAGGGGGGACGAGCCGGGCATGTTTAATGTCAAGCTCGTTTTCAAGGACCTCAACATCAAGGCTGCTGGAAGTGCCGGCAACAGAGGCAGGGAGCCCCATGGTCTTGAAGTCAACTTTATTTCGCTGAAAGATGCAGAGGAGCTGTTTCTGTCTACCCCTCATCGCCTGCTGGTTATCGCACTTCGTCGCCATTTGATCAAGGGGATTGAGACTCTTGATGAGCTGATCAACTACCCCTTCCACCAAATCAAGATTAAGGAAGAACATCTTACTGACCCAATTTTCTACGCCAGCGTTCCCAAGGGCCAGCAACTCAATCCTCCCCATCCACTCAAAGCTGCAGCGCTTTCCAAGTATCTAGCCAACCAGGGCTTAGCTCTTGGTTACAACAAGGGCATCTTGTTCTATTCGCTTAGGCGCAAGGCCAGATTAGACTTGGTTCATCGTATTGGTCTCAAGAATGCGCGCACCATCATGGGCCATGCCCCAGAATTGCGAACGCTTGAGCGGTACTACCTTTCTCTAGGACCAACAATCGACCTGACCGCCACAATGTCTGAGCGGCCTGTTGAAGCTGGTGGACACTCTACTGAGCTAGTTAGGCAATCGGCTCCTCTTGCCATTAATCGACCTGATGAGGATACAATCAAAAGGACTCGCGGCGCTGCCTTGGAAGCATACACAAGCATGCTCATTTGCATCAAGCCTAATAGTCCCTGTGACTCGACACCTGCTGTCTTAAAGGCCTACCAAAAGAACATATGGTGCAGGGTAAAGAAGGAGCTCGTCGCGAAAGAGGCTAACCTTCAGAAGATGAATATAACCCAAGAAGACTTCTAGGGTCAAGTGGGCGCATTGAAGGCTTCGGAATTTGCAAAGTCCATCCTTTCCCGTGCTCAGGACGCTCTCTCAGGACCAGATATCTCTGCCATTGATGCAGATGAAGATGAAGACGACGCGGCTAAAGGTCAAGAGCTGAATGATGACCTTGGTAAGTCGTCCAAAATTTTGCAGCTGACGCTCTGCCTTGGCCCATCTGACTGACATGTACGCTGTTGCAGAGCTTGACCTCGAAGATGAGGCAGCACGTGAAGGGACTCGCAGCCTTAACATGTCTGTCGACCAGAGCGACTGTCTCTTCGTCCAGCAGGATGAACCCGATGAATATGCCCAGGTATGTGCTGCAAGTTTCCCATCAAATTCATCAAAACATCACCCTTTGAATTCACTTGGTAGGTCGTGTGCTGACAGGACATCGCTTGAAGCCCTCCCGTGAAGAAGTTCTGCTGTCGTTCAAAGAGATTGCCCGAACTTTCATGGACACAATCCTCACCAATGCTCTGTCAATTTCAATCGAATTCAAATCGACCGGCCGCACTTGTGAGCTATGCGAAGAGGACAACACTGCGTCAGAGGAATCGAAGCGCAAGCTGTGGTTCTCGGGGATGTCCCTGAAGCGGCATCAAGAGGGAACTTATCACTCGCGGCGATCTCGCTGGGACCGCATGCAGAAGCTCCGGGTTGCGAGGGATCCTAACCGTGGCTGGGTGTGCCCTTACTGCCCAGAGTCTGCGCAAAAAGACCACGAAAGTCTCAGCCATCTGGTGCGCCACATCCTCAGCACTGGGCAGCGTCGTCGGGAGAGCATTCTGGCGGATGTCTACATGCTCCTGCATGAGAGGCTTAAGGCGGAGGATGGGTGGTACGATGATGATTTCCAAGGTGACGTGAGCAACGAGCGGAAGCGCTCCCGGGAGAGGGAGGCGCGTCGGTCCCTTGGCTCGATGGGCCTTACGTTCGCCGAAATGTCGCAGTACACGACGCCCGAGCCTCACCCAGACTTCCCTGGATTGCTTCAGCGCGGTGACTTTGGTCTGTACGACATGCCAACTCAGTACCAGGGCTTTCTGAAGCCAGATGCCAACTACAGCGCCGGCGAATCAACTCCTGTCCATTTCAGGGACATGTTCATGACTGTGCCAACGCCGCAAGCGCAGGTTGATCATGCCATGAATTTTCGCTTCAAAAAAATCCTGGAAACGAAGTCGTCTCCCATCTACTTCGAGCGCCGCACGCAAGAGCAGACTCGCCCTGGAGAGGCCGAGACGGGTCCTGAGGATCCACCAAACAACTGAAACACTCTTCGATACCAATGGAGGAAGATGTGGACGGGGTTCTTGATGCGCGCGATGGGACATGTGGACGGAGTTCTTGGTGGGCGTGGTGAAAATCAACACGGGGTACGAATTGCTTTTGACTTTGTACGACAATGCGGGTTCGGAGACACACGGGAATCGGGCGGGAATGAGCTTCAGTATCAGGCACGTGTTTTCTTTCGAGAAGACGCGGTCAGTATGGGGGCTCCAATGGTTAGCAGGTAGCTTCAGTCAATGAATCAATGCCAGCTGCACTTCTTTTCGAATGGACTTTCCATGATCATGGAATCCGGAATCCTTGCACTCGGATCCGCGTTGTGCATGACAGCGACTATCCTGACACCTCAAGTACATGTTCATCAAACTACTGACAGACATCACCTCATGACGGTTCACCCGCGCAATCGGCATGCGATGTTCAAAGTTACGCGATTACCCAATCTAGAAAGGTCATCAAATCGCGCTGCACACAACTCTCCATCCACACTATAGCCAACTGCTTTGCGTGACAACTTCATGCCTGCGGCTGCCCTGCCTATAGAGCCTTCAAGGCAGTGATTAATGCCATTGGACACGGCCCTCACTAATGACAGCGACCTCCTCATAACTAGCAATGTAAGACAGCCAACACTTTATACTTCTTGTGCGCAGATGTCTGTGGCGGCGTGCGGGTGGGACTACAGACAACAAAAAGATTTGTGCATGACCACCACCAAAGGCACAACCGCTTGCCGTAAAGGGCAAAAAAGTATTGGATCCGCCAAGAATCGAGCTCGGGACCTCTCCCACATCAGAGCATAGCTTTTGAGCAGCTCGATGCTAAGGGAGTGTCATACCCCTAGACCACAGACCCGATTCTTGGTGTTGGTTCGTTGTAGGAACTTGTTGGAATTGACTTCGGGAGTAGGTTTATGACTAGGATGAGGCAGGAGTCCAGGGGCCGTCGTGGAATTCGATGGGGGCGCCTGGAGCATCACTGACTTGCAGTGAGAGAAGATAGGGAGCCGGAGCGTAGTGATGGAGAGAGACACATATCGGCTGCTTGTATGCATGCTTTTGTCGCCTGAAATCAGCAAGCCGGCGGCGGTTCCTTGTTGAGCAAACAGGAGAAAAAGTTGCGCATTGCCCCTGACCCCAACTTTAATTGTTTTTGACTGATCCAGCTACACTCTGCGCTCGAATATTACCTCGTGCCAGTATTGTGAATACTCTTATTATCTTGGAGGAGCGAAGACGCATGAATGCTCCCAACGAGGCGCACCTTGTTTTGACACACGTCATTGAGCCAACTCTTCCGACGGAGCTTTGCAACAGAGAAGCGTCAATCGGATAAGAGATACATTTGGTCCACTCTGGAAGACCGCTTCCGACTTATTGCGGCTGCGTTTGTCTTTTGCAGAAGTGTTCTTATCGTCTCCTCAGCAGCTGTCTCAATGGCGCCTCCATCACCGCGCAATGGAGTAGCGTTGAATTGTTCAATGATGCCGAGTGTCTCGGAATCGTGGGCCGCAAATCCTGTGAAAGAAGAGCTTGAAAGAAGAGCAGAGAATTCGAACAAGGAGAGAGACTTGTGATGCACAAGAAAAGAAAGAGAAGAGATTGATCCGGACACACAGTGCGAGCCGGGCAGACAAATCAGAGACTTCCCCTGCAACTTCAAACGTCGCAAGCTGGCGATTAAAGTCAACGCGCAGCACCACATTCACAAAAGCAAAGGATTAGAAATTGAAGATGGGGAGTCAGTGATGGAGAGGCAGGAGAGCTTGGTTCGGCAGCCTCTTCTGTGTGCCTGTCCAGTGGCTTTCTACAAGATGGAAACGTATTCACCCCCTTTTCCCAGAGATATGCTTCACTGACCGTACGTCCAGCACATCCCGGCCACACAACGCTCCTCGTTCATGGGTACTTTTCGTTCTTGAACATTTCTTCTTCAACGCTCCTTGTACATGCATGCTCCTTGCCGTGAACACTCCTTGTTTACAACCTCCTAGCCCGCAGTAATCCAAGACTGTCTTCAATTAGATCCATTGTCATCCTCGCCTTCCTTCCTTCAGAGCCACCAGAGTCCACGCCGCCGCCATGGTTTCCTCCCTTTCCACAGCTTCCCGCGCAGCCGCCTCAAGTCTGCCGACCTTGTCATGCAACGAGTCGTTTTGCGTTTTCAAGGCCTGGTTTAAGCGCTGATACAGGTCGTTCCGTTCTTGCAAGGCCTCGTGGGAGCGCTGTAGCCTCTCGTAGTCCGCGCGCGGCACAAATTTCTCCTCGATGGCGGCGGCTCCGGTGTCCATGTCTTGATCTCCGTCGTCAGAGCCCATGACCGTGAGCGGGGAATATGCTGGAGCCTCCATGGTATACTGCTCCTCCGATATACCATCCTGCTCACCATCCACATCCATGTCGTCGTTGTCGTCGTTGTCGTCGCTGACGCTTGCAGTACCCTCCCCCGACTGAGGCTGTGCCTGCGGATACGCGTAATGCACCGGCATGGCAAGCTGATAGTTCATCGGCTGAAAATTCTGTATCCGCGCGAACCGCAGCAGGCAAAACGCACGATACACGTCCTCAGCCTCGAAGATCGGCTCTCCCGTCACGTTCGCCGCAATGTTGGTGCTGTTCCGGAACAAGTGCGGCAGGCGAGCCATCAACTGCACGACGCCCATGGCTTGGCCGACATAGTGCATGTCGTACTCGTGGAACAGCATCATGTTATCCTCCACTCTCAAGTCCTGGAGGCAAGGTTGGCGGAAGAAGCCGACGCGCTGGCGGATGCGGGCGAGTCTGCGGCGCCAACTGCCGCTGCCGTGGACGATGAAGAACATCGAGAAGAGGCGATTTTCGACCCAGCGCGCTACCGGACCTGCCGCGCGGATGTCGCCTGATGGGAACCACTTGCGGTTTTCGGCGTCCAAGAATTGGCGGAAGAAGGCTTCGTGGGTGCGGAGGATGGATTGGAGCTCGTGGGTGTGTGAGAGTCCCAAGTAGCCGCACAGCAGGTTCTTGGCGCGGTAGACCTTTTGGCGAGGCTTCAGATCACAAATTCGCACGACGTTGGGCGGCTCGTTGAAGTTCGCGGCGGGAACGGGTTTGTCGACACGGATTGTGAGCTGAGGATTTCCAGTCTGCTGGGGAGGTCGAGGGTTTGGAATCGCCGCAGTCTGGATACGAGGGCTGTACTGCGGGATGGTGTTTATATGCTGTTGCTGCTGCAGCTGGTGATATGTCGGCAATGTCGACATTGCCGGCGTCGGCTGGAGAAGGTTCTTGTCTGAAAAGGCCATGACTGTGTGTGGTGAGCTTGGAGCATTTGAGGCAGAGATACCGCTAAATCGACTCACCTTGACAAAGAGTACCTTGGTGCTCTGTGATCTGGTTCAGATGAAAGTGTTCTGTGTTCACCGAGTGACCTTCAAGTCGATGCGGAGAGTGTGAAGCAGAGAAGCAGGCGCCGAGAATGTGTAAAGAGAAGCAGGCGCCGAGATTTTGTAGAGAAAAGCAGATGCCGAGAGAAAACAATTGTAACAACAGTTAAATAGCAGTGCATCAGCGAAGGCGCAGGCGCAGGCGCAATACCGTGGCCGCTTCAGCGCACAGACCTATGACAGCACCATATTAACACATTAAAGTGTTAATTCTGGGGAGGAATGGGGAGCAGACCATTATCTTTTCCATTTGTCCAAGTCTCCATCACAGCGGCTCCAGGGAGCATTCATCACCGCTGAAGATGAGGCCAGGGAAGTGTCATTCACTGCTACCGTTCCGCCTATGGAGCTGCCATTCACGACCACAGATAGATTTAAGGAGGGACAGCCGCAAGGGAAGCAGGACGCTGGCTGATATACACTGCTGCATTGGTCTTCTTCCACGCAGCATTCGTGATTGCCAGCACGAGCAACAAACCGGCAGAAGCTCTCAGACTGAACAAACGATTGCCTATGTGTCACGCATTGCATTGGAAAGGTAGATGGTAGAGTTTCCATTGACTGACTGTCTTGTTTCTCCACCATTGATGCCACCACAGTTTGGCTTGATTTTGCAATGACCTTGCCTAGGCCTGGGTATCTCAAAGCAAAACTGTAACCTGCCTTGTGATGTTAGGATCGGAATCCGTATCCCAGTCTCTCTCGTAAAATTCCGCAAGCTGTTTTTTTGTTTTCGATGTTTGGACGACATTCACGCCGGCAATGTCTTAAGGAGGGGTCATTATGTCGAGGAGCCTGAGTTTGCTGTCAGCCATTCTGCACGTAGCACATTCCGGGAGGACTTGATCACTTACCATTTCCGATGCGATTTCAGTCCACCATGTCGGGCATCTTAGCAAAAAGCGGACTTTCTTTGCAACCTTACAGCATCCGAAGCAAAGAGCCCGCATGTTGAGAGTTGCGATTTGAATTTGGTTGTCCTTGGAGGTGCAGAATGGCGTGAAAGTAAGACCGAAGAGACAAAGGATGCGCCGACGGACCGCCAGCAGCGTTGACGAACAGCTCTTTTCAGATCAGGAGCACCGCGCAAGGAAGTTGGACTATTCCGTCTCAGACATGACCTCGCATGGAGAGTCTTCTCCATCTGGATACTCTTCCGAGTCAGATGCGCTGTCGTTAACGGCACGAGCACGGGAGCTCTCGAACTGCTTGCGCCAAGGTTCTTTGGCGCAGTGCTCCTGCGGAGTGAACTGGTACGCGGTGGCCGGGTCAAGATTGTTTTCCTCGTAGAACGACGCCGGCAAGTGGCACGGGGCCAAGGTGCCAGCGACCCACTTCGCAAGTTCAGAGCCTGGAGAAGCGGTGAATTCGGCCGCGAAACATCCCTTCTGACTGAGCCAGAAGAAATGAAGAGGGTTCATGGCCCTCAGACCCTCAATCCACGTCCGCTTGCGACAGCCACACAATGGGCCAACCCAGACGGGCCAACCAGACTGAGTGCAGAAGTGGAGGTTGTGGAGAAGCGACTCATCTTCGAGCATTTTGGCGCTGAAGACACCTTCGATGGCAAGGCAGGCCATCTGGTACGGGTCGAGCGAGCGGATCAAGATTGAAGGGTCCAGGAAGCCATGCAGCCACCACGGCCAATGTTGGACAGCTTCAGGTCAAGCCCCAGGCCAACGCTAGCTCTTCCAAAGGGCATGCAACCACCACACCCAAAGAAGGACAGCCTCAACCGCAAACCCAGCCCCAAAACGGGTCCACGGCCAGCAACCAAGCGGACAAACTCGACGACGACGACGACGACGACGCTCCCCCCGCATCAAAGAGGAGGCGATACAGTTACCGGGGGGCACTAACAAGTCGGATAGCCGAAGCGGTAAGAAGTCGGCCAACCGACGAGTGAGTGAGGTGGAAGGGTAGGCGGCAGGAGGCCTTCGGTGCCTGACTGCCGTGGCGAGGAGAGGAGGAGGAGGAGGAGGAGGAGGAGGGTCGGGGCATGTACGTAGGTACCGAGTCAATACAAATGAACGGACGCTCCACCTCCACCTCCCCCACGCACTACCAATGTTCCTACCATACCCAACAGAAAATGAAGAGACATGACACAGACCAATCCAATCCAATCCATTCCGAATGACGACTCATGATCCATTCATTGGCAATCCACAAGCACGCAGCGCAGCTTATTCTATCAATCGATTGGATTCGGATAGGGGCTGGGGATCATAAACGTACAATTCGCAGGTTCCAACCGAAGACACAAACGACGACTCAACTCACCTCAACAAAGTTCGACCCCACAGAGAGAGCTCACTGGAATTCGTTGCGTTGCGTTTCTGCTTCCTTTCTTCCTTCCTTTCTCTCCTCCTGCATCCTTCCGTCCGTCGTCGTCGTCGTCGCCGTTCTTCGCTTCGCTTCCATCCATCCGCCCATCATGACGCGAACAACCACACAAACAAAACCCTAGCGGTCGCGGTCTATATACTCGCCATCACTATCATACGCCCTCCCCCTCTCCCTCTGCGCCTCGCCGCCCGCACCCTCTCCCCCTCGTCCCCTGCCCCTCCCACGGCCCGTCGCAGCCGTCCCACCGCTCCAAAAACCACCAGCCCAGCTCCTGACCTCGCTCCATCCGTCGCGCGCCCACGCCACGACGCCGCCATCATCACCGTCGTCATCGTCGTCCATGTCGTGCATCAGCCCCTGCCGCTCGGCCGTGCTGCCGCGCTCGAGATCCAAGTCCAGGTCGTCGGCGTCTGCGCTGCTGGCCCCGCCGCCGCCACGCCGACGGCCGCGGCGGTACACGTCGTCGATGAAGGGGTCGTCGGGGGCGTCGGCGGAGCGCATGCTGAGCGGGCGCGCGGCAGAGGGCGAGTCGTTGCGTGCAGAGGCAATGGCAGACTGCGAGGGGAGAGACGACGTGGCCGTTTCGTAGAGGGCGGCGTCGGGGCTGGAAGACATGGTGGATGTAGGGCGGCGGGAAGGTCCGGTAGAAGTGGCCGCAGGAGCCGAGGCGCCAGCCGTGGAAAGATAGAAGGGGGAAGTTGGGCCAGGGGTGTAGGATGGCGCCGAGGTAGGGATGGCGGTTGCGGTGGAGGAGTGAGGGTGCCGCGAGGGACGGTGGTGGTGGCGGCGGCGAGAGGACGAAGGGGACGAGGCGAGACTGCGGACCACGTCGCCTTTGCAGATGGGACAGGTGCGGCGGCGGGTGGTTAGCCATGGTGTTCTGTCAGGGTTTGTTAGCGTTTGCAGTTTATTATTCAGGGGTGAGGACAGCTTTTACATGCACTCGACATGGAATTCGTGGCCGCAAGGCAGACTCATGACGCGACTGACGCCATCCACGTACTCCTCCAAGCACACGACGCACTCTTTTTGACGTCCACCGTACTTGCGCCGCCAGGCTGCCAGACCACTTGCATCCTTTTCGGCATCAGCGCTTCGAGAGCGACTGCGTGCCGTGGGGACATCGCCTGCTGTGCGACTTCGCGGGCGGCTGCGAGACGAGCCCGAGCTGGTAGCTTGCTGCAGCAGAGGCGTGCGAGGGCTGCCTGCTGCTGGTGTTGCGACAGGGCTATTGGAGGCAGTGCTGTCATCGTGAAGAGTGTGGTACGTGCGGACGGGCAGCCGTTCGACCACGCTCTTGGGCGCGCGCCACCTGCGTCGTCTGATGCGCGACCTCAGGAGGAGCAGCGCGTAGACAACTGTCAACGTAACCAGCGGGCTTACGACGAGAACCACAAGCGTGTCAAAAAATGGAGAGTTGGACATGCTTGTGGGCGTAAGCGTAACCCATAGCCCTTCGTGAGGAACGTCTTTCCCTGATCCAGGCGCATGACTCTGGACAGCATATTGTGATGTCTTCAAGGCAGGTCGCACAGAGGTTGGGCTCAGCTTTTGCGTCACCGAAGCCGATGGCTTTGATGGAGAGGCTCCTGGTTGCTTGCCCCAAGGAAGCTTGTTGAACCAGTTGCTCTCCTTGCCGTTGTTGTTTTTCCCAGAGTATTCGCCGCTTCCGGGCAAAGTGCTTCCGCCTTTCGGTTTCGACTCTCCGGGCTTTTGCTTGGATGAAATGTCTTTTGGATTCTTGGCGAGGTCCGTCTGCTGCGGTAAGAGATCCGGATCTCTCCAGTCTTGCACGCCAATGACAAAGTTGTCGGCCGGCCTCGAAGCAGCTTTGGTCGCCGCTGGCTTGGTTCTGTTTGGCGTCGCAGTGGCTTTGGGGGTTTTGGTGTTCGGCTTGGTCTTTCTTGGCTCCTCTTCGTCCCAGTCCTCCACCAGAATCCAATCAATATTTCCGCTGCTCGGAGGCCGCCTGCTATCGCTCTTGCTAATGTCCTTGTTCCGACTGGAGGAGAATAATGTAAAGAGCGAGCGAATCCAGCTAGGTCGAGCGTCGTCGGCGTGCGCTTCTTGCCGCGACGCGCGGTTCGAAGCCTTGGCTGAATTTGCCGCAGACGTCGGCCGGGACCCTGTAACGCCCTGCGTAAAGGTCGGTCTTGCCACGTGGGACTTGTCGCCGCCCTTTAGCTCCTTGCTCGTCTCATGGCCCAGCTTGATGGACTCGTCGAGGGGCGAGTCGTCTGGCTGTCCTCCCGACGGCACAAGCGAAGATAGTAAATGTGCTGTCGTATGCGAGGTAAACAGTGCTGGAATGGTAATGTTGGAAGTATCGCCCCGCGCGTACATGGTCACGAGAGGGCCTCCGCGGATGTCGTCGCCGACGATGACGGCCACGCCTCCTCTTCGCTGGGCCCATTTGACCTTTTCCAAGAAGCCACAGCCACCGCGACTGAGCAGGACGACCTTGCCAGCAATCTCGGCGCTCTCCTGCAGCGACTGGATGTCTGCGTGTTCGCTGACTCTGCCGAGGTCGAGGGAGCTGCGCGATCTGGTGCTGGCCCACGAATAGTCGGAAGGGTCTTGCAAGTGGTTGTCGGTGCCATCTTGCAGCGACGGGTCCGTCTTGGACTCCAAGACACCACCTTCGGCCGCTCTCTTGTTTTGCTTTTTCGCATCCTCGCCCGGTTTGGCGGCCTTTTTGATGGACTGGTCGAGGTCCGGGGTCTTGCCGGCGCGCCGCCTATCCTCCCAGCCAGGCACGTCGCTGCAGCCCAGCTCGCCCTCGGCGCCGGTTGTGAGACCGCCGTGACTGAGGCTGTCGCCTCCGAAACCGCTGCCGGTCCACAGCTGGCCACTCAGACCCTTGGATGGCAGGCCCGGGCCGAATGCCGCAGGTCGAGCAAGGAAGAAGGTCGAGTTGTCGTCGGTCAAGCTGATGATGGCCGACGGAGGGAAAAGCGAGGGAGGGGAGAAGGAGAAGAGGGCTCGCAGCCTGCCCTTTTGTTTTGCAGACTCGTTGGGGTTGGCGGAGGCATCTGCGCTGTGGGTGGGGACGGTGATGTAGAGGAGCAGCGTGATGGCGAGGACGCAGGAGAGCAGCGACAGCAGGAGGCGGAGCGGACGCATGGTCGCAAGGGTGGCGACGCTGCCCGCCGCGTGGAACAGAGGCAGAGGTTTCTGGCTGTTGTTTTGGGGACGGACAGACTAATATGGCGTAAACATCTGGGGAGCACGGCGGCTGGAGGGTGTGGAGAGAGGCCCGAGTGTAAGCGGCGAGCGAGGACGAGGACGAGGACGAGGACAGGACGACGGGGAGAGTGAGAGCGAGAGCGGGCCAGGCGACGGGTTGCAGCACGGGAAGCGACGAGAGAGGCAAAAGCGAGCAGGAGGTAGCAGGAGCAATATGTATGAGGTGTATGGGCAGACAGAATGGACGGGATGGGCGATGCAGTGCGGAGGGTGATGGGTGATGAGTGATGACGGTAGCGGGTCGCAGTTCAGTTGGCCTCTGCAACCGGGCCCGCCAGCGAATCAAACGAACGGCACATGACTGTTTCGACGACGACACCAAATCCCCATCTCCACGCCAGCAGCCGGTCAGGTCACAGCGACATTCTATTCTATTCTCTCTCTCCATGCATGCAATGTAATGTGGTCCTTGACAACTGCCGCGTCACGGCCACGGCCACGGCGTCGACACGTTGGAGCCACCTGCTCTCTCTCCTCCTTCGCCGCTTCTGCAACACCACGCTCCCGTCAACATGCTCCCATCATCTCTGCTCGCTCGCCATGTCTCCGCCTCTCCATCTCACCTCTCACCAACCTCGATTCCTGCGGACTCCACCATCTCATCCTACGCTCTTTCAGCCCTGTGCATCTCACTATTCCTGTTCCTCAAACGGCTTCTTGACTCGACAACAGCCGTGCCCTAGGCCGCATCACCACCTAATCGAATACAGCCTCAGAACTCGCCAAAATGTATACCAACCCACCAGCCGTCACCCCCATTGTCCTGCCCGGCATGAGGGTCAAGACCAGCGAAGTCCCTCCTCCGCGCCCCTTGCGAGGCTTCAGCTGGCTGCCCACGACCATCAAAAACCACTTCATTGCCATGATTGGCGAGTTCACGGGCACCTTTCTGTTCCTCTTCTTCGCCTTTGCAGCCACTCAAGTTGCCAATGCCGGCGCAGCGGCCGCCGCCGAGGTTGCCGACACGGCTGTCGCCGACGCTCCAAACACGCCCGTCTTGCTGTACATCAGTCTGGCCTTTGGTTTCTCGCTGGCCGTCAACGTCTGGGTCTTTTTCCGCATCTCGGGCGGCCTCTTCAACCCAGCAGCAAGTGCTTTGCGGCCTTGCATCGTCTTGCCCAGCTAATTCTCGCAGGTGACATTGGGGCTCTGTCTGATCGGCGCCGTGGGCTGGCTGAGGGGCTTCCTTGTCGTCCTCGCGCAGATTGCCGGTGCAATAGCGTCAGCTGCCGTGGTTTCTGCCCTCTTCCCTGGTGACCTTGCCGTCCGCACCACGCTGGGTGGGGGCACATCCATCGTCCGCGGCCTCTTCATCGAAATGTTTTTGACCCTGCAGTTGATCTTTACCATCTTCATGCTCGCAGCAGAAAAGCACAAGGGAACCTTCCTGGCCCCTGTCGGCATTGGCCTGTCGCTTTTCATTGCCGAGCTCGCTGGTGGGTGCATCGAACCAGCCACCATCTGACGCAGCTAACGGACCACATAGGCGTCTACTTCACTGGCGGCTCGCTCAACCCCGCGCGCTCATTCGGCCCCGACGTCATCCTGCACACGTTCAACGGCTACCACTGGATCTACTGGGTCGGCCCGGCCCTGGGAGCCCTGCTTGCCGTGCTGCTCTACCGCACCATCAAGGTCCTCGAGTACGAAACGGCCAACCCAGGCGCCGACGACGACCACGAGGCCCAAGTCTTTTACCCTGACGAGAACACTGGCGCTCGCAACCCTGGTACCAATAGACCTCCTCGCCCTTTTGTCCTGCACTCCACCAACCCCAACCCCCCCATCTTTGGCACCCTCCCCAACCCCCTTCCACGCCCGCGGTCCTCGTATGCCACACTCCGCTCGAGCAGTGCTAACCGGAGCCGCCCAGCGTCCGCCGCCGCCCGCTACGACGGCCCGTACGCCGCTCCAGGCGAATCAAACCTCGTCGGCCGCTCGCACTCCGACCCAGACCCGCTCCTCGAGAAGGACTCGCCTCCGCTCCGCCGCCAAGCGTCGTTTGAAGGCGCCGCTCCGCCCGGCTCCGTCACGTCGGCCACCAGCTCCGGCACTGTCGCTCGCCATCAGGTCGATCGCGGCGACTCGTCCGGCAGCGCCTTTCCGGCCGGCGTCAATCAGGAGAGCTATGGCGGCGCGAGTGCGCGGCCGTGGAGGGCGTCGCCGGAGGCGGAGAGGGGCTTGGTCGGTGTGCGGAAGTCGTGATGGGGGTGTTGTTGACGCTGCGCGATGCCGGTGGCGCGAGGAGATGTTGACGGGGGTTGGTACAGTATGATGCTTGCTCGTGGCGCTGTGGTAGGTATATGCACGTAAACTGATGTTATTAATGGAGAGGCTATCTTTATATTTTGGCTTCTTGTGCTCGTCATTCGTCGACGGAGCCATTGACGAGACTCGCCGATTCACACCTTGATTTGGTACTGTAATTTCGCGGCCGAGACGCTGACAGCATGAACGGAGTCTATGCGCACCTATGGAACCAAAAAGACAGCGGTTCTCACGACGTGTGGGGAGTATGAGGAGCATTCGATAGCCCACATCTGCGCGGGCAAGGAGCATTCATCCGGACTGCCTGGGACATTCAGACAGCACGTCACAGCCAGGGCAGCAAAGTTGTAAGAGACCAGTCATTTCATTTCATTTCATCCCTCCCTCAGACACCCAGGCCCGCTCGCTATCCCCATCCCCCCGCCTTCTCCAGCAGATCGAGCCGGCCCTCGCTCGCCCACTCCGCGGCCAATGTGTCGAGGAAGCGGTCAACCTCGCCGGTTGCTTCGTTGCCGTTCCGCCCGTCCATATCATTATCGAGTCGCCTCGTCTCGACTCCTTCTGCGTCGCGCGTTTCGACGTCTTGGTTGTTGTTGTTGTTCCGCCTCGGCTGCTGCGTGTCGGATTGACCTCACCTCGAAGGTGGCTGGGTGTCGGTTTGAACCTGGTTCGACGGCGGTTGGGTGTCGATTGGCGGGAGATGCTGTGATGGCGGCGCGTCAGGGCTAGGGTTAGCTGGATCCGTCGGCTGTGCGTACATCAATGTGATGCCACCAAGCTCGATTGAGCGAGCACCACAACGACGCCCATGATGAGGACAAGCAACTCGAGAAGCACTTGCTGGAAGCCATCCA
Organism: Phyllosticta citrichinensis; assembly: GCA_038380885.1. Lineage (NCBI taxonomy): Eukaryota > Fungi > Ascomycota > Dothideomycetes > Botryosphaeriales > Phyllostictaceae > Phyllosticta > Phyllosticta citrichinensis. The sequence goes on along the minus strand of JBBWUH010000016.1, from coordinate 32,926 downwards.
TGGTCGAGGCTTTTTGTCGGCGGACGAGCTGTGACTGCCGCGTCAGATCAAAGACCAACGAGCAGAGTCCGTGACAGTCTGACTGCAATCTCAGGAAGAAAAGGAAGACGGACCCAGCAGCGTGTTTTCTCTTCCATTCGTTCGCTGTCGGTTACCGCCAGCCATTTCCGCGAAAGCACTGCTGACAGGGAGACGTCCAGCAAAAGTCGAATATCAAACATGCTGTGCATACACAATGTACTTACTTGCTCCCGCCCAACCGACTATTGGTCCGTCCGTCCTGTACTAACGCCAGCCAGCAAGGAAGGAACATGAAGGGATACAAATATATACATACAGAGAGACGCCCGAACGCCGGTATTGCCTTTCCCTTCCGCTTGGTTTCCTTCTCCCTCTCGCTCACCCCCATCAGTCGGTCAGCCCCTGAGCGCTGGTCCAGCATTAGAAAAAGAATTCTACTACGACGACTACGACGAGGACGCCGCCGAAGCAGCAGCAGCAGCACCCCTCCACGCAACAACGACGTCGCTCGCAATGCGAAACAGCGGCATCTGGCGCCAACTCTCGCGGGCAACGTGTCGATGCAACAACAACGCAAACAGGGAGACGGAGGTCGAGAACCAGAAGGCGCGCAGGGCGGCGCGGGTCTCGCGGCGGATGTTGACGTGGCGGTGCGTGAAGAGGTAGAGCAGGGTGAGGGTCGTGGCGATGGCGATCCATGCTGGCAGCAGGAGGCGCGGTTCGTCGCCTGCGCCGGAGAGCCGGAGCCAGCGCGATGTCGTGAAGAAGTTGATGGCGACGACGGTCCAGAGGCGCACGAGCGTGGCAGGGGCGGCGTAATTCAGGAGCCTGTCGTTCCGTATGAGTGGTATGAGATGTCTTCAGGAAATGGCAGTCTTACCAGCGCGACATGAGGCAATCGAGAAAGTAGAAGGAGAGGTAGCCCGATGTGGCACACTGGCAGCAAACATTAGCCTCGAGCATCTCCAACAACAGTGAGCTTGAATGAACGACGCACCCAGAGCAACGCCAGGCCCACCTCGGTCAGCACCAGCGTGCCCTCGTCCGCGCCCTCGTACATCCGCTGCCCGCGAATCTCGCCCAGCAACAGATCCAAAAAGGCAGAGCTGTGCCCCATGAACCAGTAGATGGCCGGCGCGCAAGCCAACGCCCGCGAACACAGCAGCGGGACGTGCCATCTGCGCTTGACGCCGAGCAAGCCGGCGACCTGCGGGTGGACGGCCGGCTTGCTGGTCCCCGTGCCCGCCTGGGGCTCCGACTCGGATGGCTCTGGGTCCCGATCGGCCACGCGGGCCGCCGTCAGCGGCTGGAGGTCGCGGTCGCGCATGCGGGTGCCGGTTGCGCTGGAGCGGCGGCGCAGGCGGCGCGGAGGCGGCGACGAGGCGCCGTGGGCGAGGTCCAAGTCGGTGTCGAGCGGGGAGCTGATGGCGCCGAGGGAGCGGCGGCGCAGCGGGGCGTGCAGGGCGGCATTAGGACTGGGCGGGGGGTCGTCCAAGAAGGCGGCGGCGGCGGCGGCGGCGGCATTGCTGTTGCGCAGCGGATGGGCGTGGCGCGGACTCGGCGACGAGGGACGAGAGCGCGAGCGGCGGTCCTCGGCGGCAATGTCCTTGTAGGAGGGCGGAGGGGTCGACGGCGGTTGCTGCGTCTGCGTCAGAGGGGCCGGGGCGGACGGGTTCAACGTGTGGCGGCCGGCTGAGCGAGGGCGTGGTTGGGGTTGGTGTGGAGACATGTGGCCGGCGGCAGCCCACGGTCCGGCGGTGCCCTCGTGCTCTTTTTCTTTTCCCTGATCGCGGCCAGGCGAGGCGGAGGTGAGAAATTCGGAGAGGGAAATCGATGCAAGAGAAGCGTGGACGGATCTGACGAGCGAAGAGGAAACGAAACGGGCCACGCGACGGATGCCGGTTTACAGAGGATCCACGAGCGTCGGGGACCGAGTCGAGAGCGGCAGAGGGCGGCAATGGCGCGCGCAACAGAGCAGCAGAGCACCGTGGTGGAAAGATGGCCAAGCGATGGGTCCGGCGGGGATGAGGACTGGGCGGACGAGGGCGACGAGGGCGACGAGGGCACGCCAGGGTGGGGTGGAGGAATTGAGGGTCGGGAGCAAAGGTCGAGGCGGCCCTTGCTGTCGGCCGGGGAGAGCCAGGAGAGCCAGGAGAGCCAGGAGATGGATGATGGTGTTGATGAAGTTGAGCAGAGAGGTCAAATCAAGCTTGGGCAAGACAAGCGCCATGGCGCGCTTCTTCCCCACGTTGGCGTCAGGGTCTACCGCTGCTCCGTCGATCGTGCATCAGCGTCGCCCTCATTGGCTTTTGCCTCTCTCTGGTCTCTAGAGATGCATGCACTACAAATGCCTATTCCAAAATCGCCGACACGGGCGTCTCCTGCGTCAGGCCCCATGCATACCACTTCTCCTCCTTGCCCAGGAACATGCGCTTCTGCACCACAAAAAGCTCCGTCACCTCGCGCGCCTCCTGCTCCATCCTCTCGCGCGTCACCTCGCCGTCCTTGTCCACCGGCAGCTCCTTGCCCCACGTGTCCAAAAGCTGCTCGCCGTGACGGGTCCTCTTGACCGTACCCTTGACCAGCGCCTGTTGTGACCGGATGCGGTAGATGACCTGCCGGTAGAAGATGGGCCGCTTGTTGCTGTCGCCGCCCGGGTATGGGAGCTGCACGCAGCGGTCGGAGACGAACTTGGGCTTGTGGCTGGACAGCAGCCTCCAGTAAAGGCGCTGGTTGGCATCGCGCTGCGCAATGCGGTTGGAAAACGAATCGACAATGCCATCGGCACATATTTGACGGAGGTGTTCAATGTCGCCGCTGCAACCCCATTGCGTTAGCTCATGTCGTGCCATGCGTCGCACAAGGGCCTGCTTACAATGCAAACGCCGTGTACATTTGCTCGTACAGCGTTTTGGCGAGCTCAGGCACGCCTTTCCTGGTGAGCTTTGGCCGGGGCTTGACGCTCTTGAATTTGTAGAGGCCCAGACTGCATACCGTCAGCTGTCGCGCCTGGTCGGGACCCAGACGGACTGACTTACGTGATGGCGGAGGTGAAGTAGCTTTTGACCAGCTTGTATTCGACCATGAGTCTCTTCTTCGGGTCCTCAAGGATCCCAGGCATGTCCGCGCGGCGCGGCCTTATAAACGTCCCTGCAGCATACCATCAGATCTCATCGTCCCGTCAGCTCCAAGACCCATGTGCTGCCACTGTGCACCGCCGGTGAGGAGACCTGAATCACCCACCAGGAAGCAGCCCAATATCTCTGGGTATCAGCTTGATGTTTTGCGCGTCCCTCTGTGCCGCCATGAAGCTGGGCTCTTTTTCTTTGCGTCCGCCCATGACCGCCGTCCGAGCGTCCTTCATCGACTGGCGCTGGCTGCTGGAGACGCTGAATTGTCGAGTTGAGCCATTGCTGGCGGTCCACGACGGCGCCGTTCTCGTTCTTCGGTGGAAGGCATTGGGAGTGTGGACGAAGCGGACGGCGGCCGAGACGGTCGAGCTCGGGCTTTGGTTGAGGCATTGAAACGCAGCGTGCCTGCGAATCGGCATGGCCACGGGTAGCCGCCGCGAAATCATGGCGCTCGAGGTCTCGTAGAGGTTGTCGCGGACCGGCGTCGGGTGGGTTGCGCGGCGGTTCTCTGGTGATGCGCCGTCCAGCGGAAAAGCTGCGTGGTCACGTGTCGATCGATGTCAAAATTCCATTGGTGCAATTCTGCATTTTCTGCAGGAAGCGTTTGATTCTCTATTTTCCAAAGCTTTTCAAGTCTCGCCAGCATTTCTTCGAACGTACTCCCGCAATCCCATCAACCCCAACCACACTGCTTCCTCTGTCCGAATGGTTCTGCTCCCCTGGTTCGGAACCAAATTGACCCACGCGTCAAACATGTCTCCCACAGACTTTCCGTCAATGCCTTTGCCAGCCAACTCGGGGTCTGCATTGGCAGCCACCTCCAACCCCGCAACTCCACCAAAAACTAGCAACAAATGCTGAAACGACTGCGGCAAGCCTTGTGCCTCTTCATCGGACCCACCTCCTTTGGCCGCAGGCTCCCCCGGAGCAGTCAGGAGTGACGAAAGCGCCACGCCGCGCTCGGATGTGCCGACCGAAACATCGTACCCTCCGTCCCACGGGCACTCTGTAAAGACGGCGCTCAGACTGCCCGCCGGCCGTGTCTGATATCCCCAGTACAGCCCCGTCTCCTCGCGCGGCGCCGACGGGTCCACGGCTTCCGCCACCAAGTCGTCGTACGCGCCAGGGTCGTTCTCGTCTGCAAACTTGAGCGTCACACGCGAGTGGGGTGGTATCGCGGCCGGAGGGTCTAGCCGCACGGGCGATGGCAGCCCAGCATCGACCAAGACCGGGGCGGCGGCACCGGCCGTGGTGTTGGGTGCGTCGTCGTCTCTTTGTTTCTTCTTGCGCTTCTTGTTCAGAGTGGGGTCGCCGTGTTGCGTGGCATTGTCCACGTAGGACGACGGCTCGCTGACGACGCCCTCGCGGTATTGGCACCACTCGTCGGCGCGCAGGTGGTGCGGCATGTCGAGGCTAGGCATCGTGCCCGCCGTGCGCAGGTTCGGGTGTAGTGGGAATAGCGCTCGGCGCAAGTGTGGTGGCGTTTCCAGGTAGGACAGCATGTGGAATAGAAAGTTGTCTGGGTCCGAGAACCCGGTGTAGCCTGACGCCTCGTCTTGTCTGCGCCGGTCGTTGTAATAGTCGTTGCTATAGCGCTTCTGTCTCTCGGCGTTGTGCTTCTGGCTTTGGCCGTCGTTGAAGATGATGATCTCGTCGACGCTAAAGACAGCGGCAGCTCGTGCAATGGCGCCAACCATGGCGGTTTTGAGATCGTGTGATTGAGCATTGGCGATGATGCTCCCCGGCAGAGCGATGCTCACGGTACAACTCCTCCCTTTGGTTGGCTTGAAGACGGCAGTGGGTTTGGATGTGTCGGCGCCGTCGCTGCTAACGGCCACACCGGCCTGGTGGACCACAACATTGTTGCGCTTTCTTTTCTGCGAGCTATTAGTGGTGGTAGATGGAATTTGGTGGGCGGTGGTACCTTGGATTGCGAATGCGAAGCCATCGTGTTTGGTCGTGGCCGCTTCAAGATTTCAAAGATCAACGCGGAGATCCCGGTCCAAGCTGCGAGCCACACTTTCATTCAGCCCTGCGAGTGCACGGCCACTGGATGCAGCGCCACAATGCACGTTGACGAACGTTCGATTGAAGAAGTCTGAGCCGAGGTATACTCCTCTTTTCCACTTCGATTGATTTTGAATACAATTCCTTGCTCTGATGCATCTCTGCATTTGCCTGAGCAATAGCATCATATTGGCAGTCAAGACATGCCGATATGTTTTGCCAGCTGGCCAACCAATGGTCTTCAGACTATTCTCTGCACTCAGTCCCCAGCCGCCCGCACCCACGTCCCTTACACGATATGCGTGGTGTCCAACGCATTCAACAAACATGTGATGAACAGTACTGCGCTTAGATAGAGATTCAAGGTTGAAATCCCGGTTTTCGAAAAACACCCCGCGGCGTAGAATGGCTTCAACTCGCCAGAGGCGGTGCCCCAAAAGGTGAGACTTGAGCTGCTGACGCTCTTCCTACTATCAATCTGTGTATTGTCGCTCGTCAGGGAAATTGCAATGCTCTCCTGCTGGACAGACGTTGCTCTTGTAAGTGCAGATTCATATCATCAAATCTTGTTCTGGTCGCGTGAGCTAAAATTGTCCTCGTATTGGAAAGCGAATTCGCTTTGATCGACCTACACGCCGCGCTTTTCCTTTGCAAAATCAACAAAATGACTAGTTGTATACTCAAGACAAGAATATATCTTCAAGTGCAAGCTTCATGTGCGTGTACCCCTTTCGGAGCGGCTGCCATGCGTCAGGGGAATCAGGAATTGGTGAACCGAGTCGTGCCAGCAATCGGCAAACGAGTAGGGGGCGCCATGTGAAAAGGGAGAACAGTTGGGTATCTATTGATCAAATCATCTCGAGAGACTTGGCAGCCCCTGGCTTCTACTGCCACTTGCGCATTCACCATTGGTTCCTGTCCCAGTTGGGGTCTGAACAGTCAGCTTTGGTCTCTTGGTTGGCTGGAAGCGGCTCACCCTGAACAAATGCCGCGAGAACCTTGGAACCAGTCTGCAGCAGAGGATGTCCCACCACAATCTGGAGAAATCGCTGAAGACCCTCTCTACGGTGTTCAATGACGTCGTCAGAGAACCTGTTTGTAAACACCTTTCCAGGAAGCGGTGGGATCGTCACGCGTGCTGATTCCCGTTCCAGAATGTCTCGAAAAGCTTCAAAGTCGGAATATCTTCGCCGCACCGTCGAGTGCTTGAGCTTGAAGGCGGGGATGTTGGTTCTCATGCTAATCTCGTACGTGGTGTACATGCCGCGGCCGGTTCCATGGGTCTGAGGATTGCGTACCTGTCATCTTTGGTCAGTATTACTGGAGCTCACCCTGAGAGCGGGGTAGGGAGCAGCTTACCTCAATCTCGAGAAAGTTCTCCGGGGGACCGTAGAGTTCCTCGTAGGTTTGTGGCCGAGAGTCGGGGAGTGATTGCATGATGAGGGTCTGACGCGAAGGGATAGTGGCCAAGGCGGCAATGGATGTCGTAAAGTCTACGGAGCTGCCCAGATCTCAAGCTCCAGGGCAATGGCACTGCGAAGATCAAGCTTGGGAGTAGGAGTCGTCGGCCGCGTCTGCTGAAAGATCCAGCGACCGTCGACCAGGAACGAAAGTTTGAGCGATGGAGAGAAGTGCTCTGGAGAGCCTGGTGGGATGACGTGCTCAGAGAATGGTCGCGAAGCGCGGTACAGCTAGGAGGAGGACAGAGTGAGGTGAGCCACTGGTAGGGTAGGTAGGTCGAGCGGGCAACCATGAGTTAATCCGCGTGAGTTAATCCGATCCGAGTTAATCCGGTCTCATGCAACTCGGACCTCCCCCGGTTCGACAACCCAGCGACATCAACAACGGAAAACGTCCAAGGTCAGGTTTTTTTGAAGCGCTTGATCCAGGGAGGCCAGCAGCATTGTGGGCTTGAATCTGGTGTTGGTTGTGCAATTCTCAGCGTCGGCATCTTGCGCAAAACTCCTTTTTTCCTTCTTTCTCCCCTCTTCCGCAAGTGTCGTCATGAGCTGTATCGGAGCGTGTTCTGAAAAGAGCGCTGTCGCTGATGCTCATCCTTCAGAATTTCCAATGGGCTCTTGAGTAGGTTGAAGAGCTGGCAACAATGTCCCTTGAGAAAACAGGCAAGCAGAAGCAGCCGACACGGAATCAACAGGCCAAGATCCAAGGGTCCCTCGAAAGCACTGGACCTTTGAACAGGAACAGTCGTCAAGGAGAGCAAGCACGGTATCCCGTGCAAAAGCTGTCAACATGAGGGCCACGGAATCGATTGGCCAAAAGCCAAGCACCACCTCGAAGGTTTTCGATCATTGAGCAAAAGTGGACGATGAGAAAGAGCGAGGAAATCCGCGGAGAAGCCGTCGACATGGTGACCACGGGATCAACTGTCAAAAGGCCAAAGTCATGGCGAAAGTATCAGACTCTTGACCAGAGAAAGACTCCAGAGAGAAAGAGCAAGGGATGGCGTGCTGAGCCGTCAACATGTTTTCCATGGAATCATCAAAAGCCCTGCAATCGGCGAATGCAACGAGATGCCTTTTGATTTCCTCTGGAATGTGTTAGACCTTTGGCAAAAGGAATGCGCCTGAGGAGAGAGAGCAAAGGGGTGGTCGAAGACGCATTTACTGGCAGCTTTGGCAAGGCAGACTGCCTTGGGTGCGTCCATCTCAGGCACGAGCACTGCGGAGGCTCGAGAGGGTTGGCCGAGCCATACCGACAGCAGTGCGAGGCATGCAAGACTTCGAAAGCGCGTCCAAGGCCGTCAGGGCGCCTTCAAGAATTGGTCACAAAGAGCCGAATTGGAGTGTTGTTGGCTCTGGGTAGCACTTGCTGCTCAACGTCGGGGTCTAGGTAACTCCGGTGCGTGACTGCCCGGCGAGGAAGCCACCGATTCGATTTAAAATTCCGGCCTTCGACCTTTTCCTCCCATTTCTCTCCTCGCCATCCCATCTCACCATCGCGCAGCGCTACAGCACTCATCCTGATTGCCATCTCTCTCAGTATCGCTGCACCTTCTTCATTGATTCTCGCTCCCTATCCTATTCCCATCGCTTCCTGTCGCATCACGCCCGGGAGCAGCCATGACCCCGATCACCCCAAGCCAGGTTGCGCCATCGCCGGCCAGCACCTACGGCCAGACTCTTGTCGGAGGCGACAGTGTCCCTCCAACGCCTGGATCGGACTTGATCAAAGGTAAGCTCCCAAGAACGCTCCAGCAAATGCCCACGGAGTCTCCATTTCACCCCCTGCACCCTCTTCCGCCAAATGATCGTCTCTCCTTTTCGTCGCTGACCCTCTTGCCTTGCAGAGTCTTGCGAGACATCTGGCAGCTACGATGCGATTGATCGCAACGATGAGGCCGACGATCAATTCGACGACGCTCCGCCCTACAAGTTTGAGGTTTTGCTCGATCGCTGCAAGAATGCCAGCGCCGCCGTTCGCAGAGGCCTCAGCCTCAGCACTTGTGGCTCAAGCCCAGCCAAGCTGGCAAGCATGGTCCAAGACCTGCCCGTGAACCGTCTCGCCCGCTCCAACAGTAAGTCGAGCTGCACATATGAGGCCCATTGAAGCTAACGTGTCAGGCTGCTTCGTCCGTGGTATCGACGACGACAACGATGTCTTCGGTCATGGAAATGCAGAATTGGCCACGACCACGACCCCAGAAGAGCACACGGTTGATGCTTCCGACACCAAGTCTACGAAGGAAGCTTCCAACCTCAGCCCCCGTGCAGACAGACAAGGACACAAGGTGACGGCAGACAACGCCCAAGCTCACTACAAGCCCGAGTGCTGCATCTTTGTCGCCAAGTAAGTGTGCTTCTACCCCAAGCTGTGCAATACGCGCTGACCCTTGCCAGCCTACCGAGCACTCGACCTGACGACGTCATTCGCAATGCTTTGAATGACGTCTACGCTCGCTTCGGCAAGTGCTTCATCAAGCTCAAGCGCGACCGTGGCATGCCAATTGCATTTATTCAGTACGACAATGCTGAAGACGCCTCCAAGGCCCTGGGCCAGGGTGCTGGTGTCTTTGTTCTCGGTCGCAAGGCCCGAACGGAGCGTGCGAAAGCGCCAAGTAAGTCATTCCCTCTTTCCACCGGCACTCAACTCAACCACGCGCAGGATGCGTCTACGTGTCCCGTCGAGACGGCATGATGCCCACAGAAGGCGAGGTCACTGACCTCATGTCGAGCCGTGGAGAAGTCGAGAAGACGTGGGCGCCTTCGGATACCGACCAGGAGGTCCACAAGTTGCCTCCTGGCTTCTTCGTCAGGTTCACGTACTACCAAGATGCGGTTGATGCCATCAACGTAAGTCACCACTTGCATTCGACCTCATCCACGCTAACACTTCAAGGCTCTGCGCGACATTCCCACGTACAATGTCGAAGCACAGCATACCCCAAAGTCGGCAGTATCGTTCTTCGACTCATCCTCGATCTTGACAAAGCCACACCCCAACGCCAGGGCTCCGCTGTTTGACCCATCCCAGCACGACAGCCGCGCACTTTGGATCGGTGAACTTCCCGACACGGTCACCAAATCAGATCTCGCGCGAGTCTTTGGTGGCCCCGGACGTCAGATTCGATACATCGAGCTCAGGATTCGCAGCAGCACGAACAGTGAGTTCACGAATGCTTCATTCCTACTCAAGTACTAACAAGTCAGGGGCGGAATTCATGAGCTATGCCTTCATCCACTACCTTGAGCCTCGCGCTGCCTACATGGCTGCGCGCATGACAGTAAGATTTCCAATCATGAAATCGTTCATGGCTGACTTGGCATAGTACGGCACGCTCCGGCTCTTCAACAGGCGCCCCGTCAAGGTTCAGTACGCCCGGAAGCCGCACTGGCAGCTGGTCGGCAACGCTACCGCTTCTACGTACATTCAGAACTTGGTCAACCAAAGCATGGTTCCTCAGAATGTGGTCAGCCAAAGCATTGTCCCTCAGAACATGGTCAACCAAAACATGGTTCCTCAGAACATGTCTCTCGCAATGAGCGGCTTCACGACTACGCCTCAGACCTACGACATGCGCCAACTTGTCCCAGCTTTCGGTGCTCAACAGCCTCTGGCAGCTCTGCCCTTTTACGGTCCCAGCCTTTACAGTGAATACCCTCAAGCTGATTTCCTGTACAATCCGGAGCTCGGTTACAACATGGCGTACATGACGACCGGCGACATGAACACCCTGTCCGCGGTATATCCCTATCAGTTCTTGGAACTGAGTGGCAGCTCCTACATGTACCTACAGCCTTACCCACAGCCTCAGATGAGCGTCGTTGCGCCTTCTTACTTCCCGGACCCCCGCTTCTACTCTGTTCAGTAGAGCTCAGCAAGGCAGTCATGTTACGACGTGATTTGCCAGTTCACACGACACTGGCCGAGGATGCTCCTCGACTTTCACCCACATGACACTGGCCGAGGTTGCTCCTCGACTTTCACCCACACGACACTGGCCGAGGATGCTCCTCGACTTTCACCATCGACATCGGACAAAAACTCGCTTTGATTCGGCAATTAATACACGCGACACGATTGCTTTTACCTTGCTTCAACATTCACGGACTATCGCATAGGTCCACTCGAGACTGACTGTCTTTTCACCAATTACTACATGTCTTTTTTCTTTTTTCGCAGGAGTCATTCGTCACGCGGGATCAATTTACCAAGGGATGTGGTTTGCTAAAGCAGCGATTCACGGGAGGTAGCTTGTCAAAGTCGGATTTCATTTTCGGGACGGCGAATTCAAAGGGAACATGGGAAGAGCTTAAGGGAGATAATGGAAACGTGGGCATCGTTGCTTTTGTTGCTAGTTCGAATACCATCGCACGATATGCGGTGCTTTCTGACTCTTTTCTTTCGTCAAGTTGTTCCATATGGCATGATGCCGGCCGAGTTCCTCCGTTGAGTTTAGCGTGCGTCGGCTGCAGAGCGAGGGCCCGGGCAGATTAAAAACCTCGATCCACCGAAGTCGCATTGCGTTGCCTCCATCATAATCACTTACATTGGTTTACTTTCGAACAAACGACACGGTATTTTCAAAATGGGCATTCCTTCATTCGAGGCGTCAAACGCCATCATATACTTGACATACGGAGCATTGCTGTGCGTCACGGCCTAACCCCGTCGTCCCCCAAACAACAGCGCGCAGACTAACCAGCCGCACGGCGAGCAGCTTGAGCGGCGTGGCTGTAGCATGGCGGCTGCGCCATCAGACCAAGGGGGACTATCTGTCGAGCAACCGGACGCAAAAGGGTAACATCCAACAACGCGCCGCCATTTCTTCCCCGGACGGCGACAATCAATTGCCCCGCTATCTCCTCCTTCTTCTTCTTTTTTGCCCCCGCTCGCAGACCGCTTGCTGACTGCGCGCCAGCGATCCCCCTTGCGCTCAACTTCATCGCGTCGGGTGAGTTGATCTCCGGGCCCCGCGGGTGCTGCTGCGCGTGTGCGTAATGGCTATCCACAACGGTGGCGGCAGCGGCGGCGGCGGCAGCCTCTTTCTCGCATGCTGTGGCAAACGACGCCACGGCGGCGCAAGCGAGCGTCCTCTCGCGGACAAGAAAAATTCCAAACGGTGGATGGATGTGTCTCAGGTTCGTATCATGATCGATCTCTCACAGAGGGCCTCGGCCGATTTCTTTCTTCGTCGTCGTCGTCCTGCCTTGCCTGGCTGTCTGGCTGTCACAGGGCGGAGCGCGCTGTCTGAGAGCGTTGTTGTCAAGGACGAGGGGTTGCGAGGCGGTGGTGGCTGCTGATTCTGGCGTCGAGGCGCGGATTGAGTGAGCGGCTGGATGCGTCGACGGGCAGGCAAGGTGGGTAGGTACGTGAGGAGAAGAGCTCGGCCGGGGCTTTTCTGTGCGGCTTCACTGCGGGCGCCGAGTTGCAGAGAGAGGGAGTAGCAGCAGCAGCAAGTCAGTCTCAAAGGCTCCATCCACCCCTCTTCTCAAATGAAGGGGGATATGGATTCCAGGGGCTGGCTGGCCACAGCTGCCGCTACTCTCTCTCTCTGCAACGAAGCTGAGAAGAACCGTAAGAACTCGATCAAGATAATTCTTGCGTGAGGAACGTGCTGCCGCTGTTTACCCCCCTTTCCCTCCCCTTCATCCCTTTCCGCACCCCGTCTTTCTTGCTGACCAAGGCGCGCTTTCGCTGCCTGCAGGACTCGGTTCAGGAATACTCTTCACGTTCCCCGAGATCTCGACGATTGCCGGCGTGCAGGGCCTGGTTGTGTATTCGCTCTCGTCCGGCCTGCCCCTGCTGGCGTTTGGCTGGCTGGGCCCCGTCATTCGCCGCAAGTGCCCCGAGGGCTTTGTGTTGACGGAGTGGACGCGCAAGCGGTATGGTGCGGTTACGGCGCTGTATTTGAGCGTCATGACGTGAGTGGTGGCTTCGATATGATGGTGGTGGTGGTGGTGTTGGAAGTGGGACTGATGGGGTGTGTGCAGGTTGATTACGCTGTTCCTCTTCATGGTCTCCGAGCTGTCTGCGCTGCAGCAGACTGTCAACGCGCTGACGGGGCTGGACGGCTTGCCCGCCGTCGTCGTCGAGTGCGTTGTCACGACCATCTACACCAGTACGCGGCCAACCCACCCCTATATCCAGCGAGACACGCAATCTGACGCATCTCTACAGCACTGGGCGGCTTCAAAGTGTCCTTCATTACCGACAACATCCAGGCCGCCATGGTCATCGGGCTGATCCTGATCGGCGTCATCACCGTCGGCTCCACGACGCACATCGACCGCAGCCTCATCGAATCCTCCGGCCTCCTCGACTCCTCGCTCCTCGGCTGGCAGCTCATCTACATCCTGCCCGTCGCCGTGCTGACCAACGACTTCTTCCTCTCCGGCTTCTGGATGCGCACCTTTGCGTCGCGCACAGACAAAGACCTGAAGATCGGCACCGCCATCGCCAGCGCCAGCGTGACAGCCATCCTTGTGCTCGTCGGCAGCACAGGGCTGCTCGCGGCTTGGAGCGGGGCGCTCAGCTCTCCCCGCGCCGACGGCAGCGTGTCGTTCTTCCTGCTGCTAGCCCAACTGCCCGCCTGGGTCATCGGCATCGTGCTTGTCATGGTCGTCGCACTCTCAACGTCAGCCTTCGACAGCTTCCAGTCCGCCATGGTGAGCACGGGCTCCAACGACCTCTTCCGCAACCGGCTATCTTTGTGGTGGATCCGCGCGTTCGTCGTGCTGATCATCGCGCCAACCATCGTCGTCGCGCTCAAGAGCCCCTCGGTCCTGCAGGTCTACCTGATCAGCGACCTGGTGTCCGCAGCGCTGATCCCCGTCCTACTCATCGGCCTGTGGGACCGCTGCTACGCGTGGCGCGGCTTCGAAGTCGTGGTGGGCGGGCTCGGCGGCATCTTCACCGTGTGGCTGTTCGGCACCGTGTACTACGGCAACGTCAAGGACGGCGCGAACCTCATTATGCTGGAGAAGGGGCTGTACACGGATGACTGGAGTGCGTTTGGCGCGTTTGTCGCCGCGCCGGTGGGCGGGCTGCTTTGGGCGGCCGCTGCGTTTGTGGGCAGGGTTGTTTGTCAGATGTTTTATGCGCGCATGAAGGGCGTCCGGTTTGATGCGTTTGATGATCCGAGAGAGCTGGTGGTGGAGACGGATGAGCGCGCGGAGGGCGGCGCCAAGGTCGTGACGACTGTGCCGAAGGATGATGAGGAGAGGGGCAGGTTTGTGTAGGAGGCGGTTGCGCGAGGGGGCATCGTGTGGGGTGTCCTTTGCGTGAGGATTGAGAATGCAGAGGGCTAAGGGGGAGACGGCGCCATGACTTGCCATTGGCATTTGCCCGACGTATAGAAGCTGAAGGGATTGGTGCGCTGAGGAGCGTTCGTGTGCTCTCGCCACTCGGGCTGCTCCTTAGCGGAAAAATCAAGGAGAGAGGAAACAGTACAGTGCAGGGTCGAAGCCCGCGGCATAGCAGCTAGAAGGACCGACGCAATTCAAACAAGCCGCCTGGCCAAGATTGGAAAGGAAAGCTCCCATCTGCATGTAGAGGCCCGTATACATGTTTGAATCGCATAGACGTTTGAAGTTCAGTTGACTAGTTGAGGATTTCCTTTTTTGGTCAAATGAAGTGACTAATGCGCAAATGCAAATGAACACGCTCAAGACGTTCAATAGCCAGCGGTGGATTGCCGTTTTGGGCCAACCAACCCATGAGGCCCATATATGCTTTGGAATCGCTCTAGGGGGCGTTCGGAGGGAAACCAGGTGACCAGAAAGGGCTCGCCTCGCCATCCTTTCAGCCCACCTACTTAGGTCGTCTGCCACTTGCTCCCCGTCAAGCGCTCGTACGCCTCGACGTACTTCTCGTGCGTGCGCTGCACGATCTCCGGCGGCATCGCGACGCCCTCCTTGCCCTTGAGGCCTTCGCGCGTGAGCCAGTCGCGGAGGAACTGCGCGGCCGTCAGTCAGTCATCCACCAATCCACCACAGAACGCCCACAAGAGTCGGAGAATCAGGAGAAAGAGAACGCACCTGCTTGTCAAAGCTATCCTGCGTCTTCCCCACAGCATACGCATCAGCCGGCCAGAAGCGGCTGCTGTCGGGCGTCAGCACCTCGTCGACCAGGATGACGGTGCTGGGGTCGGCCGCGTCGTAGCCGAATTCGAACTTGGTGTCGGCGATGATGATGCCGGTGGAGCGGGCGTAGGCGGCGGCCTGGTGGCAAGGTGGTAGAGTTAGAAGTGGATAGGCGGTTGGATGATGGATGGAGAGATGAGATGAGATGAGATGGGATGGGATGGATCAGATGAAGCTTGCCTTTTTGTACAGGTCGAGACTGAGCTGCTCGATCTTTTTGGCGGCGTCGGCGCCGATGATTTCGGCCGCTGCGCCGTACGTGTTAGCATCTACTCCTGCATCGCCACCGCATCTCGTCCTCCGGAACGAATGAAAGGAAAGATAGCACAATGGAAAAAAACTTACCCCTCTCCTTCGAGATATTCTCGTCCTTCCCGCCCACCTCCGCCTTAGTACTCGGCGTAAAAACCGGTTCAGGCAGCTCCTCACTCTCGCGGAGGCCCTCCGGCATGGGGGCGCCATGGACGGTGCCCGTCTTGCGGTACTCGGCCCAGGCGGAGCCGGTGATGTAGCCGCGCACGATGGCCTCGATGGGGTAGATTTGCAGGCGCCTGACGCGCATGCTGCGGCGGGCCAGCTGCGCGCGCTCGGCCTCGTCGAGCTGGATCGAGGGCGGCAGCGAGGATGAGAGGAAGTGGGTTCGCAGGGAGGGGATTTGCGACGAGAGGTAGGTGAACCAGTGCGAGGAGAGCGCGGTTAGGAGGGCGCCTTTTTGGGGGATGCCCTAAGTGCTGTTAGGGTGGGTTCGGATCGGAGTCCATCTCTTCTTTCGCCATCCTTCTGCCCATATGCAAACAAAGACAAAAGACTTGATTCGAGAACCGCAAGGGAGAAAAGTGGCTGAGAAATGACAAACTCACATTCTTCATGATAACATCGTACGCCGAGATGCGGTCCGTGGCCACAAACAGCAGGCTCTCGCTGTCCAGCTCATACACGTCGCGCACCTTTCCGCGCGCCACGAGGTGCAGCTTGCCTTCAAGGTTCGTCGAGACGACAGCGTCTACTGCCATTTTGCCGTTTCGTTGATGCAACGCCGAGCCTGGTCCAAGGAGAAACTGGAGAAAAATCAGACATCAGGACTCAAGTAGAAAATGACAGAAGTAATGTGAATCGCGGTCGAGTCAGAAAGTTGAGATGACTGGGATGGTAGCAATGCTGGTCGTGGTGTAGTAGGAAATGATGCGGGATACAGCGAACGAAAGCGAGGCACGCGTAAAGAAAGCCAAATTCCGTCCTCACCTTTTCCAGTTGCGTTGGTGTTGGAATAGTCACGCGGTGAGAGAGAAGCGGAGGCAGTCCGTCACTCAGCGGTCGATGGTTTGAAGTTGTCAACGAATCGCCGCAGTTGCGCGAGCCGGCCGAACTTGGCGCGATTTACAATTTTTTTTTTCTTTTTTCCCCCGACCACTGACGATGAGCAGCGACGACAGTACCAAGACGGTCTTTTGATTTCAAGTATCATTCACTCTCTATCTACTACATAGCACCGTTTTGGCATGCGTTGGAGTATTTTCCACATAAAACATCCTACAAATCTGCACACGTGACAACAAAACTCCTTACGCACATGTTTCCCTGCCACTCACAAGCGTACAGAGACAAGCACAACCAACGCCAATCGCATATGATGGAGCGGACTGCACTGTTGCTATGGACATTGAATCCAACTTCCGTCCCGGGGGAATAGCCTTCTCTAAACGCCGCGCATAGAGTACATGAAGACCGGCCGAGCTCAAGCCATGTGGCAAGGTGAGAAGAAAAGGGGAGAGGGCCAGTCATTTTATAGTGTCATTGAAAACAACCAACATTTTTAAACCTTGGACGTCGTGCCCAGCAGCTTGAGCACCGTCTCGTATGTACCAAACATGATAGCTGCACTGGGCACTGTCCTGAGCAAATGCGGCGTCAACCCTCCGTACAAGCCTGCAAACCCTTCTTCTTTGGCGATAAGGCGGAAACACTGCACGAGCCCGGTATATTTGGGGAGGCCGTTCGCCTCGGGTGCCAGACGCAGTCGTGTGCGCACAACCTAGACCTGTCAGAATGATCCTCTCACGTCGGGCGATGTCATACCTCGTGTGGATACGTCAAGATGGTAGCGATGAACTTGGCAGTGCCAGCCGCACCAAGTCCTCCGGTCCAGGAAATGACCTTGTCCGAGAGGGTGGGTTCCTGCCCAGAGGCATCGATCCTCTCCTGTCTGTTGGCGAGTCCCATCTTCATTTGTTCGTAGAGCATCCACTGGAGTGTGCTTTCGGTGACGCCCAAATAGCTTGCGCTGAGGCCCTTGTACAACCCGCGGATGCCTTCTAATCTGAGTGTCTGCATGGTGCAGTCGAGCGCGTTCTTGTATTGTCTACCACCGCCCAACTCCTTTGCGTGTGACTTGTCCAGCTGTAGCCTAGTCTTGACGAGCCAGATTGGGTTTGTTGCGGTACCGGTGACTATGCCGGCACATGCGGCCGCGCAGAGGTGTACCCAGGCTGCCTCTTGGCCGCCATTGAGATATGTACTTATGAGCCGCTTGCCGTTTCCATATGTATAAAAGTTGATAGCGCGGGCCGGGACCACGCCAACTAGGTTGGGTCCTAATCCTTTGAAAAGCGCGCGCCAGCCCTCGGTACGCGGGATGGCAAAGAGGATCTGGAATGTTTCGCGGAAATGTAGCGCAGCGCTTCTCGTAAAGGTCATGGAGTCTGGAGAGGGTACACCGCGGGCGGTTCGGGAAGCTAGCAGCTGTTTGTGGTAATAGTCGGACTGAAGACGGGTCTTGAGGACATCAAAAGGCGCCGTGAGAGTCGCCGCGGCTGTTCCGCCAATTCTAGAAAAGTTAGTCATGTTCGCGAGGGTACGACTGGCAGACGTACGCGCCGGCGACAAAGTGTGCCCATGATTTTGCAAATGGCGAGACCTTGGCGGCAGCTTCTGGGCCCGTCGGCTTTGTTTTTAACAAGACATCGCCAGTCTCGCGAGATTGTGACAGTGGTGTTTGCTCGATATGTGGAGGGTTTGCTCGAAAGGATCGAGTCTCGCGGCCGGATTCTAATGTCATATACGAAGCGTGTTGAAGGCAGTACTGGGTGGACTGGCTGTGCTGGGTAGCAATTTATGGAAGGGCTGCGGTTGGTTGGGGCGTAGGAGCGGGACGGAGTGCTTGGATGGTGAGGCCGAGGGGACGTAGACGAACGGAGGAGAGGGAGGGCGAAGTTAGGAACTGTTGCAATGGTAGTGGTCGAGATGAGCGGATGATGGTGGCGCGGACAGAAATTCAATCGGTTAAAGGCCTGCCGACAGGTCGCGTTGGCCGTGCCGTGCTCACCGCCTGCGAGTCGAGTCGAGTCGTGGGGATGACGCGCCGCAGCCCACACCTGGACACCGTCATGGCCGATGGCCGCAGCTACATGACACCAGACATCACCACCTGGTCCAATCGCCATGCGCGTCACGTCGCCGCTCGCCCGCCCGCCGGGCTTTTTCAAACGCAGCTGGGAGGAGCTCAAGCGGAGAGCTACCATAGGCATGTGCCAACCACTGCCCATAACCGTCTGCTAATTCGTCTTGCTGTAGCCTCCAAATTTGAAGGCTTGCACGAACCCACCAAGCCATATCACCTGGTCACTTTTTCCAATCCAGATGCCGTCGAACCTTGCAAGCGCATGTCTGACAAGGACACGGGCGGCTTCTCCGAGGTCAATCTCGACCACGTCCCCGCCTCCAAAGGAGTGCCATCGCATGCCCGCTTCCACGGCACCATCTCCACCGAATTGCCCAAAGACAGCATGAAGATTATGCGTACAGGATACGCTGGCTGGAGGACGCGAGACCAGGGACCCACATTGTTTGGGCGCTCTGTTTGGGACATTGACCCCTACCGGTGCCTTGCGCTGCGCATCAAGTCTGATGGCCGCAAGTACTTTGTAAACCTTCAGACGGACTCGATTGTGCCGACAGACCTACACCAGCATCGACTTTACGCTCGCACTCCAGGGAAGTGGGAGACGGTGCTCATAAACTTTGACGAATTCGTGCGTACAAACCACGGCATGCGGGTGCAACCTGAGGGAGAGATGCTTAGGCAAAAGGTGCGCACCGTGGGAATTAGCTTGACGGATAGGCTGCCTGGCCCATTTGAACTGTGCATCAGCCAGATATATGCCACCAACAACGAACCTGGGGAGCGTGAAGCGGGGAGGGGCAGGCGCGTGGATACCACCAAAAACCGGAGCGAGGACTGAAGGGTAGCTAAAATGGGGCTCAATTCTGATGGAGACGTGTAGGACAATTGTCTATAGGAGTTGGAGTGAAGTTGCTGTGGCGTGTGGCTGTGCCTCGGCGGGTCTCTAGCGCCAAACAGCCAACACGCGAACATGAACATGGACCATTCATTCCTCGCTTGGACACCAAAGCCATCCTCACCACTTCCTGATGATGCTCCCGTGTCCGTTTTCCTTCTCGTCACCTTAACTCATCGCCATGGCCCGATACCTCAATCCGCAAAAAATCAGCCTGTTGGCTCTCACCACCCTGTACTGCGACTCGCAGGTACCCGCATCCGCCGTCGTCCCCGTCCTCTCTTTCGTCACGAATCAAATCATCCCTCCTCCATCCGCCCAAGTCGATGCGACCACATGTCTTGGCCTCACTCTCAACGACTTTGCCGCAGTTCTTTCGCCTCACTTTTGTCCGGCATCCGAAGAATCATTGCTTTTCCTTTTTCTCTCAAGGCTGTGGAACATAGACTCGTTGCATGCTCTTCACCAGTTCTTCGACGACCTCGGCAATCTTCTCCTCCGCCCTCCACATGATGCATCCCAGGCCCCCGACGATGATTCCATCAAGCTCTCGAGAACGTCGCCACTCGGCATGTTCGTGCGGCGCTCGCAACTTGAATTTGCGCGCCTGCAGTTCCATGACGCTAGCAAGCTTTGGATGGCCTTTGTCAGCTACCGTCAGCCTACTGCGAGTCTCTTGCAGCAGAATTCCGCAGATTCGAGTCTATCTTGGGACAAGAATCTCGAGGAACTCAATCTCCAAGCCTCTGATGGTCTATCCATGGTGGCATATGCCGATGCATGGGATGAGAGCCACGACGGTTACGCAAGTGTCGATGACTTTGAACGCCTGTTGACATTTCAGTTGGACCAGCTTCAAAGTGCAAATTTCCTCGCATGCATCCATCTCCTACTAACTCGTTCCAGAATTTGGTAATCGCGTACCCGACGACATGCGTCAGGAGCTGCAGCGGATGCTCGGTCCGTCGACCACCATTCCCTCGCTTGCCCATTTTGTCAAGTGAGGAGACCCAAAGATTCAATTCAGCAACTGCTGACGCCACCAGATTCTTTGACAGCTGGAGGGCCGGTGATTATACATCGGCATTTGACAACCTCCACCGCTACTTTGACTATACCGTCCAGACCAGGGAAAAGACCTTTTACCAGTACGCCTTATTGCACATGGCTATACTACAGGCCGACTTTGGATGCTTCAACGAGGCCATAGCGGCTATGAACGAGACGATAGCCACTGCGCGAGAAAACCAAGACATGAGCTGTTTGAACTTTGGACTCAGCTGGCTGAATCACCTCGCGAAATCTCATCCAAAAGAAATCGACCCGTCCAGCTGCGGTGGAATCCTGGGAACAGAACGAGATGGTCTGGCTTTTCTCAAAGCAAAGGCAAAGGAGTCCAAGAATTTCAGCTTGTTGAGCTCCACGTTGCTGCGCGAAGCCAACATGTTGCTGGCAAATGTGCGTCGATGACACCCATGTCGACTTGAACTAACAGCATGCAGGGCTCTAGCATCCCCCGGGCTTTTGAACACAATGTACAATCTGCTTATCTTAACATTATGCATGACATCAAGAGCAATTTTGGAGCGCAGTTGCTGATGCAGTCTGCCTTTTATGGACGTCTTGGTAAGGCTGTTCTTCTAATCCCAGTCTCTTTTCTCACAAGACCCAGGGCAAACGCACCTCTCGGAGGAATCGAGCGTCTTGCTCCAACAATCCTTCCGTCCCTTTTGTCCCGTGGAAGAAGTCGTTCGCGCAACATGTTCCAGTGCTTTGACTGTAAGTATTTCCTGCGGCTTGGGTTGTGACATGCAACTAAGCAAACGCAGAAAGTCAAGTCTGGTTGCTATTCAGAAGCCTTTGAAATGATGCAGGCAATCGACGCAAAAGACCACCGCACTGTCAAGATTAATCAGTACATTACGAGCTACATGGCTTTGCTCAAGGCGAGGCGCGCGATACGAAGGTATGTCTCCCTCACTTGGTACATCTGGCTCCTTGAAATCGAGCATTATTGCCTCGTCTCTCAACTCCTCTACACTCATTCAGACACCACTGACGCCCAAGCAGAAGAGACAGCCACAGCGCCGAAAATCTCCTCCGCCGCCTCCGCTCCTCGCAACCCTCGGATCCAAATATCCAATTTGATCTCTTCCTCCTCGAAATCGAGCACCTAGTCCACAACATGGGCGCCTACAGCGCAGCGCTCCAACGCGTCGAGGCAGCTGCCGCCGAGCTCAAGCGCGAGAACCAGCAGCTGCACCACGGCGGCGGCGACGTGTACCGCCGCATACAGCTACTCAACCTAAAAGCAGCGCTCTTCGCGCACGCAGGCCACCCACTGAAGGGCTTCAGCGCCGCCATGCGTGCTGCTGCCTCGGCGCATCGCGCGAAGCTGTGGCCAGCGCTGTGGGAGGCGTTGGCCGTCGTGGAGGGCGCGCTTGTCGCCATGGGCGAGTTTGAAGCGGCGGCCAGGTTGGGCGATGCTGTTATTCCGCAGGTGTGTTGACATCTCCCGTCAGACAACGCTACACGCTTTTCCTGTACTAACGCGCATCGCTTCGTCAGGCTCTCGAAGGCGGCGACCATTATCTTTGCGGTCGCCTCTACGCGCTGCAAGCAGACGCACACATGGGTCTCGCCGGCAGCGCTTCTCAACACACCGACGCCACAACCACCACCGCAGCAGCAAACGACACGGCAGCGCCTTCGCCCCACAGCCCGTCAAACCAGCGCAGCACCCGCGCCGCCCGCCTCGCCGTCGCGGAAACGATGCTAGAGAAAGCTAGAGAATGTGAGCGCTCCATCCCATCCCACTCCTCCCTTCCCCCCTCATCCTCCTTGCACCCGTCGTCCTCACATGCTTACCCCCCCTCTCCACACAGCTTTTGCCGCCGTCCAGGACATCGCCGGTGAATGCGACGCCATGGCCAAATTGGCCTTTATCAAGAAACTAGTCGCTGTGACCGCTGCGACCGGCGGGAGCAGAATGACTGGTGGTAGCAACACGAACGAAGGGCCCAGAATGAACAACGGGAGTAGAACGACCGCTACCGAAGCCGTTGACGCTGCGTCGGTATTTGTGGCGCGGTACCGGACGGCGGCTGAGGTGCGCATGGCTGGGGCGGGGGCGGGAGCGGGAGTCGTGAGATGAGTTCTGAGAGGGAGGGCTTGGGTTGGTAGAGAGGAGGTGTGTATGCATGTTTGACGGGGAAATGGAATAGGAGGGTGTGGCGTGGCAGGGTGCATGTACAGGTGTGTTGGTGGAGGTCAGGGGCGTTTGGTTGGTGAAAGGACAGGGAGGATCAATTGGCGCTGTACGGCGGAGTGAGAGGAAACGAGTGGCAGTTCATTGATTCGGTCTGGACATCACGGCTGACAGACGGGGGCAACCTAAGTCGCGCAATTCGGCGATGCATACATGCCTCATTCACAGCTCAACAATGTATTTCGACAGACTGCTGCCGCCTCACGTTTCTTACAGACCAACGACGCAGGGGAGACGAGGAGAACACAACGAGCTTGTCTTGTCAGATGACTTAGAATCTACACACGGCGGGCGGGGGAGAAGCAAGCAAGATCAGGCCAAGTGGGGCTCGGATTCGCGCGGCCAGCCGGAAAAGTGGCTGGCTGGCTTCGAGTACTCGGGAGAGAAAAACGTAAGCCATGCGGCTCTACCTTACTCCTTCTTGTGGTAGTTCAACTTGTCGTTCCAGAAGAGGGTCTGCGAGGGTCTAGTCTCAGCACCACTGTCCGCTCAAATGCAGCAAACGACAAAAAGGACCGCGCGGGAATTTCGGCCTGGCCCGCGTCCATGCGGCCGCAAGGCAAGACGAGAAGAAAATGGAAAGATGATGTCCTCAACGCACCTTGTCGCCGTCGCCCCAGAAGAAGTTCTTGGTGCGGATGTTCTGGTAGTCGTACTCGACCTGCTCCTCCTTGGGCGGCGCGTGGGCGGCGTGCTCCCAGTGCTCGTTCCAGAGCCTGTATGCGTTGGCGCCGCCGAGCATCACGCAGGGGATGACGAAGCTGCGGGGGGGAAAGTCTTAGTTTGAGCTCTTGTGCTTGTGTGGTGGTGCAATGGCGGTGGTGTCTTGGGATTTGCTTTGCCTGACGTATTTTTTGAGGCACCATGGTGTTTTTGCGGTTGGATTGGCGTAGAGGCGAAGGTGTATTGGTGGTTGGATTGTGGACTCACTAGATGGAGAGCTTGCGCCAGAGCTCTGCGATGACATGCGTCAGCCAAAGATTCCTCAATCTCATACTCTCTCAAACACTGGTCCAGACTACGTACCGCTGCTCTCGGCGGCGTGGTGCTTGACGGCGGCGCGCTCGCGGTTAAAGGCATTGTCGGCAGCTCCTGTGAAGCCAGACTCGCCGGTCTGGGCGGAGTAGGGGCGGCGGAAGGCGGCGCGCAGCAGCGGCGAAGCGCGGGCAATAGCACGCTGGGGAAACATAGCGACGGGTTGGAGGCGGAGTGGAGAGACTGCAATCGGGCGTGGTGGTTGGTAATGGATGCAACGAAGCTTGGCTGCTCGACGTTGAAGTTCGTCAGCCCACCGCTCGGCGCCGTCGGCAATGAGCGGCCCGAGCGCTTACGCCCGCCGGCCCGCAGGGCTGAGTACCACAACAGCGTCATCAAAAGCTAGAGGTACATTTCCATCTCACACCTCACTCTACCGCTACACGCTCATCCATGCCCTACCTCGTCCCCTGCCTGCTCGCGAGCGGTCTGCACCTTCGGGCGCATCCCTCACCATCACCATGCCGTTACGGATAACCACATGGAACGTCAATGGCATCCGCAATCCCTTTGGCTACCAGCCCTGGCGCGACAAGCGGTCCTTTGACGCCATGTTCGATCTCCTCGAGGCCGACATTGTCGTCATGCAGGAGCTCAAGATTCAGCGCAAGGACCTGACCGACGACATGGTCTTGGTTCCGGGCTGGGATTGCTACTTTAGTCTGCCAAAACACAAAAAAGGTGCGCGTGCTGCCGCTTTGGGACGACAGCTGCTGACAGACTCAGGGTACTCCGGTGTAGCCATCTACACGCGCCAGTCTGCCTGCGTGCCTATCCGCGCCGAAGAGGGCGTGCTCGGCGTCCTCTGTCCTCCGGGGTCCTTCACGTCCTACCGCAACCTGCCCGCCGACCAAGCCATTGGCGGATATCCATCCGACCAGCAGATTGCTACCGCCGGTGTCGACCCTGCCGCGCTGGACGCCGAAGGCCGTTGCGTCGTGCTCGAATTTCCGGCCTTTGTCATCCTAGGCGTCTACAGTCCGGCCAATTCGAACGGGATGAGGGACGATTTCCGCCACGGGTTCCTCTGCGCGTTGGATGCGCGAATACGCAATTTGACTGCGCTGGGCAAAAACGTCATTCTGACGGGCGACCTCAACGTCTCGCGACAAGAACTGGACACGGCGAATGCAGAAGAGACGCTCAAGAAGGAAGGCATCACGCACGAAGAGTACGTGTCGTCGCCCAACCGACGTCTTTTCAACCAGCTGCTTGCCAATGGCGAAGTGGTGGGCAGTCGAGACGAAGAACGGGAGCAGCCGGTGCTGTGGGATACGTGCCGAGAATTTCATCCTACGCGCAAGGGCATGTATACGCATTGGGAACAAAAGATTAATGCTCGGCCGGGAAATTTTGGCTCCAGGATCGATTATGTTCTCTGCAGTATCGCAATGAAGGATTGGGTCTGCGACGCCAACATCCAGGAGGGCCTCATGGTTTGTCGAAGCACTCCTGGTTCTCAACCATTTCTGACTTTGTTTAGGGGTCTGATCATTGTCCGGTTTATGCCATACTCAAGGATCGTGTCACGTTCAAGGGTGTCGAATACGACGATTTGTCAGAGCTGATGAATCCTCCTGGGACATTCCAAGACGGTCAGAGGAAACTCGAATGGAGCTTCAAGAGTTTGCCTGCGCTATGTGGGCGGCTGCTTCCAGAGTTTGACCGCCGGAGAAGCATCAAGGACATGTTTACACGCAAGGCGCCGGCCTCGACTGCTTCTCCAGTTGCATCCAAGTCTGCTGCAGCAAATCATTCAGCAACTTCTTCGAATGGGTCGCAGGACATTCAGCGTTCCACCCAACCCGAACCAAGCTCCGCGTTGGGAGTTTCGAATCAGGCACCGCAATCGTCAGAACAAAAGGCGCCACCCCCGGAGCCCATGAAAAGCCCTGACAAGAAACGAACTGCGATAGGAGGCTCTACCGCCAAATCAACAAAACGGCAAAAGCTTGGCCCTTCGACTAAGACGAATCCCGCCAAGGGCCAGCAGTCGCTGGCTGGCTTTCTCAAACCGGCTGCACGGAGTAAAGGCAGCACTACCAATTCGCCTGGCTTCAAGAAAACTCCAACAGAAAAGGTGTCTCAATCGGGAGAACGACAAACGACGCCTGTTCATCCCCGCTCGGACACGGGAAGCCGGTCTCCCAAGGACATTTCATCTCAAGGCGCGGCGTCACAAACAGAAAACCACAACGGCAGGACCGCACGCTCTCCAAGCAACAGTGAAAAGATGGAGGCCGCAGGAGATGAACGCTTTGCCGCAATCAAATCGGCTCCCGACTCGTCTGTCGCGTTGGAAGAATTTCGTGACATTCCAGATTCGAGAGAGACTTGGTCGCGGCTCTTTGCCAAACGAGATCCGCCGCGCTGCGAAGACCACGGCGAGTTCTGCATCAGCCTCACGACCAAGAAGAGCGGCGTCAATTGTGGCAGGGCGTTTTGGATTTGTCCGAGGTAAGACCACGTTCAGCTTGCGACGAGCAGATTTGGTTGATGGCATTCCGGCTTTTTCACCATGCTGCCACGCATCTGCAACTACATCTTTCGAATTTGAAGCGTCTTGGTGACGTGAAGCCCCCATCCACCGACCCCCTCCAGAATGCGACCATGTCGAGGATTCTGCGTGCTGACTCTTTACTTGCTACAGACCCATCGGCCCCAGCGGTTCCAAAGAAAAAGGAACGGAATGGCGCTGCCCTACTTTTATCTGGGCGAGTGATTGGAATGGATCCACTGCGGCATTGTGAAGGCGAGCTTTCAATAAGACCGCAACACATTTTGCAGGAAAAGGACGAGCAGAGGATATTTTCCTGCGCCCACCAGGCTTGGCCATATGGCTTCCTAGCATATCGACGCCACCGTCGCCGTTTTCTGTCGATCCCGCCGCATGTCACACATCACAGCCATGTCTTGTGCTGATCCTTCTAGAAACTGTCTGGCCTCGCACCGGCAGGACTCTCATCCACGATGAACGAAACATTTCATCGCCATGGTCCTCTTGCCGGCCTGATTTTCGCTTCTGCAAAGAGCGGAGAGGCTTCTGTGTCAGCGAATGTACGATTGGCGGGCGGTTGTTTGCTTGAGGGGTTCGCCGTGTCTTGTTCTTTTAGTGAGATGCGACATGAAACAGGGAGGAGACACAGGCCGATGAATCAAGAGAACGGGCCGGCGAGCCAAGGCAAGACAAAAGCGACAGGGCCACGTGGGAAGGAGACAAACTGCGTTGCTATCATGACCGCGATGTAGCAGGACACGGCTGGTGTGACCTTTGTCTACAACATGCACTGCCACGGTGTGCATTTCTGCCGTTTGTTCAGTGTTGCGGAGACCTAGCAAATCAACCTGCAAACTGGAGCAACTCGGGTTGGCAGCACGCTCGTCGCACGAATCAGAAAATCCACCGCCACCGCCGTCGCTTGCACTATAGGAGAAGTCAGCGTCGCGATGCTCATAAATCAGGCGCCTATCAAACGAAAACCCTATGTGGCTTTTTCCCCCACACATGCCACCCGTCAGTCCAGCCGTTCTATGTCTGCCCTGCGATGCGCGTGCCCGCAGCCCTCCCGCTGCCCCCGGCGTAGCTTGCGTGTAAGAAAGAAGATATAAGAGAAGAGATTGCGCGTCCGTCTTTTTTCCACCATCTTTTTGCGTCGCCCCTCTCGTCCGCTGCGCGCGCTTAGCAGCTACCGCGCCGCCATGTCTCCCGCTCTTTCAGACGAAGTTGTCCGCCTCTCCGCCGGCCGCCACCATGCTATGACGACGAAGACGCCGCCGCGGATGCCGAGCTCTCGCCCTGCTGCTGCTGCGGCCCCGCGCCCTGAATGACCTGCATCTTCCTCCTCCGCTCTTTGTCCAGCTTCCTCTGCCGCTCGGCCTCCTTGTTCTCGCGCTTGACGAAGCGCTGCGTCAGCACGGCGTCGAAAGCGTCGTCGTCGCCGGCGTCGTCGTGGTCGGGCGGCGCAAACGCGCCCTCGCGGCCACTGACGCGCGGCATCAGGGCGCCCAGCCGGCGGTCGAAGCGCGAGACGTCGCGGAACGTGTGGGTCGCGTGGTCGAGCTGTGAGGAAGAGGCAGCGCGTTAGCTGGGGCGGGAGCGCGGGCTCGGGGAGGGAAAGAAGCGGCGTGCGTGACGGGACGGGGAGGCGGCGCTCGACACACGACGGTACGTACCTTGTTCCACGGGCTGGGCTCGAAGGTCATGGGCTCGAAGGTGCGTAGGCCAAAGTTGAGGCGGTGCATACTGGGGTGGCCCCATTCGATGCGCTGCGTTTGCTCGTTAGCGCGTTTGCCTTTCTGCGGCCGCGCTTGCGCCTTCGGCTGCGTTCGCTGCGGCAGTGACGCGAGGCGTCTTGCGCGAGGGGAGGGGAGCGAGCGTACCTTGTGCCAGAGCGAGACTGCTTGCGGGCGTAGCTGTGGTTGTGTTAGTTTGCGCTGTGGGGAGGCGTGGGCGGGACTTACTGAATCGATTGCTTGGATCAATGCCCACAGGCGCTCGTCCCAGAATTGGAGGATTTTGACACCGCCTCGAGGGATGACTTGATAAGCATCACGCTTTTGATGAAGGAGACGCCTTGTTTGTAAAAGAAGGATGCTGGCTCCAGGTGCATTCTTGTCGAGAAACTGATTCCAGCGCGGCAGGTCCTTGATGAACCCAGTCCTAGCCTTATTCACACGTTCTCCTTCTCTTATTCTTTCCACGGTGTCGTGGACTTTTTCTTTGACAGACGTCAAGTGGATGATGTCCGTTGCCAATTTTTTGACAGTCGCAAAAAAGCGCCGGCGAGTGTTGTCGTCCTTGATTAGGCTGGAAGACTCCAGTAATCTTCGGCATTCTGCGATCAATTTGTCAACAGTGAGCTCTAATTCACTGCTTGTAGGCTTTCCAAAATCGAGGATGTACTGATTTCGCAATGTCTCGAAGTCTTGAATCACGTCCAAAAGGTGTGCGTCGGAACCAAGAATTAAAGTGTCTGGAACTGTCAGCTCGGTCAGGTCAGGACAGGAGACAATTTTGGTCTTGCCTTGTGTGCCGGTAAGCCCAGAAGCCACAATCGCAGCCTCGGGGTTTTCAATCTTGAGATTTGGCTGTTTCCTGACTCGTTCTAAAAGAGGAGCTTGTGGGTTCCAAAGGTCCATGACTTGAAAGGGTGTGACGGCGAAGGTTGATCTCCAGGTGCCAGGCCCCAACGTAGATGTCGATCGGAGGAAGAAAAAATCAAGCGTTTCCAGTGGGCCGCCTTCGTTGGTCAAAGTTCGTGGGGTGATTATGCGCGCGTGGTAAGTGTGCGAATGCGGAAATGTAGCCAAGACTGCGAAACTGTATGAGATGTTGAGGTGACAGAGGGCTGAAGGTGGGGGCTTGAATCGCCATGTCTAAGGTAAGAGTCTTGCAGAAATAGCCGCCTGTTGAGTGTAAGTCTGTAGTCTATCATTTGTTTTTATATCCCATGATGTGACACAAAAAGAGCGAATGTGAAGTAAAGTGAAATGAAAGCTTGCCCTATCGTCCAACCTACACCGTCCGTCTGCATCCTTATCAAAACATTCTTCTTGTCTCAGCTCATCCGAAACACGAGCTACCTCCACCATCGTTGCTCTTCTGACTCCTTCTCTTCTAAGACCCAACGTGCTCCTCAACTGCAAAATGGCTGTCGCTGCAAACCTCTCTTCTCACATCAAGTCGTACCTGGCTATGTGCTCTTAAGCTCAAATCAACCAGCTTGTTTCCCCACTCAAAGGCATCGAAAGCAAGAGGACGGTCGCCGCGGGTGATCCAACCACCACAGGCGGCGCGCACTCAACGCTTTCTCCCTCAAACTCAACTCCTCCCCAACCGACAACTTCATCAACTTCGCAGTCGCCGTACATGACCCCTACATCCTTGACAAAGCAGATCGCCTCAAGTGCCCATGCAAAGGCCCTGCCAACGTCGCAGTCAGATCCTATCTCTACGGGCATGGCCACCATCCAGCATGTTCCATTGAGCTTTTCGTCCATGCAAGCTCCGCCACAGACAGACGCAGTGCAGGCAAGCCCTCTGCGAGCTCTCAACTCTTTCATGGCATTTCGAGGTTGGTGATCTGGTCGAGAAACGGTTTCGAGGCTTGACTGACAAGGTGTAGTTTACTACAATCCGATTTTCCACTCTTTTGAACAGAAGGAGCGCTCAGGTTTCATGAAGACGATGTGGGCTGACGAGGAAACCAAAGCGAAGTGGAGCATCATTGCCAAGGCATGGTCAATCATTCGGGATGAAGTGGGCAAAGACTCTGCTCCGCTTGACAGATTCCTTGAGCTTGCTTGCCCTCACATCAACATCCTCGCTCGCGATGCATACTTGACAACCTTGGGCTGGGAGCTTGTGACGGACGATGGCAAAACCTCGCTTAGGCGAGTATTCACGCCTAATTTTGAGAGCTTTCCTGCCAGCTTTCACACAACCACAAAGTCAGTCCAGGACGTAATCGACTTCGTCCGCAACTCGGGATACGGTATACCTACCATTGATACGCCTTCAGCCTCGAACAACACCTCGACATCTCACCTGACGATGGCCGCGCAGCCTGTCCATCATTCCACATCGACCACGGGTCCTGGATTTCTTCCCTCTTCGATTTTCCAATCCACAAACTCCAACTCGAGTGCCAACTCCCAACCACCTGCAAATCCTGATCTTAGAGACCCGCATGTGCCCAACTTCTCCAGACCTGCCACCCCCAGCACAGCGCAGACAACTTCAATGAAAACGTCCGCTGCGCTATCTCAGGCCGGCGAGGGTACTCAAGGTGCAGCTACACAGAACAATGTGATGGATCTTGACAGCAGCTCACAGCAATCAGCGGCTGGCACCAACTCTAGTTCTGCGGTCGGTCAGCAGGAAAGCAATTCAACGATGCCACCAGCTCCTGAAACAATCAGCGCCAATGGAGCTTCTGGACCCAGTAATGTGGCAGCGCAGCCCACCGACCAGGCTCTGATGGCTATCATTCACCAACATGCTACCGCTGCCAATGGTGGCAACGGAGGCCTGCTAACTGGAGGTCCCATGACTCACCAGCAGATGCTGACTTACATGTATGGGGCCAATGTTCAACCGGTCCACCCCGACATGTACTCGCCACACGTGGATGATTCTATCTCGAACCCGGATCCAAATAGTTGCGTGATGCGACGAGCCAGCCTCGCCGACCCAGATCTTCTTGCCGTCTCGATCAACTCGCAGCATCCCCACGAAATCCTGAACTATTATCCTGCTTCGACGCGCACCCAAGGCGAATCGATGGCAAGCTCGGTTTTGCGTCCGACTCGGGACGAGGACACGCAAAACGCCTGGGTTGACTGCGCTTTGCAGCTCATGGACACATCTTCCACATTTCCCTACGCAGAATTTTTCAATCCTGACCATGAGGGGTTGAACATCTTCGATATCGATGGAATTCCCGATTTTATCGCCGTGGACAGCATCGACTTCCAGTTGCCGGAGACTTCCTGGCCTTTGGTCACCAGCCACTGGGATATTGACTCAGATGGTCCGGAACAATGAAAGCTAAGCGGGCGGTCAGATTCCACGTGTCGTTGATATCAAAGAGTTGGTTTCGAAAGCGCAGGAGTTGGGAATCGTTGGTAGGATGGCTGAGTTTCATCAAGGACAATAACCATACCCCATAAAAAGCGTTCTTCTTCTTTTTCTTCCTTGAGTAGCGTGAGAATGAGCAATGCAGAGCAATGAGTACATAGTGCGATAAATGATCGATCAAAAGTTTATGCCATGCATCGCACTATGATTGCGGTGATGAAACGAGTGACGTCTCTTCCGGTCGGAAAAACCCACATGCCATGGCCCTACTAAAAGCAGGGGGGGCCTAGAACCCTATACCTCCTAATCCTATTTAAGTTTTATAACTAAGTACCTTTCTTATCTATTATTTATAATTATTATCTTCTAGCCCTAATACCTTATATCTATATATCTATATATAAATACTTATCTATATATATACTTTTCTATAAGTCTTTCTTCTAGTATATATATCTTAAGCTAAATATCTACCTAATTATCTATATCTATAGGCTCCTTAGCTTAAACTTCTTAAATAAACTAAACTAGATACCTTAAAGCTATAGTACTTATTATAAGCTAATTAGTTACCTAATTAGTAGAATAGTTCTAAGTAACTATTTATCTAGTACTAGGGTATATAAGTATAGGAGGTAAAGCTAAATAAAGAGGGTATATAATAAGGTAGAAGTTAAACTAGTATTAATTACTATTAGAAGCCTAAGAATAAGCCTAAACTCTAGGCTATTTTATAGACTTCTACTATTATAAATCAACTTATTCCTATAGGTTCCTTAAGATTCTAGACCTTAGCCTAGATTATTTTATTACTAAGGCTAGAATCTTCTAAACTAGATTAATTATAAATCTCCTTCTATTATTGTCACGGGCTGGCCAGAAAACCTATAAGCATATTAAATACCACTTAGTATTGAGTACCAGGTGTACTTATACTATAACCACTAGCTATAGTTACCTACTATACCTACTAGAGTTACCTAACTCCTAGAAATACTACCTAACTATTTAGGTAATTTAACCTAGTACCTATATATATAATACTAATATAATAATAGAAATAAGAATAGCACCTACTATACCTATAATAGGGACCTAATTAAGTAGTTAGTTTTAAGAAGTATATTACTATTATTAAGCTAGTAAACTACTATATAATCTAGGATTAAAATAAGGTTTTATTCTTTTATAATACCTACCTTCCTTCCTTCCTAATTCTTAAGGTAAATTAGGTAATAGAATATAAAAGGATCTTAATTATATAGATATTATAGATAGCTATCTTTATTTTCTTATAATTAATACTCCTAAATAGACTTAATCTAGTATAACTTTTACCTTACTTCTATACCCTCTTTACTTAGCCTTATCTCCTATACTTATATATACTAGTACTAAGTAAAAAGTTACTCTAACCTAGTTTACTAATTAGGTAACCTATTAGCTTATAATAAAAAAATAAAGATTATTAAATTATTATATCTTTCCTTATATTAACTCTCCTATTATCTAGGAAGGTCTAAAATATCCCCTACTAAAAATACTAGGTATATATTCTAGAAATAATACCTATACTAGTTAGCTAAGCCCTACTCTAAGTCTTATTATATAAGTACTAGTAGACACCCCTATAAGCCTAGAGGACCCCTAGGTATATAGCTAGAGCTACTTTATATAAGAAGTAGAGATTAGTATATAAAGAGAATATAGGTAGTCTCCTACTCTAAAACCCCTATAGGTAATAAGGTTATACTATATAGATTAGACTAAGTTAAGAACTAGTTAGCTATAGCTAATCTAGGATCTAGTTAAAAGGGTAGAGTAATAAGGTTAATTTCTATAGCTCCCCTAATCCCTTCTATATAAATAGTAGAAAACCCTAATAACCCTCCTCTAGAACTAGAGGAGAACCCTATCCCCCTATAGGTTTATAAAGTTAGTTTATCTAACCTAAAGCTACTAAAGGTAGTAATAGAATAGGGGCCCTA